>JAXLNO010004872.1:799016-962376 GCA_038087875.1 Malacoraja senta | reverse complement strand
ACAGAGGCATGTTACCAAATCAGAAATGGAAATAATGTAAGGTTATTCCCAACTTTGCAGCCGGGATGAAGTCATTATATCGTTGAGCAGGCTGCCCGTGATTTGTGCACCCATTCATTTCCAATCAACCTGTCCCAGTCTCTCCCACTCACCAGCAGACAAGAAACAATGCTTAACCATCGAAACTGCCTCTTACCAATTTCCATCAGCTCACTGAAATCTGCTAAAAACCAACTTTATATATTATACAGCAAGAAATTAGATACCAAATATATTAAATCTAATAGAGGAATTTGGTTCCTTTTCAGGATATAGAATAAATTGGAATAAAAGCGAAATATGACGATAAAACCTCAAGAGCCGACACACCTTTTAAAATTCCCTTTTAGAATTGCAACAGAAACATTTAAATATTTGGGTACCCAAATTACCAGAAAATATAATTCTTTATTTAATGCAAACTATATGCCTTTACTAACTAAATTAAATGAGTCGATTACATTTTGGAAAACACTTCTGATGTCTTTAATAGGCAGAATAAATGCTATAAAAATGATTTTCCTACCACAAATTTTGTATTTATTTCAATCAATACCAATATACTTACTAAAAAATTAGTTAAAATACTTGACTCTGATATTACACATTTCATATGGGACTATAAATCATATAGAATTCAAAGAAAACACCTATGTAAACCTAAAGAATTCGGCGGACTGACACTCCCCAATTTCTTGTACTACTATTGGGCAGTGAATAATAAAAATGTAATTCATTGGTTGGACAACTCTGCTCAACAAGTAGACTGGATAATAATGGAGAAAGAGGATTGTTCTCCCTTTAACATAGGAGCGATCCTTTTCTCCACTATAAAACTGAACAATACAATATATAAGAAGAATCCAATTGTTCATAGTACAATACGAATTTGGAAACAAATAAAATTAAGTCAAATTAAGAAATCTATCGCTCCTCTCTCCAATAGGTAATAATCCGCCATTTAAACCATCTATTATTGATAAAACATTTACCCATTGGGAAAGAATAGGAATCAAAACACTTGGAGATATGTACGAAATGGGAAACCTTTTATCATTTCAACAACTGAAATACAACCTGAAAAGTAATCAATATTTCAAATACCTTCAAATCCAAGATTACCTGAAAAAACACACACAAGAATATCAAACCTAAACCTCAGATCTATTAGATGAAGGAATGAACAGAAATGCGGAATCAAGTAATTTAATATCATATTTGTATAACATCATTTTAAACACAGAAATACCATCGACAGAAGCAATTAGAAGGGACTGGGAACAAGAATTATCTATAAAAATTCTGAAAGACAAATGGGAAAAATACTTGTTATATGTACATAAATGCTCGATTAATGTAAGACACAACTTAATTCAATTTAAAATTTTACGTAGATTATATTACTCGAAAACCAAACTGAATAAAAATTTTCCAAATGTCTCTCCCATCTGTGATAAATCTCAAAACGCTACTATAGTACACTCTTTTGTCTCTTGCACAAAACTTCAAAAATTCTGGAATTAAATTTTTGGAATTTTTACAAAACTATTGAAAATAAAATTGAAGCCCAATACAGAACTGATTATCTTCGGATCAATGGAAGGGATGTAAGCTGACTTCCTTTCAAAAATGTCTATTTAATTATGACTTAATAACGGCAAAAAAACGTATACTTAAATTCAGGAAAAATGCACCCACTCAAAATGTGGATTTCAAACATGTCGGAAATGTTACATCTTGAAGATATGATATTCCTCCTATCAAGCAAATCAGACCAATTCTTAAAGATTTGGTCTCCATTTATCGACTTATTACAAGCATGTGGCACAACACAACCTTAGAAATTAATTGTGTCATAACTGGGTGAAGGGTGGGTAAAGTTACGAAGGAGGCATATCCCTTTCAATTTTTCTCTTTTTTTTCCTTTTCTCTTTCACTCTCCTCTATTCTTTCTCTTTCTGCTTATTTCACATCACCTTCTTTCCTTTTTCGAGCTATATAATATTCTCTATCTCTATATTTCTTGCTTTCCTTACTCTTTTTGTTTCTACTATTAAATTTAAAATAAGAAGTTGTAGATGAAATGTAATATGTTATTTATGTCTTATATTATTGTACATCACTTCTAATAAAAATATTTTAAAAACATAAAAGATAAAAAATTAAAAGAAATAAGATACAAAGTATTACAGGAATCTTTCCAATCAGCCAAGTTGTAAATGAGTGATACCTGCTGTAAATGCATCAATAATTGCTATCTATATTACTAAAAGTCTGGTCTTGACCACTTCCTGTTGTTCTGTATATTGATTTTAGAAAAAACGCTGCCACTTACGGCTGTGATTTTTGGCCATCTTACTCAGAGTCCCCCTCCGCTGCGCAGGACAAGAGGATTTTTCCCATCGATGAAAATTAAAAGAGTTATTAGTGTTTAAAAAATGTTGAGATTCTCTCCCCTGAAGGCCCCCCCCCCCCTTCCAGAGGGACTATAAAACCCGGAAGTGTTGAGTGCCTCAGTCAGTCTCTGCAAGATGGGGGAGCGAGAGGGTCACGTCTCTCAGTCTGAGCTGTGAATAACACTGAACACATGTCTACTAAATTGTGAGTGGTTTTACTGACCTGTCAGTGCCCTTAATGTGGTTTAAAAATATTGTTTGGAAATGCTAAAGCTGTGTTGCCTTTGGTTTGGAAATGCTAAAGCTGTGTTGTCTTTGGTTTGGAAATGCTAAAGCTGCGTTGCCTAATTAAAGTTGTCTTGCCTAATTAAAGTTGCCTTGCCTAATTAAAATTGCCTTGCATAATTAAAATTGCCTTGCCTCGCCTTCTATATAATTAAAAGTCTAATCTTGACCACTTCCTGTTTGCGCTTTATCTTGAGTTTAGATAAAACGCTACCACGTACGGCTGTGATTTTGGCCATCTTACTCAGAGTCCCCCTCCGCTCATCAGGTGCCGAGGCTTTTTTCCATCGATGAAAAATAAAAGAGTTATTAGTGTTTAACAAATGTTTAGATTCTCTCTCCTGTCAATCACGCAATGAAGGCCACTCCCCTTCTGGTGGGAGGGGTGGTGGGACTATAAAACCCAGAAGTGTGGGCGTGGCTCAGTCTCTGCAAGATGGAGGAGGAAGAGGTCACGACTCGCTGTCTTTAGTGGCCTTGCACCCTGCTTGAAATGGTATGAAACTGCACTTGAATTTGGTGGCCTTGCACCCTGCTTGAAGTGGTAAGAAACTGCACTTGAATTTGGTGGCCTTGCACCCTGCTTTAAATGGAATTTCAAGCAATAGCCGTGAGTCAACTGCCAGCCCACCAGCCGTGAGTGAGTGAGCTGCCAGCACAACAGGCTTGAGTGACTGAGCTGCCTGCCCAAGAATCCATACGGCCCACCATTTCCATACTAGCCCTCTGGAAACCAGCCCTTTCAGACCACAACACCCATACTAGCACTCCAGAAAGCGCCTCCCCCCCACTGGCCACCAATATTGGAATTGGTGGATAGGTGGAATATTGCGTTGGGGGACCAGCCCTCCCATGTGATGCTGGGACCCAATGGGTCCCACTTAGTCTAGTATCCCACTAAATCTAAATGGATCCAAACCATTGTCAACAGCATCAAAGAGAGCTGTATTTAGCATTTCCAAACCTACATAAACTTCCCAATAGTCTTTGGTTTTAGTTCTGTTTAATAATCTTACTCATTTGATCGATTGTCTTACGCACTTTGTTTTTTGAGCAAGTGCATGTTGTCTCCATGGATGTTGTCTACCTGGATTAACAGTGACTTTGTCGTATAGATTCTGACCTGCCTTACTGATAGAGGGTAGTTCCGCAGTGTAGTTCCGCAGCTGCATGCTGCGACCGATCACATATCACAAACACATATATTTGTTATCGATCTCGATCCTGACTACGGCTGCTGTCTGTACAGAGTTTCTACGTTCTCCCCATGACTGCGTGGGTTTTCTCCAAGATCTTCGGTTTCCTCCGACACTCCAAAGACGTACAGGTTTGTTGGTTAATTGGCTTGGTAAATATAAAAATTGTCCCTCATGTGTAGGATAGTATTGGTGTGTGGGGATCTTTGATCGGTGCAGACTCGGTGGGCTGAAGGGCCTGTTTCTGCGCTGTCTCTAAAATGAAAACTAAAACTGATCTATAAATAACTTGCACATAACCATAGATGGTTTGGTTAATAAGTTTGCAGAAGACATCAAGATTGCTGGGGTTGCAGACTATGAGGAACCTCCCACTAGAGGAAACATCCTCTCTACGTTCAACAGAGAAGCTGTCAAATTATACAGTGGGATGCAGAGTTGCTACAGAAATGGACAGAGATGGGGTTTAATCTGAGCAATTGTGAGGTATTGCCTTTTGGATGATCAAATGTAAGGGGAAAATATACAATTAATGGCATGATCCTTAACATCATTGATGTATAGAGGGAACTGAATGTTCAAGTCTATAACTCCCTGAAAGTGGCAACACAAGTAGATAGTGGTAATGAAGACATACAATATGCTGCTTCCATTGGCTGCGGCATTGAGTATAAGGGTCACAAAGTCATGATGCAGCTTTCTAGAACTTTGGTTAGGCTGCATCTGGAGTATTGTGTGCAGTTCTGCCCACCCAGTTATAGGATAGATGTGGAGGTTTTGGAAAGGATGTCGAGGAGGTTTACCAGAATTATGCTCAGATTAGGGGGTATTAGTTCCAGGAAGGTGTTTTCTCTGGCGGTTGCGGGGAGAAATGAGACGAATATATATAATTATGAGAGGGATAGATTGGGCTGACAGTCAGAATCTTGGTATGGTATACTGCGTAGTAAAGTGTGAAGTTATGCATTTTGGTAGTAGGAATAAAGGTATAGGCTACATGCATTTTCTAAATGGGGAGAGAATTCAGAAAATGGAGGTGCAAAAGGACTTGGGGATGCTGGTGCAGAATTCACAAAATGTTAATTTGCAAGTCAAATCGGTAGTAAGGAAAACGAATGCAATGTTAACATTTATTTAAAGAGGGCTATACTACAAAAACAGAAATGTAATGCTGAGGCTCTATAAGGCATTGGTCAGACCGCATTTGGAGTATTGTGAGCAGTTTTGGGCCCCATATCTGAGGAAGGATGTGCTGGCGTTGGAGAGGGCCCAGAGGATGTTTACGAGAATGATCCCAGGAATGATTGGGTTAACTTATGATGAGTGTTTAATGGCACTGGGCCTGTACGCGCTGGGATTTAGAAGGATGAGTGGGTAGCTCATTGAAACTAACCGATTAGTGAAAGACCTGGATAGAGTGAACATAGAGAGGATGTTTCCACTAGTGGGAGAGTCTAGGATCAGAAGCAATAGCCTCAGAATAAAAATACCTACCTTTGGGTCCACTGTTGTTGGGTCCAACAGTGTTGGGTCCACTGTTGTTTGTCATGTACATCAATGATCTGGATGATGGTGTGGAAAATTGGATTAGTAAGTATGCAGATGATACTAAGATAGGTGGTGGTGTGGATAATGAAGTAGATTTTCAAAGTCTACAGAGAGATTTAGGCCATTTGGAACAGTGGGCTGAAAGATGGCAGATGGAGTTTAATGCTGACAAATGTGAGGTGCTACATCTCGGCAGGACAAATCAAAATAGGACGTACATGGTAAATGGTAGCGAATTGAGGAATGCAGTTGAACAGAGGGATCTAGGAATAACTGTGCATAGTTCCCTGAAGGTGGAATCTCATGTAGATAGGGTGGTAAAGAAAGCTTTTGGTGTGCTGGCCTTTATAAATCAGAGCATTGAATATAGAAGTTGGGATGTAATGTTAAAATTGTACAAGGCATTGGTGAGGCCAATTCTGGAGTATGGAGTACAATTTTGGTCGCCTAATTATAGGAAGGATGTCAACAAAATAGAGAGAGTACAGAGGAGATTTACTAGAATGTTGCCTGGGTTTCAGCAACTAAGTTACAGAGAAAGGTTGAACAAGTTAGGTCTTTATTCTTTGGAGCGCAGAAGGTTAAGAGGGGACTTGATAGAGGTCTTTAAAATTATGAGCGGGTTAGACAGAGTTGACGTGGATAAGCTTTTTCCATTGAGAGTAGAGAAGATTCAAACAAGGGGACATGACTTGAAAATTAAGGGACAGATGTTTATGGGTAACATTAGGGGGAACTTCTATACTCAGAGAGTGGTAGCTGTGTGGAATGAGCTTCCAGTGGAAGTGGTGGAGGCAGGTTCGATGTTATCCTTTAAAAATAGATTGGATGGGTATATGGACGGGAAAGGAATGGAGGGTTATGGTCTGAGTGCAGGTAGATGGGAGTAGGGGGAAGTAAAAAAATCAATTAATTAATTAATTAATTAATATTTTAAAAAAATAAAGCGTTCGGCACGGACTTGAAGGGCCGAGATGGCCTGTTTCCGTGCTGTTATGGTTATGTGGTTATATGGTTTTGATAGGAGATGAGGAGGAGTTTCTTTAGACAGAATGTGGTGAATCTGTGGAATTCATTGCCGCAGATTGCTGTGGAGGCCAAGTCAATGGGGGTTTAAAGGCAGAGATTTACAGATTCTTGATTAGTACAGGTGTCAGGGGTTATGGGGAGAAGGCAGGAGAATGGTGTTGAGAGGGAAAGATAGACCAGCCATGATTGAATGGCAGAGTAGGCTTGATGGGCCGAATGGCCTAATTCTGCTCCTAGAACTTATGAACTTTTACCCAGGGTGAAAAAATCTGATATTGAAGCCATAACTTCAAGGCAAAGTTTAAAGGGGAAGTGCGGGGCTTTTGTTTGATGGGTGGTGATTGCTTGGAATGTGCTGCCAGGAGTGGTGGTGGAAGCAGACACTGTAGTGGTATTTAAGAGATTTTGGATAGGCCCTAGGATATGCAGGGAATGGAGGGATATGGGTTATGTGGAGGCAGATAAGTCAGTCTTGGCATCATGTTCAGCACACACATTGCGGGCCAAAGGGCCTGTTCTTATGCTGTATGTTCTCTCTTGTTAAATGATAATCAGACATTGCCATAAATAACTGCAAGATATTTATGCTTAATGAATTAGGAAAGTGCAGATTGCCTGAACTGTGGACATAGCTGTTCAAGATGAATGAAATGTTGGGCAAAATTTTAAAATCCATCGGTATATACAGAATATTTACTCCACAGGGCAACTAACGTGGTATTCTCCAAACACCTTGGAGAAAGAAATGGAAATCATTATATTATTTTATGAAGGCTGTGAAATTCATAACAGAGATAAAAAGGTTTAATTTACTCAGTTTTAGTGCTTCCATTCTGCAGAACTGGGGTTAGTATTTTTGTATAAAAAGACCGTGTTTATATGGCCCCTTAACGCATGTCCTATTAACATCTCAAACTGGTACACATAGAATGCATAACATTGAAGGGCTGTGGCTGAGATTAAGCAGGTAAAATCACAATCATTGTTCACACATTAAGACTCCGTCAATAAGTGAATAAACACTTCAGTTGAATAAGACTTCCGGTGGCGCCATGTTGGACTAACAGACGTGCACCTAGCTCCACTCCCGAAAATTTTTCACGATTTATCGTGTAAAACGGGTCCAGAAATCGGGATTGTTTTTAAAAACCTTACCGGAGCTGCTGGTCGCCGCGCTGATGACGTCATCATTAAGTGCGATGTTTTAAACGGTGGTTTGAAGCCCTTTAAATTAGTAACCTGCCTCCAGCTGTGAGCCCTCAGAGAACAGTGAAAAAGCTGCTGAGAGACCAGAAGAAGCCTGAAGCAGAAGTTACCTCTGAAGTCTCTGAAGTCTCTGAAGTGGCTGCAGAAATGGATACAAGAGCTAAGAAAGAGTTTGATGACTTGAAGAAATCAGTGAAAAATATGAAAGATGAGATTTTGGACGAAAATAAAATTATGATGGAAAATATGAAGGAAAATATGAAGGAAGATAAGAAGGATATGAAGGAAAATATGGCAAAAATGATGGAAGGAATGGAGAAGATGATGAGGGATTTAAATGCTGGTAATCAGAAGAATATGATTGATTCACTGGACATTAAGAATAAACAAATTGATGAGGTGAAAGATGGACTATCAGAGAGAATGGACAAGATGGATGTAACTACTACGGACAAGTTCACGGCTGTGCTTGAAACAGTAGCTGCAAGTATGCGCACAATTACGGAATTGGAGAAAAACACGGCTCGAGTGGTTGAAGACATGGCGAAAATGAGGCAAGAACATGAGCAAATGAGGCGAGAAAATGAACAACCTTCACTACAGATGGTGACTCAACTGGAGAAAGTCTCAGACAAATGCCTGGACCTGGAAGCTCGCTCTAGACGCCAGAATTTGAGAATTCTTGGAGTCTCAGAGGGAGCCGAGGGGGAGGATGTACGTGAGTTTGCCATGGGCTTGTTTAAACAACTGCTGAATCTTTCCAAAGAACCAAAAATCGAAGTGGCTCATCGTGTCCCAAGATTTAAACAAAGATCTGGTGCGGGAAAAACTTATCCACGACATATTATTGTGAAATTTCGGGATATTTTAGAACTGGAAGATGTTATGAGCAAAATCAAATACGGTGTGCAACTGCGGCTGGACAATGACACTATTAAGATATTCAGGGGCTACCCATATGAAATTGTGCAAATAAGAAACAAATTCGAGAAGGTTAAGGATCTATTAAGAGGGAGAGAAGGGATCAGATATGGGATTTTCTACCCCGCGAAAATGCGTATTTCCTTTAAGGGTCTTGAAAAGTCATTTGTTAAGCCTGAAGACGCGTTTAAATATGCCCAAACTATCGTTGAAAAATAGAAATGAAAGGGAGGTTTGGCAGATCTGAACCATTCTAAGCAATGCTTTGTCTGGGGATAGTTAGACTGTTATCTTTGGAATGTTGAATCAAGGACACTTTCTGTTCAAAACGAGTAAACAGCTGAACAGGTGGGAATGGTATATACCAGAAGCATATACTTGCTTATTAGATTATAATATTATAACCAATTGTAAGAACTTATCCTATTAACAACTTAATAAGTTATGCATGTTAGATTAGAATACTAACAAAAACAAAAATAAAAAATACCGAACTAACATACTAACATGAATTTTTAATAAATTGAAACCTTATCTATAAGTGGGAGGAGGGGATGAGAAACGAGCACTTGGCTTAGGCCCAGGGGCACGTCTCGTTAACCCCTTCAACCAACAGTTGATTCTTATTGAAGTCAAAAGTATCGGTTTAATAATTAGTAGTTAAAATTCCGATATATATATGTTATAATGAAATATCCAGGGTAAAATTGTATTATATATCTGAATGTGAGGCCCCGTTTTAATATTTTAATATGTTATGATTAACCAAGAGAGCGGAGCTATTTGTGTAACAACGCAATGGAAGTCAAAACAAGGTTTTTTCCCACCTACAGGTGGGACACTCGCTACAGTGCCGACTATATCAGACACTGTATTTTCACTTTTTTAGTTTTTTTTTTATCACATAAAATCACATGTTTGTGTTTTGTGTTTAGTGATAAGCGTAAAATGGACATACCAACAAAACTTAAAAACTCAAAAGCTCCCCCAATACCCAAAGACCTGGGATATGGATGCACCACAAGATTTAAAGGTACTATAATTATTCAAAATGCATGACACCAAACAAAAGAACCTAGGAGGAATCTCATTTTGTAGTTGGAATATAAGAGGTATTAACGAACCTATTAAAAGGGGTAAGATACTAGCTCAGCTGAAACTGTACAACTCCGACATTACCTTCCTACAAGAAACACACCTAAAATCTCAGGATCAAGTTAGGTTGAGGGCGAAATGGATAGGTCAAACATACCATTCTTCATTTACTTCAAAATCTAGAGGCACGTCAATCATCATAAGAAAAGGTATACCATTTAAAGCAAAGAATATCATAACAGATATAGAAGGGAGATACCTAATAGTTAATGGAGAAATCCATGATACTCCACTTACCTTGGTAAATATATATGCCCCTAACTTTGATAACCCCCACTTTTTAAATAAAATTTTCAACATAATTGCAGAGTCTAACTATCAAAATGTTATAATAGGAGGAGACTTTAACTGTGTTTTAGATCCGCACTTAGATAAATCAAGTCAAAAACAGAGAGGGAATATGAAATCGAAAACCGGGGAACTTCTCAATACCTATATAAACAACACTAATATAGCAGATGTTTGGAGAATTGTTAATCCAACTGGCAGGGAATACTCGTTTTATTCAATGGTACATAAGACATACTCACGTATAGACTACTTTCTGCTGGATACAAAATTAATCCCCCAAACATCTAACGCAATATACCACACAAATTCGATTTCAGACCATTCTCCACTAACTTTCTTTTTATAACTGGAAGGATTGTCTAAGAATAAATCGTTTTGGAGATTTAATTCTCAAATTCTAAAAGATCCACAAGCGAGTATATATTTAAAAGAACAAATGGAGGTCTTTTTTCAAATAAATGATACTCCAGATATATCGCCTACTGTATTATGGGAATCTTTTAAAGCATACATTAGGGGTATTATAATTTCATATCAAGCTTTTCAAAATAAAAAGAATAAGAATGAACAAAGACAGTTAGAAGAACTTATTAGACAAATGGATATAGATAATGCTAAAGATCCATCAATAGATAAACATAATTAAATAATAATTTTGAAATTTAAATTAAATAAATTATTATCTGCCAAACTTATAAGGCTTTTTCAAATTACCAAACAAGAGCACTTTGAATTTGGGGATAAATGGCATAAACCTTTGGCTCGCCAGCTAAAAAAACGAGAAAAGGAACATACTATACCAAAGATCAAATCAGATAAAGGGGAATTATTAACAACACCGAAGGATATTAATAAAAGATTTGCGCAATTTTATGAGAATTTGTATACATCTAAAATGACAATTGATTCCAATAATATCACAAAGTTTTTGGATACCTGTAATCTTCCAAAGTTAGAGGTGAAGGAACAAGAGGAACTGGGTGCACAAATCTCAATTAAGGAATTAGAAGATACAATAAACTCACTAAAGAATGGAAAAACACCAGGCCCTGATGGATTTACTAATGAATTTTATAAAAGCTTTTATGATAAAATAATACCAAGATTACAAAAAATGTACCAATATGCTTTTAAAAAACGAATACTACCTGATACATTAGCGGAATCAACGATTACTCTAATACCTAAGAATAACAAAGATTTAGAAGAACCTGGTTCATATAGAGCTATAGCATTGTTAAACACAGATCAAAAAATATTAGCGAAAACATTAGCTAGAAGATTAAGTAAATACATTAGTAAATCAGACGGGGTTTATCCCTAAGAGATACTCATCTAACAATATGAGACGTCTACTCAACATAATGCACTCACACAAATCTGAAGATCAAGAATTATCAATTATTTCGCTGGATGCTGAAAAAGCATTTGATCAAGTAGAATGGAATTATATGGACAAAGTATTACAAAAATTTCAACTGGGGGAGAATTTTATTCTATGGATCAAGTTACTATATAACAAACCTACAGCTAGAATACTAACTAATAACATATTATCCTCGAAATTCCAACTATCATGGGGAAATAGACAAGGATGCTCATTATCACCACAGCTGTTTGCTCTCATTATTGAACCGCTAGCAGAAAAAATTAGAATACACCCTGATATCCATGGATATAATACTAAAGACTCATATAATAAAATATCTTTATACGCGGATGATATATTACTGTACATTACAAAACCTCAAATCACTATACCAAATATATTAAATTTAATTGAAGACTTTGGATCTTTTTCTGGATATAGAATAAATTGGAATAAAAGTGAAATTATGTCAATAAAACCGAAAGATTCAACACATCTTTTAAAATTCCCTTTTAAAATAGCTACAGAAAAATTTAAATACTTGGGAATCGAAATTACCAGAACATATCAAGGTATGTTTAGGGCAAATTTTGACCCCCTACTTAATAAATTAAACACACTAATTAAATTCTGGAAAACGCTCCCGATGTCTTTAATAGGCCGAATAAACGCAATAAAAATGATCTTTCTACCACAAATTTTATACCTATTTCAATCGATTCCTATATACTTACCAAAGAAGTTTTTTTTAAAACTCGACTCAGATATCACTCATTTTATATGGGACTATAAATCACATAGAATACAAAAAACTCATCTGAATAAACCTAAAGTATTAGGGAGTTTAGCACTACCTAATTTTATGTATTATTATTGGTCAGTAAATATTAAAAATATGATTCAACTGATGGATAACTCCGCCCAGCAAGTGGACTGGATTGTAATGGAGAAAGAGGATTGCTCCTCTAGAAACATTGGAGCGATCCTCCTTTCTCCAATGAAATTGAATAACATAAATTATAATAAGAACCCAATTATTCATAGTACAATCCGAATTTGGAAACAAATAAAACAAAATTTTAAATTAAGAAATTTATCACTTTTATTACCTATAGTTAATAACCCTTCGTTTAATCCCTCTATTATAGATAAAGCTTTTACACATTGGGATAGACTAGGAATTAAAACGCTTGGTGACTTGTATGAAACTGGAAAATTACTTTCATTTCAACAATTACAAATAAAATATAAACTCAGAAATAATCAATATTTTAAATATTTTCAAATATGCGACTATTTGAAAAAATATACAAAAGATCATTATAATAACCCAGTAGATGTATTGGACGAGGCAATGCAGACAAAACCTGAATCAGCAAACTTAATATCATATTTGTATAATATTATCTTAAATGTACAAATACCATCTACGGAGGGTATCAGAAGAGACTGGGAACAAGAGTTAGCTATTAAAATTTCAAAGGAAAGTTGGAATGAACACTTATTAAACGTGCATAAATGCTCGATTAATGTAAGACACACTTTAATACAATTTAAAATTTTACATAGATTATATTATTCGAAAACTAAAATTCATAAAATGTTCCCAAATTTATCATCTATTTGTGATAAATGTCAATCCCAAGAAGCTACTATCACGCACTCATTCGTTTTCTGTACAAAAATTCAAAAATTTTGGAATGAAATTTTTGAAATCTTTACAAAGTTATTTAAAACAAGACTGATACCCAAAGCAGAATGGATTATCTTCGGAATAACGGAAGATGGTCCAGAACTAAATGTGTTTCAAAATAAACTAATGGACTATGGGTTAATAACTGGAAAAAAGCTAATTCTAAAATTTTGGAAGAAGGCGCCATTACCAACTATAAATATGTGGATTTCAAATATGTGGATATGTGGATTTCAAATATGTTAAAAAGAAGAACTTTTTTCACACAGAGAGTGGTGAATCTCTGGAACTCTCTGCCACAGAGGGTAGTCGAGGCCAGTTCATTGGCTATATTTAAGAGGGAGCTAGATGTGGCCCTTGTGGCTAAGGGGATCAGAGGGTATGGAGAGAAGGCAGGTACGGGATACTGAGTTGGATGATCAGCCATGATCATATTGAATGGCGGTGCAGGCTCGAAGGGCCGAATGGCCTACTCCTGCACCTAATTTCTATGTTTCTATGTTTCTATGTTTGAAACATTACACCTAGAAGAGATAAGACTCCTCCTAGCAGGTAAACCAGATCACTTCCACCTGACGTGGTCTGTATTTATAGAATTATTACAAATATAGGGTGCAAAAGTACTTTAAAAAATTTGAGGTCAGGTAAGGGGGGATGCTAGTTGAAGAGTTGGTATGTCCCATTTACGTAATGCTCATAAAATATTTGTTTCTCACTTTTTCCTCTTTCTCTTGCTCTTTCTTTTCTAGGGTCTATTCCTTAACTCTTTTTCTTTTGTTTTTAATTTTGCTCTTATAGGGTCTTCGTCCTTTTTTGTTGTCACATTTTCTACACTTTCACTTTTTCCTTCACTTTCTTCTTTCTTTCAATCTTTTCCTTTTCTAGTGTAAAAAATATATGGAAAAAAAAAAGAAGAAAAAAAAGAAAAAAAAAGAATAAGCATTTCAGTTTTATATCTTAAATATGAATTAAAATAATATAAATAATATGTTCACATCAAAATATGTATCTTTATTTCTGAGGGCAGCAACTCAATGGTATGCCTCCTGACATCTATTCACTTTCTGTTCTTTGCTGCCTCAATGTCGAACTCCAAGATCAGGAGATATACCAGGTCAGTACGGGCAAGGGTAGCGTGTGGGAAAAATGCAGACAGCAAACCAAATAGTGCACATGATAGACACAAAATGCTGGAGTAACTCAACGGGACAGGCAGCATCTCTGGATAAGAATGGGTGATGTCTCGGGTCGAGACCCTTCCTCAGACTGAGAGCCAGGGGATGTTTTGGGTCAAGACCCGAGAGTCAGGGGAGACGGAGTCAATCGTTTCGTAGAACACCTTCGCTCAGTCCACCTGAACCAACCTGATCTCCCGGTTGCTGGACACTTTAATTCTCCTTCCCATTCCTACACAGACCTTTCTGTCCTAGGTCTCCTCCATTGTCAGAGTGAGGCTAAATGCAAATTGGAGGAACAGCATCTCATATTTCACTTGTAGACAAAAAAGATGGAGGAACTCAGCGGGTGAGGCAGCATCTATGGAGCGAAGGAAAGAGGCGACATTTCGGGTCGAGACCCTTCTTCAGACCGGTCATGTTTCGCTTGGGCAGCTTACAGCCCAGTGGTATGAATTTTGATTTCTCTCACTTCAGGTAGCCCCAGCATTCCCTCTCTCTCTATCTCTCCCCCACCCAAGTCACACTAGCTTCTAATTTTGACCCATCAAACAGCCTGTTTCCTTTATTTTTTTAATATTTTTATTTTTTATTTTTTTTATTTTTATTAGAAGTATTGTACAGTGCAATAATCTCAAACAAACTTAAAATTATTCATTTCTTGTACCACTTCTTATTTTAAACTTTAATAAGAAAAAGGAAAGAAATAGTTAGCAGAGATAGTAAGTGAGTGAGTGAAAGAGTGGTCCAGGAAAACCCATAGGGACCTAAACCACAAGAAAGAGTTAAACAAAAAGAAAAAAACAAAAGAAGGAAAAATAAAAAAAAGAAAGTAAGATAAGATAAGACAAGATAAGAGGGATGTACCTACTTCATATCTTTACTCACCCCTCACCAGGTCCTGAAACCATTTATTATCAACATTTTGTTGCACCCTATGTTTGTAATAAGTCGATAAATGGAGACCAAACCATTTGGAAATGGTCTGGTTTACCTGCTAAGAGGAATCTCATATCTTCTAGCGACATATTAGAAATCCACATTTTTGTCGTTGGCGTGGGAGTATTTTTCCAAAATTTCAGTACGTTTTTTTGCCGTTATTAAGCCATAATTAAGAAAACTCCTTTGAAACTAAGTCAGCTCCAAACTGGCTTCGATTGTTCCAAAAATGATCAGTTCTGCATTCGGTTTCAATTTTATTTTAAATAATTTAGTGAAAATTTCAAAGATTTCATTCCTAAATTGTTGAATTTTTATACAAAAAACAAAATAATGTGCTATAGTTGCTTCTTGGGTTAGACATTTATCACAGATAGAAGAGACATTTGGGTAAAATTTACTTATTTTAGCTTTAGTATAATCTATGTAAAATTTTAAATTGAATTAGAATGTGTCTTACGTTAATCGAGCATTTATGCACATATAATAAGTGTTTATCCCAACTCTCTTTTGAGATTTTTATAGCTGGTTCTTGTTCCCAATCTCTTCTAATCCTATCAGATGATGGTATTTCTATATTTAGGATGGTATTATACAGGTATGATATTAAATTAGTTGATTCCGCTTTTATATTCATTGTCTCGTCTAATAGGTCTGGAGACATATTTTGATAATCTTGTGTATATTTTTTCAAATCGTCACGTATTTGAAAATATTTAAAATATTGATTACTACTCAAGTTGTATTTAAGTTGTAGTTGGTGAAATGATAAAAAAAACTTCCATTGTCATACATGTCTCCAAACGTTTTAATTCCTAATCTATCCCAGTGTGTAAAAGATTTATCTATAGTAGATGGTTTAAACGACGGATTATTCATTATAGGTGAAAGAAGTGATAGATTTCTTAATTTTAAAGTTAATTTTATTTGTTTCCAAATTCTGATTGTACTATGAATAATTGGATTTTTACTATATAATGTATTCTTCATTTTTGTTGGTGAGAGAAGGATCGCTCCTATATTAAAAGGGGAACAATCCTCTCTTACCATTACTATCCAATCCACCTGCTGGGCCGAATTGTCCAACAGGTGAATCATATTTTTGACATTTGCGGCCCAGTAATAATACAAAAAATTAGGGAGTGTTAATCCGCCAAATTGTTTAGGTTTGCACAAATGTCTTCTTTGAATTCTATGGGCTTTATAGTCCCATTTAAAATTTGTGATATCAGCATCCAGTTAAAAAAAAAAAAAAATTTGGTAAGTATATCGGTATTGACTGGAATAGATATCAAATTTGTGGTAAAAAAACATTTTTATAGCATTTATTCGGCCTATTAGAGACATCGGAAGAGTTTTCCAAAATTTAATCAATATGTTTAGTTTATTGAGTAAGGGCATATAGATTGCATTAAATAAAGATTTATATTTGAATTTTTCTGAAGCAATTTTAAAAGGGAATTTTAACAGGTGTGTTGAGTCTTGAGGTTTTATCGTCATAATTTCACTTTTATTCCAATTTATTCTATATCCTGAAAAGGATCCAAATTCCTCTATTAGATTTAATATATTTGGTATACTGATTTGTGATTTTGTAATATATAATAGTACATCATCTGCATATAATGATATTTTATTATTTGAGTATTTTGTATTATAACCATGGATGTTCGGATGTATTCTAATACTTTCCACTAACGGTTCTATTACAAGAGCGAATAGCAGGGGTGATAGTGAACATCCCTGTCTATTTCCCCTTGATAATTGAAATTTCGGGGACAACATATTATTAGTTAATATTCTGGCAGTAGGCCTGTCATATAATAGTTTTACCCAAGTGATAAAATTCTCTCCCATTTGAAATGTTTGCAATACTTTAACAAGGTAGTCCCGTTCCACTTGATCGAATGCTTTTTCTGCGTCCAATGAAATAATTGATAAGTCTTGTTCTTCGGTTTTGTATGAATGCATTATATTAAACAGACGTCTCAAACTATTGCATGAGTATCTCTTGGGTATAAACCCCGTTTGGTCCACATTTATTAATTTACTAACATATTTACTTAATCTTCTAGCTAATGTTTTTGCTAATATTTTTTTATCTGTATTTAACAGCGCAATAGCTCTATAAGAACCCGGGACTTCTAAATCTTTATCTTTTTTAGGTATAAGTGTAATCGTTGATTCCGCTAGTGTTTCTGGAAGTGTATGTTCTTTAAAAACATATGTATACATTTTATGTAACCGTGGTGTAATTATCTCGTAGAATCTTTTATAAAATTCATAACTAAAACCATCTGGTCCTGGTGTTTTTCCATTCTTTAATGAATTTATTGTTTCTTCTATTTCCTTAGTTGAGATTTGTGCACCTAGTTCCTCTTGTTCGATCAAATTAAGTTTTGGGACATTACAATAATCCAATAACTCTATAACTTTAGTACTATCTGCTAACGCTTTAGATGTATATACATTTTGATAAAATTGAGCGAATCTTTTATTAATATCCTTAGGTAGTGTTAACAATTCCCCTTTATCTGATTTAATCTTTAAAATCGTATGATCTTTTTCCCGTTTTTTCAGTTGTCGAGCCAAAAGTTTGTGTGGTTTATCCCCAAATTCAAAATGTTCCTGTTTTGTAATTTGAAATAATCTTATAACATTAGCTGATAATATTTAATTTAATTTAAATTTCAATATTGTTATTTTATTATGTTTATCCATAGTTGGCTCTTTAGCGTTATCTAAATCCAATTGTCTAATTCGTTCTTCTAACTGCCTTTGTTCATTCTTATTCTTTTTATTTAGAAAAGCTTGGTATGAGATTATAGATCCTCTAATAAATGCTTTGAAAGATTCCCATAGTAAGGTTGGTGAGATCTCTGGGATATCATTAGTCTTGAAAAAAAGTTCCATCTGTTGTTTTAGATATATTTCCCCTTGTGGATCATTTAGGATTTGAGGATTAAACCTCCAAAACAATTTATTAGTAGGCATTCCTTCTAGTTTTTTAAAAAAAGTTAATGGGGAGTGATCAGAAATTGTACTATTGTGGTATTTTGGATTCAATGTATAGGGAATTAGTTTTGTATCCATTAGAAAATAGTCGATATGTGAATAAGTTTTGTGTACCATTGAATACAACGAGTATTCCCTTCCAGCAGGGTTAGCGATCCTCCAGACATCTGTTATATTTGTGTTTTTTATGTATGTATTTAAGATTTCCCTGGTTTTAGATTTTGTGTTACCCCTGTTCTGTTGTGATGATTTATCCAAGTATGGATCTAAAACACAGTTAAAGTCTCCCCCAATTATCACATTTTGATAATTGAACTCTGAAATTATATTCAGGATTTTATTAAAGAATTGGGGATTATCAAAATTAGGCGCATAAATATTTACCAAGGTGATTGGAGTAGCATGAATCTCTCCGGTAACTATAAGGTATCTCCCTTCCTTATCTATTATGATATTCTTTGATTTAAATGGTATACCTTTGCGAATAATAATTGCTGTGCCTCTAGATTTGGAAATATATGAGGATTGGTATGTTTGGCCCATCCAATTTGCCTTCAATCTGGTCTGAGCTTGCAGTTTCAAATGAGTTTCTTGTAGAAATATTATGTCCGAATTGAGCGACTTCAATTGTGCAAAAATCTTACCCCTTTTAATTGGTTCATTAGCACCCCTTATGTTCCAACTGCAGAATGTGATTCCTCCAAATTTCTTTTGTTTATCGTCTTGCATTTTAACTTATTTAATACTTTTAAATCATATGGTGCAACCAATACCTTAGGTCTCTGGCTGTTGGGGGAGCATTTGCATTATTAAATTCAGTTGCCACATCCCTCTTAAAATTGTCCTTGAACAAAGAAACAAGAAAGTGTGAATTATTGTGACACAAAAAAAAATAAAAAAAGTGAAGTTACACACCTAAAAATGACGACACTGTAACCGATTATCCACCTAATGGTGGTAGTTACACAGTTATTGACTTCCGTAGTTGTTAATCTACATTTAGCTCCGCCCCCTTGAATAATCTTGCAAAAGGGAGTTGGGGCCAATTCAAAGCCAAGTTTTATATATCACCATTACCTTATCTATATATCTAATTAAATCTTATCTAATCAAATCATCCGCTTATCTACCATTTACCTATGTTAACAATTATTACATTTTCTTCCCCTTCAATACTAATCAACTGTTGGTTGGAAGGGGTTAACCAGATTCAGGCTCCTGGCTATTTGCCAAGGTTCTGAATCTCCTCACCTCCTCCCGCGCGTAATTTGAACTGAAGCCTATTTTATTTTCTAAATTAGTTTTTTAATCTGTTATTAATCTATTTCCTTATATTTAGCCCCGCCCATCCCCTCCCCGGGGGATCAATCCTTATAATGGATTATTACATTTTACCATTTGAGCAATTCGCTTTTAATTCAATTACTATTACTGTTAATATATTAATTTCATTAGATTTAATAACTATTACTATGTTAATTCAGTAATTTCTGTGTTAGTATAGGCTTAGTATAGGGTTAAAATGTTAACAGTCTTTAATTCAGGAGGTTTTATTTTCCAATCCATCTATGTTACGTTCCCCATTCAGCCACACCCTTGTTATTCCATCTTTCGCTCGAGTTGGAACAAAGAATGTCCTTGAAAGATAAAATGTCTAGACACCAGCACATGGAGAAGCTCCGCAATTTTAGTCTTTTTTTTAAAGTCATCTACATCAACTTGTCTGCAGAATAAAAACCTTGTCTTGAAGATGTAGTGCTGTACTTAATCAGCTATGTCTTTTAAATTTGTTTTGTATTGTAGCAGTTTGTTTTCTATTGTATCCTAGGTAAGGGGAGTATGAGGGCCAGGGCAGTTTACTGTTCTGGATGTCAGATGTGGGAAGTCATGGAGTCTGATAGCCCTCCAGACGTCCACATCTGCGCCAGGTGTATCGAGATGGGGCTCCTAATGGACCGTATTAGGAACCTGGAGCAGCAGCTCGATGACCTCCGTCTGGTCAGGGAGAGCAAGGAAGTCATTGAGAGGAGTTACAGGGAGGTGGTCACTCCAAGACCACAGGAGGCAGGCAAGTGGATCACGGTTGGGAGAGGCAAGGGGCACAGGCAGGGACTAGAGAGTACACCGGTGGCTGTACACCTTGACAATAAGTACTCCTGTTTGAGCACTGTTGGGGGGGACAGCCTACCTGGGGGTAGCGACAGCGGCCGGGCCTCCGGTATAGAGACCGTCCCTGTTGCTCAGAAGGGTAAGGAAAAGAAGAGGAGGGCAATACTAATAGGGGACTCTATAGTTAGGGGGTCAGACAGGCGATTCTGTGGACGCAGTCGGGAGACCCGGATGGTAGTTTGCCTCCCTGGTGCCAGGGTCTGTGATGTGTCTCAACGTGTCCAAGTTATCCTGAAAGGGCAGGGAGAGGAGCCCGAGGTCGTGGTACATATAGGTACCAATGACATAGGTAAAAAAAGAGAAGAGGTCCTGAAAGGAGAATTTAGGGAGTTAAGGCTGTGTCTTACCTGTTTGCGGTCATCGGCGGTGAAGCGCGGCGTCGCCGGTAGCGAGGACCGCGCGGCAACGGCGAGAGCGTCGAGCCTATCCACCGGAGCGCCGCACGGATGTTGCGCGGGGGCCGAGTTAATTCAAACACGGCGGGTCCCACGTGCTTGCGGTAAGTAAAAAAAGGGCGGGCCGACTGCGATGATGTCGGCCCCCCACACGTGACTCACCAGCGGCGGCTGTGGCGGCGGCCATCCTGATCGTGGCGCTGTAGCGGTGGCTGTGCCTGCGGCCGCGCAGCACACGTGCCTCACTGGCGGCGGCACGTGCGTCACTGGCGGAGGCTGTGGCAGAGGAGGTTTGACGCACGGCGCTCGACCCACACTGGCGGCGGCCCGTGCGAGCGGCCGTGCGCACTCGTGCATCACTGGTGGAGGTTGTGCGGTGAGTATAGTGTTTTCGACATTGTCGATTTTATTTTTGCACCGCGCGGTATTGGGAACACCGTCGCACGGCCCGGGAATTGTTCTTTCTCACGAGTGCGCGGTCTATGGCAGCAGATTCTTCCCGTTTCGCCACCAATGACCGCAGATTCGTGAGACAGACCTTTTAGGAGGGGAGTTAAAGAGAAGGACAGCAAAGGTAACAATCTCGGGATTACTGCCTGTGCCACGCGACAGTGAGAGTAGGAATGGAGCGAGGTGGAGGATACATGCGTGGCTGAAGGACTGGTGCAGAAGGCAGGGATTCAAATTTCTGGATCATTGGGACCTCTTTTGTGGAAGGTTCGACCTGTACAAAAAGGATGGGTTGCACTTGAACCTGAGGGGGACCGATATCCTGGCGGGGAGATCTGCAAAGGCTACTGGGGAGACTTTAAACTAGAATGGTTGGGGGGAGGGACTCAAACAGAGAATGCTATTAGACAGTGTGTGAGGCAGGAGGCAGAAAAGGAAAGCACTCAGACCCAACATGTAGGGGTGAAAGAAGAAAACAATAATAAACAGAGAATAAGAGGTGGTGGGGTTCTTAAATGGGTGAGCAGAGAAACAGAGGGGTGTAAAATGCGGGCGGAAGCAATAGGTAGCAAGGTGAAAAGTAAAAGTGGCAGGCAGACAAATCCAGGGCAAAAATCAAAAAGGGCCACTTTTCAACATAATTGTATAAGGGGTAAGAGCGTTGTAAAAACAAGCCTGAAGGCTTTGTGTCTCAATGCAAGGAGCATTCGTAATAAGGTGGATGAGTTGAACGTGCAGATAGCAATTAATGATTATGATATAGTTGGGATCACGGAGACATGGCTCCAGGGTGACCAAGGCTGGGAGCTGAACATCCAGGGATATTCAATATTCAGGAGGGATAGAGAGAAAGGAAAAGGAGGTGGGGTAGCGTTGCTGGTTAGAGTGGAGATTAACGCAGTGGAAAGGAAGGACATTAGCTTGGAGGATGTGGAATCGGTATGGGTAGAGCTGCGAAACACTAAGGGGCAGAAAACGCTGGTGGGTGTTGTGTACAGGCCACCCAGCAGTAGTAGTGAAGTTGGGGATGGCATCAAACAGGAAATTAGAAATGCGTGCAACAAAGGCAAAACAGTTATAATGGGTGACTTCAATCTACATATAGATTGGGTGAATCAAATTGACAGGGGTGCTGAGGAAGAGGATTTCTTGGAATGTATGCGGGATAGTAATCTAAACCAACATGTAGAGGAACCAACGAGAGAGCAGGCTATTCTAGACTGGGTATTGAGTAATGAGGAAGGGTTAGTTAGCAGTCTTGTTGTGCGTGCCCCCTTGGGCAAGAGTGACCATAATATGGTTGAGTTCTTCATTAGGATGGAGAGTGACATTGTTAATTCAGAAACAACGGTTCTGAACTTAAAGAAAGGTAACTTTGAGGGTATGAGACGTGAATTGGCCAAGATTGACTGGCAATTCGTTCTAAAAGGGTTGACGGTGGATATGCAATGGAAGGCATTTAAAGACTGCATGGATGAACTACAAAAATTGTTCATCCCAGTTTGGCAAAAGAATAAATCAGGGAAGGTAGTGCATCCGTGGATAACAAGGGAAATCAGGGATAGTATCAAAGCAAAAGATGATGCGTACAAATTAACCAGAAAAAGCAGCATACCAGAGGACTGGGAGAGACCAACAGAGGAGGACAAAGGGCTTAATTAGGAAAGGGAAAATAGATTATGAAAGGAAACTGGCAGGGAACATAAAAATGGACTGCAAAGGTTTTTATAGATATGTGAAGAGAAAGAGATTAGTTAAAACAAATGTAGGTCCCTTGCAGTCAGAAACAGGTGAATTGATCATGGGGAACAAGGATATGGCGGACCAATTGAATAACTACTTTGGTTCCGTCTTCACTAAGGAAGACATAAATAATCTGTCGGAAATAGCAGGGGGCCGCGGGTCAAAGGAGATGGAGGAACTGAGTGTCCAGGTTAGTTGGGAAGTGGTGTTGGGTAAATTGAATGGATTAAAGGCCGATAAATCACCAGGGCCAAATAGGCTGCATCCCAGAGTATTTAAGGAAGTAGCTCCAGAAATAGTGGATGCATTAGTGATAATTTTTCAAAACTCTTTAGATTCTGGAGTAGTTCCTGAGGATTGGAGGGTAGCAAACGTAACCCCACTTTTTAAGAAGGGAGGGAGAGAGAGAACGGGGAATTACAGACCTGTTAGTCTAACATCGGTAGTGGGGAAACTGCTAGTCACTTATTAAAGATGGGATAGCAGCACATTTGGAAAGTGGTGAAATCATTGGACAAAGGCCCGGGGAGCCGTTGGAGCGAGGAGGAGTTACCTGGAGCTGTGAGTAGAAAAACAGCGCGGGGCTTGCTTCTACAGAGGCCCGGGGAGCCGTTGGAGCGAGGAGGAGTTATCTGGAGTAGAAAAACAGCGCGGGGCTTGCTTCTACAGAGGCCCGGGGAGCCGTTGGAGCAAGGAGGAGTTACCTGGAGCTGTGAGTAGAAAAACAGCGCGGGGCTTGCTTCTACAGAGGCCCGGGGAGCCGTTGGAGTGAGGAGGAGTTAGCTGGAGCTGTGAGTAGAAAAACAGCGTGGGGCTTGCTTCTACAGAGGCCCGGGGAGCCGTTGGAGCGAGGAGGAGTTACCTGGAGCCGTTGGAACCCAAATCTGCAACGTTCCATCTGCAACTGCAACGTTCCAGAGAAGGAGTGTGGGGGAAGCCTCTGATTGGCCGAACGGACTAGAGGAAGCAGCTGATTGGCTTGTATCCCAGGTACGGGGATTATGAGGGCCAGGGCAGTTTACTGTTCTGGATGTCAGATGTGGGAAGTCATGGAGTCTGATAGCCCTCCAGACGTCCACATCTGCGCCAGGTGCGTCGAGATGGGGCTCCTAAGGGACCGTGTTAGGAACCTGGAGCAGCAACTCGATGACCTCTGTCTGCTCAGGGAGAGCGAGGAGGTCATAGAAAGGAGTTACAGGGAGGTGGTCACTCCAAGACCACGGGAGACAGAAAACTGGGTCACAGTTAGGAAGGGCAATGGGCAGAGGCAGGGACTGGTGAGTACCCCAGTGGTTGTACACCTTGAAAATAAGTACTCATGTTTGAGTAATGGTGGTGGAGATGGCCTATCTGGGGGCAGCGACAGCGGCCAGGCCTCTGGCACAAAGACCGGTCCTGTTGCTCAGAAGGGTAAGGAAAAGAAGAGGAGGGCAATTGTAATAGGGGACTCTATAGTCAGGGGGTCGGATAGGCGTTTCTGTGGACGCAGACAGGAGACCCGGATGGTAGTTTGCCTCCCTGGTGCCAGGGTCAGGGATGTGTCTGAACGTGTCGAAGAAATCCTGAAATGGGAGGGAGAGGAGCCTGAGGTTGTGGTACATATACAGTGGCTTGCAAAAGTATTCATACCCCTTAAACCTTTCCACATTTTGTCACGTTACAACCACAAACGTAAATGTATTTTATTGGGATTTTATGTGATAGACCAACACAAAGTGGTGCATAATTGTGAAGTGGAAGGAAAATGATACATGGTTTTCAAATTTTTATACAAATAAAAAACTGAAAAGTGTCACGTGCAAAAGTATTCAGCCCCCTGAGTCAATACTTTGTAGAACCACCTTTCGCTGCAATTACAGCTGCAAGTCTTTTGGGGTATGTCTCTACCAGCTTTGCACATCTAGAGACTGAATTTTTTGCCCATTCTTCTTTGCAAAATAGCTCAAGCTCAGTCAGATTGGATGGAGAGCGTCTGTGAACAGCAATTTTCAAGTCTTGCCAGAGATTCTCAATTGGATTTAAGTCTGGACTTTGACTGGGCCATTCTAACACATGAATATGCTTTGATCTAAACCATTCCATTGTAGCTCTGGCTGTATGCTTAGGGTCGTTGTGCTGCTGGAAGGTGAACCTCCGTCCCAGTCTCAAGTCTTTTGCAGACTCTAACAGGTTTTCTTCCAAGATTGCCCTGTATTTGGCTCCATCCATCTTCCCATCAACTCTGACCAGCTTCCCTGTCCCTGTTGAAGAAAAGCATCCCCACAGCATGATGCTGCCACCACCATGTTTCACAGTGGGGATGGTGTGTTCAGGGTGATGTGCAGTGTTAGGTTTCCGCCACACATAGCGTTTTGCATTTAGGCCAAAAACTTCAATTTTGGTCTCATCTGACCAGAGCACCTTCCTCCACATGTTTGCTGTGTCCCCCACATGGCTTGTGGCAAACTGCAAACGGGACTTCTTATGGCTTTTTTTCAACAATGGCTTTCTTCTTGCCACTCTTCCATAAAGACCCGATTTGTAAAGTGCACGACTAATAGTTGTCCTGTGGACAGATTCTCCCACCTGAGCTGTGGATCTCTGCAGCTCCTCCAGAGTTACCATGGGCCTCTTGGCTGCTTCTCTGATCAATGCTCTCCTTGCCCGGCCTGTCAGTTTAGGTGGACGGCCATGTCTTGGTAGGTTTGCAGTTGTGCCATACTCTTTCCATTTTCAGATGATGGATTGAACAGTGCTCCGTGAGTTGTTCAAAGCTTGGGATATTTTTTTATAACCTAACCCTGCTTTAAACTTCTTCACAACTTTATCCCTGGCCTGTCTGGTGTGTTCCTTGGGCTTCATGATGCTGTTTGTTCATTAATGTTCTCTAACAAACCTCTGAGGCCTTCACAGAACAGCTGTATTTATACAAGTGGACTCTATTTACTAATTAGGTGACTTCTGAAGGCAATTGGTTGCACTGGATTTTATTTAGGGGTATCAGAATAAAGGGGGCTGAATACTTTTGCACGCGACACTTTTCAGTTTTTTATTTGTAAAAAAATTTGAAAACCATGTATCATTTTCCTTCCACTTCACAATTATGCGCCACTTTGTGTTGGTCTATCACATAAAATCCCAATAAAATACATTTACGTTTGTGGTTGTAACGTGACAAAATGTGGAAATGTTCAAGGGGTATGAATACTTTTGCAAGCCACTGTAGGTACCAACGACATAGGTAAAAAAAGATAAGAGGTCCTGAAAGAAGAATTTAGAGAGTTAGGTAGAGAGTTAAGGAGAAGGCCACACGACAGTGAGAGTAGGAATGGAGCGAGGTGGAGGATAAATGAGTGGATGAGGGACTGGTGCAGTGGGTATGGATTCAAGTTTCTGGATCATTGGGACTTCTTTTGGGGAAGGTGCGACCTGTACAGAAAGGATGTGTTGCACTTGAACTCGAGGGGGACTAATATCCTTGCGGGTAGATTTGCAAAGGCTACTGGGGAGACTTTAAACTAGTATTGTTGGGGGGAGGGACTCAAATTGGGAAAGCTAGCAGTCAGTGTGTGAGGCAGGAGGCAGAGAATGGAAGCACTCTGACCAAAAATGTAGGGGAGAGAGAAGAAAAAGACAATAAACAGAGAATAAGAGAGGGTGGGTTTCTTAAATGTGTATATTTTAATGCTAGGAGCATTGTAAGAAAGGTGGATGAACTTAAAGCCTGGATTGACACCTGGAAGTATGATGTTGTGGCGATCAGTGAAACATGGTTGCAGGAGGGCTGTGATTGGAAACTAAATATTCCAGGATTTCGTTGCTTCAGGTATGATAGAATTGGAGGGGCAAGAGCTGGAGGTGTTGCATTGCTTATCAGGGAAGATATTACAGCAGTGCTTCGGCAAGATAAATTAGAGGGCTCTTCTAGGGAGGCTATTTGGGTGGAACTGAGAAATGGTAAAGGGGTAGCAACACTCATAGGGGTGTATTATAGACCGCCAAATGGGGAGCGAGAATTGGAAGAGCAAATATGTAAGGAGATTGCAGATATTAGTAGTAAGCACAAGGTAGTGATTGTGGGAGATTTCAATTTTCCACACATAGACTGGGAAACACATTCTGTAAATGGGCTGGATGGGTTGGAGTTTGTAAAATGTGTGCAGGATAGTTTTTTGCAGCAATACATAGAAGTACCTACTAGAGAAGGGGCGGTGCTGGACCTCCTGTTAGGAAATGAGACGGGTCAGGTGGCAGAGGTATGCGTTGGGGAACAGTTCGGGACCAGTGATCACAATACCATTAGTTTCAATATAATTATGGAGAGGGTCAGAACTTGACCTAGGGTTGAGATTTTTGATTGGAGAAAGGCTAACTTTGAGGAGATGCGAAAGGATTTAAAAGGAGTAAATTGGGACAGTTTGTTTTATGGGAAAGATGTGGAAGAGAAATGGAGGACATTTAAAGGTGAAATTTTTAGAGTACAGAATCTTTATGTCCCTGTTCGGTTGAAAGGAAATAGTAAAAATTGGAAAGAGCCATGGTTTTCAAGGGAAATTGGACACTTAGTTCGGAAAAAGAGAGAGATCTACAATAATTATTGGCAGCATGGAGTAAATGAGGTGCTTGAGGAGTATAAAAAATGTAAAAAGAGTCTTAAGAAAGAAATTAGAAAAGCTAAAAGAAGATATGAGGTTGCTTTGGCAAATAAGGTGAAAGTAAATCCAAAGGGTTTCTACAGCTATATTAATAGCAAAAGGATAACGAGGGATAAAATTGGTCCATTAGAGAGTCAGAGTGGACAGGTATCTGCAGAGCCAAAAGAGATGGGGGAGATATTGAACATTTCTTTTCTTCGGTATTCACCAAGGAGAAGGATATTGAATTATGTGAGGTAAGGGAAACAAGTAGAGTAGCTATGGAAACTATGAGATTCAAAGAAGAGGAAGTACTGACACTTTTGAGAAATATAAAAGTGGATAAGTCTCCAGGTCCAGACAGGATATTCCCTAGGACATTGAGGGAAGTTAGTGTAGAAATAGCAGGGGCTATGACAGAAATATTTCAAATGTCATTGGAAACGGCAATAGTGCCGGAGGATTGGCGTACTGCGCATGTTGTTCCATTGTTTAAAAAGGGGTCTAAGAGTAAACCTAGCAAATATAGGCCTGTTAGTTTGACGTCAGTGGTGGGCAAATTAATGGAAAGGATACTTAGAGATAATATATATAAGCATCTGGATAAACAGGGGCTGATTAGGAACAGTCAACATGGATTTGTGCCTGGAAGGTCATGTTTGACTAATTTTCTTGAATTTTTTGAAGAGGTTACTCGGAAAATTGATGAGGGTAAAGCCGTGGATGTTGTATATATGGACTTCAGTAAGGCCTTTGACAAGGTTCCTCACGGAAGGTTGCTTAAGAAGGTTCAATGGTTGGGTATTAATGGTGGAGTAGCAAGATGGATTCAACAGTGGCTGAATGGGAGATGCCAGAGAGTAATGGTGGATGGTTGTTTGTCAGGTTGGAGGCCAGTGACTAGTGGGGTGCCACAGGGATCTGTGTTGGGTCCACTGTTGTTTGTCATGTTCATCAATGATCTGGATGATGGTGTGGTAAATTGGATTAGTAAGTATGCAGATGATACTAAGATAGGTGGGGCTGTGGATAATGAAGTAGATTTTCAAAGTCTACAGAGAGATTTATGCCGGTTGGAAGAGTGGGCTGAAAGATGGCAGATGGAATTTAATGCTGATAAGTGTGAGGTGCTACATCTTGGCAGGACAAATCAAAATAGGACATACATGGTAAATGGTAGGGAATTGAAGAATGCAGGTGAACAGAGGGATCTTGGAATAACTGTGCACAGTTCCCTGAAAGTGGAATCTCATGTAGATAGGGTGGTAAAGAAAGCTTTTGGTGTGCTGGCTTTTATAAATCAGAGCATTGAGTATAGAAGTTGGGATGTAATGTTAAAATTGTACAAGGCATTGGTGAGGCCAATTCTGGAGTATGGTGTACAATTTTGGTCGCCTAATTATAGGAAGGATGTCAACAAAATAGAGAGAGTACAGAGGAGATTTACTAGAATGTTGCCTGGGTTTCAGCAACTAAGTTACAGAGAAAGGTTGAACAAGTTAGGGCTTTATCCTTTGGAGCGCAGAAGGTTAAGGGGGGACTTGATAGAGGTCTTTAAAATGATGAGAGGGATAGACAGAGTTGACGTGGATAAGCTTTTCCCACTGAGAGTAGGGAAGATTCAAACAAGGGGACATGACTTGAGAATTAAGGGACAGAAGTTTAGGGGTAACATGAGGGGGAACTTCTTTACTCAGAGAGTGGTGGCTGTGAGGAATGAGCTTCCAGTGAAGGTGGTGGAGGCAGGTTCGTTTTTATCATTTAAAAATAAATTGGATAGTTATATGGACGGGAAAGGAATGGAGGGTTATGGTCTGAGCGCAGGTATATGGGACTAGGGGAGAATACGTGTTCGGCACGGACTAGAAGGGTCGAGATGGCCTGTTTCCGTGCTGTAATTGTTATATGGTTATATGGTTATAAAGTCAGCATGGATTTACAAAAGGTAAATCATGTCTGACGAATCTTATAGAATTTTTCGAGGATGTAACTAGTAGAGTGGATAGGGGAGAACCAGTGGATGTGTTGTATCTGGACTTTCAGAAGGCTTTCGACAAGGTACCACATAAGAGATTACTATACAAACTTAAAGCACACGGTATTGGGGGTTCAGTATTGATGTGGATAGAGAACTGGCTGGCAAACAGGAAGCAAAGAGTAGGAGTAAACGGGTCCTTTTCACAATGGCAGGCAGTGACTAGTGGGGTACCGCAAGGCTCAGTGCTGGGACCCCAGCTATTTACAATTTATATTAATGAACTGGATGAGGGAATTGAAGGCAACATCTCCAAGTTTGCGGATGACACTAAGCTGGGGGGCAGTGTTAGCTGTGAGGAGGATGCTAGGAGACGGCAAGGTGACTTGGATAGGCTGGGTGAGTGGGCAAATGTTTGGCAGATGCAGTATAATGTGGATAAATGTGAGGTTATCCACTTTGGTGGCAAAAACAGAAAAGCAGACTATTATCTAAATGGTGGCCGATTAGGAAATGGGGAGATGCAGCGAGACCTGGGTGTCATGGTACACCAGTCATTGAAAGTAGGCATGCAGGTGCAGCAGGCAGTGAAGAAAGCGAATGGTATGTTAGCTTTCATAGCAAAAGGATTTGAGTATAGGAGCAGGGAGGTTCTACTGCAGTTGTACAGGGTCTTGGTGAGACCACACCTGGAGTATTGCGTACAGTTTTGGTCTCCAAATCTGAGGAAGGACTTTATAGCCATAGAGGGAGTGCAGAGAAGGTTCACCAGACTGATTCCTGGGATATCAGGACTTTCATTTGAAGAAAGACTGGTTAGACTTGGCTTATACTCGCTAGAATTTAGGAGATTGAGAGGGGATCTTATAGAAACGTACAAAATTCTTATGGGGTTGGACAGGCTAGATGCAGGAAGATTGTTCCCAATGTTGGGGAAGTCCAGGACAAGGGGTCACAGCTTAAGGATAAGGGGGAAATCCTTTAAGACCGAGATGAGGAAAAACTTTTTCACACAGAGAGAGGTGAATCTCTGGAACTCTCTGCCACAGAGGGTAGTTGAGGCCAGTTCATTGGCTATATTTAAGAGGGAGTTAGATGTGGCCCTTGTGGCTAAGGGGATCAGGGGGTATGGAGAGAAGGCAGGTACGGGATACTGAGTTGGATGATCAGCCATCATCATATTGAATCATTCGAAGGGCCGAATGGCCTACTCCTGCACCTATTTTCTGTGTATCTATGTATCTATGTAAAATGTCTTGAGCGTATTTGTAAGCAGCTTCTGGTTCATTACCATTATAGGTGATAATCATTTTAGCCGGATAAATGATCCCATACCTAATGTTTTTGTGCCCTTTCAAGATCTGTCGTGTGTTTGTAAACAATTCACGTTTTTTGGCGACTTCATAGGGATAATCTCTAAATAGTTTGATGGTATCAGTCCCAAACACCATATTCTTTCCCCACTGGATTTTTTTCATAACATCTTCCAATGATCTGTCGTGGGGAGGCTCCTGACTTTGTTTGTTCTCTTGATTTTGACCATTTCACCCGATGTGCCACTTCTATTTTCGGTTTGACAGGCAGGTTGAGTATATGTTTAAGTAAGTTGGCAGTGTACTCACGGGGCTCATTCCCCTCTGCTCCCTCTGTCACTCCAACAATTCTTAAATTCTGCCGTCTGAACGTGCTTCCAAATCAAGGCATTTATCCAACGTTTTAGCCAGCTGACCCATGACATGCTCCTGATCCTTCTTCATTCTCTGCAGAATAATGCAGACCAATCTCCATTCATGGGGATAGTGTGGTGAGAATGTCCTGCTTTAAGTTTCTGGGCACTCACATTTCAGAGGACCTCACATGGTCCACCAACACCGCTGCGCTGGTCAAGAAGGCACAGCAACGACTGTTCTTCCTGAGGACATTAAAAAAGACTGGTCTGCCCCTACAGCTGCTGACAACGTTCTACCGCTGCACCACAGAGAGCATATTAACGTATGGCATCTCTGTGTGGTATCTCAGCTGCACGGAGGCGGAGAGGAGAGGTCTTCAGCGCGTCGTCCACAGAGCGCAGAGAATCATTGGGACAGAGCTACCAGCCTTGGAGGGCATCTACCACACCCGGTGCCTCAGGAAGGCCATCAGCATCCATAAGGACTCATCACACCCTTGTAACGGACTGCTTGAACTACTTCCCTCCGGCAGACGTTACAAGGCCTTCTACGCCCGAACCTCCAGACTCAGAAACAGCTTTATTCCAAGAGCTATAGCGGCTCTGAACCGGCCCTGCTGAGTGCCCCCCCACCCACCCCCCCTGGACAGTCTCCCTCGGATGGTCACGTCACTCAGCTTGCTTGCTTATTTATTTATTTTACTTTTCTTGTACATCGGTGGAGCTGCATACTAAATCGCGTTGCACGGACGTGCAATGACAATAAAAGATATATTATTATTATTATTATTATTATTATTTTTATTATTATTATATCTTCGGACATTTGTACCATAGCTGTTTCCATATCTTTCATAGCAGTACGACATAATGTAACAGTTTGGAGAACAGCATCAACCTTATTCGTGCAATCTTCTTGCACCCGGTCAATTTTCAGAGATAATTCAAGAGATTTTTCCTTTATCATCATTACTTTTTTTGCATATCTTTCATTCATTGTTCATTATATCTCCACATCACCATCTATATCTCTCGTTTCCCTTATCCCTAACCAGTCTGAAGAAGGGTCTCAACCCGAAACGTACCCATTCCTTCTCTCCAGAGGTGCTGCCTGTCCCGCTGAGTTACTCCGGCTTTTTGTGTCTATCTTTGGTTTAACCAGCATCTGCAGTTCCTTTTTACAAATTGATCACCTGTATGTTAGTTCGATGTCCTACACATTAGAGGCTATTTACAGAAGCCAATTAATCTACAAACCTTAATGTCTTTAGAGTGTGGGAGTAAACCGGAACTCCCGGAGAAAGCCCACATGGTCACAGGAAGAACTTACAAACTCCACACAGACAGCACTTATAGTCAGATTTGAACCTGGGTCTGTGACGCTGTGAGGCAGTAGCTCTACTACTGTGCTATCATGCCACCTGAAGTATACAAAATAATAGAGAGATACAGCCTGGAGATAGGGCCTTTGTCCGCACTGAGTATCGACCACCCATTTTAACTAATCCTACATTAATCCTGTTTTTTATTCTCCTGACATTCTCTTCTACCCACTCCTCCACAAGCAAACCACTCACCAGGTCAATTTAGTGATTAATTAACCTGTCAACTAACTCATCAATGGGTGTAAATGTAGGGATTTTGCCATTACAGTATGTTCCTTGTCACTTAGTTCTTACGTTGTTTTGTGAAGGGTTTGAACAAAATGTCTTTCTCTCGAGTGAGCTTTGCACATAGAATATAGAACAGTACGGCACACAAAAAGGCCTTTAGGCCCATAATGTCTGTGCCGAACATAATGTCAAGATAAACTAACCTCAATTGCCTGCACATGATTCATTCTCCTCCATATCCATCAACCTATCCAAAGGCAATGTGCCTATCCAAAGGGAGAGATGATTCAGTGAGAGGAGCTGCCTACATGATGAGGTGTGTAAAAAGAGAAAAAAGGAACTGCAGATGCTGGTTTACAAAAGAAGACACAAAGTGCTCAGTAGATCAATAGGTCAGGCAGCATCTCAGGAGAACATCCAAGACCACAAGAAATTGCAGAGTTGTGGACATAGCCCAGACCATCGCACAAACCAACCTCCCTTCCATTGATTCCATCTACACTTCACGCAGCCTCGGCAAGGCCAGCAGCATAATCAAGGACCAGGCTCATCCCGTGAACTCCCTCTTCTCCCCTCTCCAAATCAGGCAAGAGGCAAGAAGTGTGAAAATGCACGCCTCTAGATTCAGGGACGGTTTCTAAACGACAGTTTTTTCCCAGCAGTTATTGGACAACTGAATGGTCCTCTCATCAGCTATCTGCCATCTACCTCATCTGAGACCTTTAAACTATCTTTAATCAAAATCTATCGTACTAAATGTTGTATCCGTTATCCTTTAATTGTGCACTGCGGCCGGCTTGATTGCATTCAAGTGGTCTTTTTTTTATTGGATAGCATGCAAACAAAAGCTTTTCACAAGTAACTATAATAAACCAAACTGATATGGATAGGCGACGTTTTGGGTAGTGGCCCTACTTCAGACATGAGTGTAAATAGTTTGGATTGTAAATCTGACAATAAAGATTTGCAGCACATATTAGCAGCATGAGATGTGCAAAGATGCAGTGCTGGGTGGCTGAGCTGAATGACTCCCACACACAGTGAGCAGGATTGTGTGTAGGAAGGAACTGCAGATGCTGGTTCACACCGAAGATAGACACAAAATGCTGGAGCAACTCAGTGGGACAGGCGGCATCTCTGGAGAGAAGGAATGGGTGAGATTTCGGGTTGAGACCCTTCCTCAGACCTAACCATGAGAATGTTATTGTTCTATCTGGGCCATATGACAATAAAACACTCTTGTCTCCCCCCCCCGGAGGGCAGAATGCATCCCCGGCAGCGGGCTGCAGTACCGCTCTGCCGGGGAAGGGGGCGGCAGTGGGCGGGGCTGCGGGGCTACAGTACTGCTCTGCCGGGGAGGGGGCAGTAGCGGGCGGGGCTGCAGTGCTGCTCTGCCGGGCTGGGGGCGGCAGTGGGCGGGGCTGCAGTACTGCTCTGCCGGGCTGGGGGCGGCAGCGGGCGGGGCTGCGGGGCTGCAGTACAGCTCTGCCGGGGAGGGGGCGGCAGCGGGGGGAGCTGTGGGGCTGCAGTACTGCTCTGCCGGGCTGGGGGCGGGAGCGGGCGGGGCTGCGGGGCTGCAGTACCGCTCTGCCGGGCTGGGGGCGGCAGTGGGCGGGGCTGCAGTACTGCTCTGCCGGGCTGGGGGCGGCAGCGGGCGGGGCTGCGGGGCTGCAGTACTGCTCTGCCGGGCTGGGGGCGGCAGCGGGCGGAGCTGCGGGGCTGCAGTACTGCTCTGTCGGGCTGGGGGCGGCAGCGGGCGGGGCTGCGTGGCTGCAGTACCGCTCTGCCGGGTTGGGGGCGGCAGTGGGCGGGGATGAAGTACTGCTCTGCCGGGCTGGGGGCGACAGCGGGCGGGGCTGCGGGGCTGCAGTACTGCTCTGCCGGGCTGGGGGCGGCAGCGGGCGGGGCTGCGGGGCTGCAGTACTGCTCTGCCGGGGAGGGGGCGGCAGCGGGCGGGGCTGCGGGGCTGCAGTACCGCTCTGCCGGGTTGGGGGCGGCAGTGGGCGGGGATGAAGTACTGCTCTGCCGGGCTGGGGGCGGCAGCGGGCGGGGCTGCGGGGCTGCAGTACTGCTCTGCCGGGGAGGGGGCGGCAGCGGGCGGGGCTGCGGGGCTGCAGTACTGCTCTGCCGGGCTGGGGGCGGCAGCGGGCGGGGCTGCGGCCTCCATCGGCCGGGACGGACGGCGCCTGGCGACGGGGAGGTGAGTGCGGGGCGAGTGGAGGCCGCTGTCCCGCAACTGGTGGAGCGCGGGTTCAGCGCGGCGAGGAAACCCCCCTCCCCCCCCCCACCGGCGGCCCGGGGAGGCCCGGCTCCCCCCTCCTCACAGGAGGCACAAAAACTCTGCAGACCCCCCACCCTCGCCCCCCTCATCCCCACTCTCAACCCCCCACCCTCATACCCCCCTCAATCCCTTACCCCACCCTCACTCTCAACCCCCCACTCAACTTCACCCTCAATCTCTTACCCCCCCCTTACCTCACCCTCACCTCCACACCCCCTCACCCCCCAAAACCCCCCTCCCCTCACCCTCACCCTCTCCCCCTTCCTTACCTCCCCTCACGCTCACCCCACTCACCCTCATTCCCCTCCTCACCCTCACCCCTCATCCCCTTCACCCTCCCACTCATCCCCTCACCATCCTCCTCATCTCCCCCTCTTCCTCATTCTCCCCCACAGCCATCCCTTCATCCTCCCCCTCCCCCTCCCCCTCCCTCTCACCAGAAGTCAAAAAGCACTCTTTTAGTTTTAAAAACCAAAACTTAAAAAAAACACATTGACCTGTGCTTGTGTCCGTGCAGGCTGGGGTGTAAATGAGGACAAATCTTTTACACACGATAGGCCACTTATGCGTTAATAAAGCAAAACACTGGAGGAACTCAGCCACACACATCTGTGGAGCTTTTGGGTTGAGTGTGTTTGTGGGGGGAGGGAGGGAGGGGTTGTACTTCTTTAAATTGGAATATTTAATGTTCATACTGAGGGTTGTAGACTCCCCAGATGGAAAAAAAGTCACTACATTAATAAAGCAGTTTATTTAAATCCGCAAAAGGTATAATCAAGCTGACTTGAATACTACTAGCTTTAAATCAGTTTTTGTTAGAATTGTATCATTACTGGAAGTACATCTGGCCACTAACTTGCCTTAAAGTGGCATTCTGTATCCTGAGAAACATTTGAGTTGTAATGCTGACAACCAACTCTTATATCTTTACTTTCCACAGTTAGAATCTCAGTGATGGAGTGACCAGTTGTGGCATATCATGGAGGCTTTTGAGGAGGAAGCTATTTCCGAGATCCTGCGATTGAATGTGGGAGGTTGTTACTTTACAGCCAGACGAAACTCCCTCTGTCGTTTTAAGAACTCAATGCTTAGTGCTATGTTTAGTGGACGATTTCCTTTGAAACTAGATGAATCAGGTAACATGGGTTATTTTGTCAAGCATAACAATTCATAAGTCATTGTCTTCAGGGACAATTAGAGAAAATGGCTAGATGAAAATGAACTTTTATGGACAAGTACTAACTGACGTGCAGGGATAATAATTTGTTATGTAATACAACGTTATTTTAATGTTTCCTTGAGTAATATGAACAACTGATTTTTTGAAAGCATATTTACTTAGTTTTTTTTACTGCCATAAGTTTGCATTGCTTTATTTTCAGTTTTCATCTATCAGTCAAAATGCTTTATATTGCCTTTACGGACATTGGCATTTAGGATTGTGCTTAAAGCAAATATCTTTTGTTTTCAGTTCCTAAACACTTTAACTCCCCTTCCATTCCCAATCTGACCTTTCTGTCCTGGGCTCCTCCATTGTCAGAGTGAGGCCCAGCGCAAATTGGAGGAACAGCATCTCATATTTCGCTTGGGTAGCTTACACCCCAGCGGTATGAACATTGACTTCTCTAACTTCAAGTAACCCTTGCTTTCCATCTCTCTCCATCCCTCCCCCTGCCCTGTCTGAGTGTCCCCAGGTTTGAAGTATATCTCTGTATGTTTCGTTATTACCTTCTCCTACATAACAATGATCTATTCTACATTTTCCTTGAACTGCATCCCCTTTTCACACCTTACACTTCCTTATCTCTGCATCTCCCTCTCCCCTGACTCTCAGTCTGAAGAAAGGTCTCAACCTGAAACGTCACCCATTCCTTCTCCAGAGATGCTGCCTGTCCCGCTGAGTTACCCCAGCATTTTGTGTCTATCTCCGGTGTAATCTGCAGTTCCTTCCTACTACACATTTTGTTTTCTTATGCGGATCAAACTATATACTGTTTGGCTTTAAAATGACCATTGTTTGTGAGTATTCTCGAACAGCCAGTTGGACAGTAAGGTAGGCAGGGAAATTATCCTGTGCTGTTCCTTCCACTCTGCTGAAGGCTAGCATGTATTCAATAACTCATGGGAGAACTGTCATGTGAGGAAAGATTGAAAAGACTAGGCTTGTATTCACTGGAGTTTAGAAGGATGAGAGGGAATCTTATAGAAACATATAAAATTATAAAAGGACTGGACAAGCTAGATGCAGGAAAAAATTTCCCAATGTTGGGCGAGTCCAGAACCAGGGGCCACCGTCTTAGAATAAAGGGGAGGTCATTTAAGACTGAGGTGAGAAAAAACTTTTTCACCCAGAGAGTTGTGTATTTATGGAATTCCCTGCCACAGAGGGCAGTGGAGGCCAAGTCACTGGATGGATTTAAGAGAGAGTTAGATTGAGCTCTAGGAGCTAGTGGAGTCAAGTGATATGGGGAGAAGGCAAGCACGAGTTATTAATAGGGGACGATCAGCCATGATCACAATGAATGACGGTGCTGGCTCGAAGGGCCGAATGGCCTCCTCCTGCCCCTATTTTCTATGTAACTGAGAATCAAGATAGGTGAGCATTACCGAGAAATTTTGAAAAATTGTGGCCATCAATTCCCAAATTACAGCACAAGGACTCCATGGGCTGAGAAGCCTCCATTCTGTGATGTGAACTTCTGATTCTTTGTCATGATTGTCCTGGCAGTTACTGCAGCTAATCTCCACATCTTCAGTTGTGGGCACGCGTAATGTGTGGCTCGCCATATACCCTCGCTGTGGAATGACAATGAAAATGTTGGAGATAAGTATCTCCCTGTGGCTTTAGGCCGGCAGCATCCCACGTTGATGTTCAGCCATTGCTCAGCTCATCTTAGGTGTGTTGTGACATGACCGGTGGCCATTTCAGCTTAACAAACTCTGGCTCTACCACTTATAACATCAAATAGTTTGTCACTGTTGTTGTATCTGATCTCATGTGATAGGAGCAGAATTAGGCCATTTGGCCCATCAAAGTGCCTGTCCCACGGTGATTTTTTCGGTGACTGTGGGCACTGTGACTGACCTATCAGGTCACCGAAAAAGTTGCGGCGTGATGCGGTGGTGATACGGCGTGACGCGGCGTGACAACGTATTGACGCGCGGTGTTTCCTCAAGTGTCGCAACATTTTTTTGTCGCCGCTGGATTTTGAAATTTCAAAATCTTTCGGCGTCCATGATACATCAGTCAATGATGCCGGCAGTCGCAGAAAAAATCGCCATGTGGGACAGGCCCTCAAGTCTACACCACCATTCAATCATGGCTGATCTATCTCTCCCGCCTAACGCCATTCTCCTGCCTTCTCCCCATAACGCTTGACACCCGTACTAATCAAGAATCTATCTATCTCTGCCTTAAATATATCCATTGACTTGGCCTCCACAGTGTGGCAAAGAATTCCACAGATTCACCACCCTCTCTCACTGTCCATGGCTCACTGAAGGTTCCCTGATGGTGGCTCGTATGTTAGTAACAGAGACCATGCATCTGGATATTGCTGTTGAACCAATTGGAAATTTGTAAAGATGGCAGTTATTTGTTGTGTATCAGAGTCATAGTTTAACCCACGCAGGTCACGGGCAGAACGTACAAACTCCGTACAGACAGCACCCGTAGTTGGGTTGGAACCTGGGTCTCCTGCGCTGTAAGGCAGCAACTCTACCACTGCGCCACCGTACCGTTAGTCATAGAGCTATGCAGCACGCAAACAGGCCCTTCAACCCAACTCATCCATGCGCATCCTAACTGATAGTTGCCCAACCTAATCTCACTAGTCTGCGTATGACCCTTATTACTGACTGACAACAAGAGCAAAGGAGGAAGCTGTTAAAACTAAAAGGCAGATTAATGTTTATTTTTGCAATTAAACGGAAGATGTTCAATTAAATGTTTATTTTAAATCGACCCAAAACGTCACCGATCGATGTTCTCCAGAGATACTGCCTGACCTGTTGTGTTACTCCAGCACATTGTGTTCTTTAGGAGCATGAACTTGATTAATTTAATACCCACAACACCAGGAACTTATTTATCAATAAATTACCAATTGTAATCCAGCACAACATAGAACAGTACAGCACAGGAACTGGTCATTTGGCCCACAGTGTCTGAACACAAAGCCAAGTTAAACTAATCTCTTCTGTCTGCATGTAAACCATACCCCTCCATTACCTGCATATGCCAATCTAAAAGCTTTGTAAATGCCACTATTTTATCTGCTTCCATTATCACCTTGGCAGCACGTTCTAAGCACCTAATACTCTCTGTATAAAAATACATCCATGTCGGTGCATCAATGTTAAGGGGGGGAATGTTAGATTGTGATTTGCATAGATTGTGATGATGAGGTTAGAAAGAGTAAATAAGAAGCTATTCCCATTGACGGGTGATTTGAACACGTAAGGAACACGAGATTCAAAGTAACTTGACAAAGACACGGAGATGTGAGGAAACATAAGAATATAACTTAAGAATCAGGAGTGAAAGTGGACCATTTGAACCTTCAAGCATATTGTGCATCAGGATCACTGCTGACTGCCTACTTCAGCTCCTTGTTTCAGCACTATCCCCTTGTCCCTTGATTCCCTTCACGTCCTGAAGTCCAGTTTTCTTTGCGATCTTTGGTTTCCTCCCACACTCCAAAGACATACAGGTTTGTAGTTTGATTAGCTTGGTATAAATATAAATTGTCCCTCGTGCGTGTAGGATGGTGTTAATGTTAAACCTGCCTAGTACCATAAGAACTATTAGTTCATTTTGTCTATTTAAAAATACACTTTTACCATTTCTCATAAAACCATGTACCTGTTTCTAGTATTAGAGTATTGCATAGCGAATAACATTATACTGTTGTTATTATTGGATTTAAGTTAATTAACAATTGTTATAAACTATAACAAGTGGGGATGGAGGGGTTTTGGGTTTGGTGTGTGGGTAGGTGGGTCGATGAGAGCCTTTATGTATGTTATGTCTTGTGCTGTATGTTCTATGTTGGACCCCCTCGAAAACGAGATGACTGTCCATCTCAAGGGGTTATCCATAAATAAACTTGTTGAAATGTGCGTGGATTGCTTGTCGGTGCGGACTCAGTGGGCCGAAGGGCCTGTTTCCGTGCTGTATCTTTGAACTAAAACTAAAAATCAACTGATCTGTTTTGACTAAACTCAAATAATTAAGCCACATCAGACCACTTGAGCAGAGAATTCCAAAGATTTTGACCATGTGTGAAGAAATGCCTTCTCATCTCAGACCTGAATGGCCAGCCCTGTACTTGGAGACCATGAATTCTGGTTTTAGACACCCCAGGGAGTATAAACATCTTTACTGCATCCAGCCTGTTGAACACAATAATTTAGATCTCACCAGAACTGTAGATTTGCAGAAAGATGCCGTTATTCACTTATTCAAATCCTCCTGCAATAAAGGCAAACATCTTTGAAATCTAAAATAAAAAGCTGGAAACGCCAAGCAGGTCAGGCAGCATCTATGAAAGAAAATCTAATGAAACGTCTCTGACCTGAAGCACTGACTGTTTCGCTTTCCACAGAAACTGCCTGACGAGCTGGGTTTTTCCAGCATTTTCTGTTTTTATATCATGTTCATCCCAATCTTTAGGGTTACTACTTTTTCTGACTTTATTATGTCTCCTCTTATCCGATTCTAAGGCTGGACCATCTTTCCTGTTTTCTTCTGCCTCAGGGATATGTATTGTTCTAAGCTATGTAAATGTGCTTGTTTACAATCTATTCCATTTAATGTAATTTCCCAATTGCCACAAAAAATGTGCTTGCTTGTAGTTGTTGTTTGGACTTAAGGTGAACTAACCCATTCTCATCCATTTAATACCAGATTACTGATTAACTATTTTTTATTATCAGCATGAGCATTTACAACACTTAATTCTGACCTTGCTCACTTTACAAGCATATCTCTGATGCCTATTAGACAGTACTAATTCATTTCTAATTGTGGATAAATTAATGTTTCCATTTGCTACCAATGTGTACATTCAGAGGAGACTGCAGACTGTCTTTTGTAGAATATGGGCAGGTAATGTCCATTTGTGATGGCATGGTGGCGCAGCGGTAGAGTTGCAGCCTTACAATGTTTGCAGTGACGGAGACCCAGGTTCGATCCCGACAATAGGTGCTGTCTGTACGGAGTTTGTACGTTCTCCCCGTGACCGTGTGGGTTTTCTCCCAGATCTTCGGTTTCCTTCCACACTCCAAAGACATACAGGTTTGTAGGTTAATTGGCTTGGTGTATGTGTAAATTGTCCCTAGTGTGTATAGGATTGTGTTAATGTGCGGGGATCGCTGGTCGGTGCGGACACGATGGGCTGAAGGGCTCTGTATCTCTAAACTAAAAATGTGAATGGTCGAGATCATGGCAGATCGGATTTAAAATGTAATAAAAACAGAAATTAAAACTTGCCAGTGTGTAGAGAGACTGGGGTGCCCTTGTCTATGGATTACTGATAGTTAACGTTCAGATTTAGTTCAGTTTATTATTATCACATGTACCGAGGTATAGTGAAAAGCTTTTTTCGTGCTAACCAGGCAAAGAAAAGATAAAACACGATTACAATCAAGCCGTCCACAGTGCACAGATAAATGATAAAGAGTACAACATTTAGTGCACGATAAAGTCTGATTAAAGATAGTTCAAAGGTCTCCAATGAGGTAGATGGGAGGGCTGGACTAGCTGCTGAGAGGACCCTTCAGTTGCCTGATGTTAGCTGGGGAGAAACTACCTGAATTCGGAGGTATGCATTTTCAAACCTGTACCTATAAGGGTTCGTCTTGAATGATCCCACGTATAAGAAAGGGAAATATAATTCTTGGATCTCGTGTAGACCTTAGATGATTATAGCAAGCCACCTTGACTCTTCATAAGTTCAAAAGTTATAGGAGCAGAATTGGACTATTTGGCCCATCGAGTCCACACTGCCATTCAATCATTGCTGATCTATCTTTCCCACTCAACCCCATTCTCCTACCTGCTCCCCATAACCTTTGACACCTATACTAATCAAAAACCTGTCAATCTCCACTTTAAAAATACCCAAAGATTTTGCATCCACAGCGTGTATGGCTATGAATTCCACAGATTCACTACCCTCTGAACACATAAACCCTCCTCATCTTTCTGTAGATATGTCCTTTTAGTCTGAGGACATATCTATAGAAAGATGAGGAGGGATAGGTCTGAAGAAGAGTCTCGACCTGAAACGTCACCCATTCCTTCTCTCCAGAGATGCTGCCTGTCCCGCTGAGTTAATTCCGCTTTTTGTGTCTACCTTACAAGATAATATTTTTATCAAAAAGCTTTTGTCATGTTATAGGTTTTGTTTCATCACGACAACAATAGACCTTTAAACAACATTCTTTTTTTGTTTTAAATAAATTAGACCAGTGCGGCATTCCCTTTGTGTGTGCTTGCCATCTCTTTTTAAATTGTTTTCATCCCTTCATTGTGTGCTGAAATTCTTTTTGCTGTTTGTATTTTAAATGGACAGCAGGCAAGATGTGATGCAGATGTGAGTCTTACCAGTTGGAAGATAAACTGTTTAAGATAGAACTAAATTCTTTGAATGTGAAATTTACTGTGTAAAGTGTCTAATATACAATTTTTTAAAATGTAGGAGCTTGTCTTATTGAACGGGATGGAAACCTCTTCAAATATCTCTTGGATTATCTGCATGGAGAACTCAGCATTCCTGAAGAAGCAAGAACTCGTGTGGCTTTGCAGGAAGAGGCAGATTACTTTGGCATTCCCTTTCCCTGCAGTTTGACAGACTACTTATCTAGTGAGATGGAGAGACATTGCTCAAAATCGAATATTGAAATCAAAAAGGTTTGTAATGCTCATTTGAGACTATTTTACCCAGTAAACTGAAATGTACTTTTGTTTTGAGGTATGCTGTTTTTATTCAATGATATATATTGAATGAATATTGGGAAATGAACAAAAGGACCATGCCAAGTATTTTTACAATTGATTGTTCAGGCATTTATTTGATTGCTGAAGCCGTGCCAAATCAGCATGCTGCTACTTTTGAGTAGTTTTTATTTCTATTAAATAACTATAAAAAATGTCATATTTTATCGAGATTGGATTATATAAGTTAACACTGCCAGCCCCCATATACTCAGTTCCTCCCATCTTTGCATTTTAGAGCTTCCTCACAGCTCTGTGTGTTTGCCAATGTCAATGGTTCTTTATTATCACTCCTACTGAGGTACAGTGCAATTCTTTTTCAGTTCAGTTCAGTTTTCTTTATTGTCACATGCCCTGAGGTACAGTGAAAAGTTTTTGTTGCATGCTATCCAGTCAGCAGAAAGACAATACATGATTACAATCGAGCCATTTACAGTGTATAGATACATGATAAGGGAATAACATTTACTGCAAGGTAAAGCCAGCTACTCAATATAGTCCGAGGGTCACCAAATACGTAGATAGTAGTTCAGCACTGCTCTCTGGTTGTGGTAGGATGGTTCACATGCCTGATAACAGCTGGGAAGAAACTGTCCCTGAATCAGGTGGTGTGTGTTTTCACACTTCTGTACCTTTTGCCTGATGGGAGAGGGGAGAAGAGGGAGTGACCAGGATGTGACTCGTCCTTGATTATGCTGCTGGCTTTGCCGAGGCACCGTGAGGTATAAACGGACTCAATGGAAGGGAGGTTGGATTGTATGATTGTCTGGGCTCAGTCCACAATTCGTTGCATTTTCTTGTTGTCTTGGATGGAGCTGTTCCCAAACCAAGCTGTGATGCATCCTGATAAAATGCTTTCTATGGTGCATCTGTAGAAGTTGGTGAGAGTTGTAGAGGACATGCAAAATCTCCTAAGCTTTCTTAGGAAGTAGAGGCGTCAGTGTGCTTTCTTGGTCGTTGGTTTAATACAATTTAGTAAATTATGACTACATATACACAATCCCAGATAAAGTACAAAGTGTATAGAAATAGTCCTCTGGGACCGTATACAAGAGTCACCAGGTTTTAATGTAATTTCAAAGTCCAAGTTTTAGGTGGCCATAAAGGGCCGCCTACTTGGCAGCAGGGCCTCCAGCCATCACCTTGATCCCGATTGTCCAGCAAACTATCATCCCTCTCATCGCCCGGCCACCTTCAGTCATTATGCCCCATTGTCATCTCTCGCAACCGACCTCTAGGGCAAGGAAGGCAAGACCCCGGATCCACTTATCAGCCATTTGTTCTTGCGTCTGCCGTCACCGAGTCCCTCTGGTTCTCTGTTCCGCAGGGTCGAGTAGGGGCCAGGCTCAGCAGCTTCCCTGTTCACTGTTCAGGTTCTGCAGAGGGTGAGCCAGACCTGCCGCTGGGGGATAGCCACGGCCCGGCGATCATTCTGCTGTTCTTATCATGGCTCAGTGCCTCCTGAAACAGGAGATTGTGGATCACTCGGATGCAGATCATAGCTTGATATTTCAGAGCCACACAGAAGAAGTACTGCACTGTCAGAAATGCTGCCTATGGATGAAACTTTAGTCTCATCTGAATAAGCGAGTTCAGTATTCCAACTGCGCATGCCCAGGTCACTAGCTATAAAGTCTCGGCAACGGTGGTGCTGCATTGTGTGCAGGCTTGCGTTTCATCCGTGATCGGGGTGCTCTTGTTGCTGCTGGACCGTCCCCGTCCCCTCCCCGGTGTCCCCTCCCTGTCCGGGGTGGCCCTGGGCTGGCACGGCGACTCTGGACTTGCAGTCTTTGGCTCCAGCTCGGCTCTGCCTCTCCTGCCGGGTTGGCTGACAATCCTCCACCTCCAACCCCCTCTCCTCAGTCCGACACCGAGGTCCTGCTGAAGATGTGCAGCCGCCGGCTGGATGAAGTGGCAGCGGGTACCGTGGGTGAACTAGCACGTCATCGTAGCGGCCCATCGGGGAGCGGGTTCCTATGGAGTTGGAGCGGGGTTGGGCTGGAGTTGGCGTTGGCTGTGGGTTCGTGCTGGCGGTGGGCCTGGGGGCCGGTGTCCCGTCGGTCCGGACGTCTCCGGCCGCCCCCTGGGCAGGGATGGGACACTCAAGTAGGGGGGGGGAGAGCTGGTCCAGTCTTCCCACCCCGCCCGGTCTTCTTCCCCCCCCCCCCCCCCCGACGGTCCCTTCAGCGGCGCTGAGCTGCTTTGTGTAAACCAGGCTTTTTTTCCTCCGTATTTTTGATCTTTCATTATTCTAGGTAAGGAAATACTGTTTTAAAACTATTAATGGGTTGCATTTATTTTGCCTTTGTACAAAGCTGCGATGTTTTTCTCGTTTTTATTGGTTCATGCCTCTGTGAGTGAGCGAGATCGCGAAGATAAATGACACGCATTTTTAATTTTTTTCTTGAGGGTGGTGGGAATGAAATTAAATGTATGATTTCTATAACTTTCAATAGACTTTAAGGAGTTCTTTGCACTGATTGCTCCTTTTTTCTTCACCTGCATTTCGCAGCACAGGCTTCCTCATGGCTGCTGCAGCTACAGCAAGAGCTGCAAGTTCAGCTTTTCTTCCCGTTTTTTTTAACCCCCTCTCCGCTAAAAAAATCTTCAAAGCATCTACTTTCCATGACATAAAATCTTACAGCTTCATATCTTGGTACTTTGAATCAGCCATGACAAATAGAAGCTTAAAAAAAGACCAAAAATCGGACCAAAAGTATACTCACTGTATCTATCGTGCTGAAATCTATTTACCGTTATAAGGGCCTGTCCCACTTGGCCGTCATTTGCGCGCCATTTACAGGACCTCCAAAAATGTTGTCGCCGTGTTGTGACGCACGGGTAGCGTGTGAGTAGCGCGGGACGGGCACATGAAGCGTGGAGGAGTGTGGAGTTGCGCGAGGTATCGCGTGGCGCTCCAGGATTTCGTGCTGCATGAAATCTTCGCGTGCCACCGGCATGGTGTATCGCTTGGTACACAAAAATGCTGGAGAAACTCAGCGGGTGCAGCAGCATCTATGGAGCGAAGGAAATAGGTAACGTTTCGGGCCGAAACCCTTCTTCAGACTGATAGGGGGTGGGGAGAAGAAAGGAAAAAAGGAAAAGGAGGAGGAGGAGCCCGAGGGCTGGGGGAGGGGAGGAGACAACCAGATGGCTGATGAAGGGGAGGGGACAGCCAGGGCTAGCAGAATTGGGAGAATTCAACGTTCAGGCTTATTGTGGTCGCACGCTGACGCCTGACCATGTACGTGTAGTGCGTGGTGACGCATGATTACGTCACCGTGCGTAACCATGCGCCGCCCATACTCAGTCGGCCCACCTTTTACGTGTCATGGATAAAAGCGCGCGCAATTTAAGAGTACATTGTGTATAATTATTTAGCATTTTAGAACAATGGGAATGTTGGCAATCTTTGGCAACAGGTAATTCACATGAGGAATGAGACATTGAGGGTTTGGCAGATGTTTGTATTCAGAACGAGCTGGAAATCCTTGCACACAAATTCCTGAAAGGTTACATTCCAATACATACCAATAGAAATGGAAGAGCAAACCAGATAAGTGATTCAAAATGCAGGAGTAACTCAGCGGGACCGGCAGCATCTCTGGAGAGAAGCAATGGGTGACGTTTCGGGTCGAGACCCTTCTTCAGACTGAAGAAGAGTCTCGACCCGAAACATCATCCATTCCTTTTCTCCAGTGATGTTGCCGGTCCCGCTGAGTTACTCCTGCATTTTGTGTCTATCTTCAATTTAAACCAGCAACTGCAGTTCCTTCCTACAGATTAATTTGATCTGCAGCTTGCTACTTTTCATTCACCTCTTTTTTTGAATAGAGGCATTAAATCTGCAGTTTTCCAATTGCTAGCACCACTCAAGAAATGGGAACATTTTAGAAAATCACCATAAATATCATAAACTGGGTAAATATCATAAACTGGGTATTCAAATGACATCACACGCTCCAGACGGCTGTGCTGACGCATGAAGACGCATGATGATGCGTGCGACAGTCGTGCGTTCAGTCTGTCGCGTAAATGACGGCCAAGTGGGACAGGCCCTATAGCTTACGACCTTTGACAAATCCCATGATTCCTTGAGTTTCTCAGAATACCGAACTTGCTTATTCTTTGGTGGATGTAAGGTCCTTTGGAGAATGCACTAGTAATACTTTTTTTCACGTCTGTTTCCCAAAATGGCAAACTGGTTTTACCGTGTACCTGCACTGTGATCTAGACAGATTACATCCTAAACTGAACTGAACTCATTCCTACTAAATGCATCAACAGGTCATAGCTCTTGGTGTAGTTGTCTCTTATTGCTCAGTCACCTGCTCATTCCAGAAGGCCCATCATGATAAAATCACATAAAGTGCCCTCCATAATGTTTGGGACAAAGACACATCATTTATTTATTTGCCTCTGTATCCCATAATTGAGATTTGTAATAGAAAAAATCACATGTGGTTAAAGTGCACATTGTCAGATTTTAATAAAGGCCATTTTTATACATTTTGGTTTCACCATGTAGAAATTACAGCTGTATTTATACATAGTCCCCCCCCATTTCAGGGCACCATAATGTTTGGGACACAGCAATGTCATGTAAATGAAAGTAGTCATGTTTAGTATTTTGTTGCATATCCTTTGCATGCAATGACTGCTTGAAGTCTGCGATTCATGGACATCACCAGTTGCTGGGTGTCTTCTCTGGTGATGCTCTGCCAGGCCTGTATTGCAGCCATCTTTAGCTTATGCTTGTTTTGTGGGCTAGTCCCCTTCAGTTTTCTCTTCAGCATATAAAAAGCATGCTCAACTGGGTTCAGATCGGGCGATTGACTTGGCCACTCAAGAATTGCCCATTTTTTAGTTTCAAAAATCTCCTTTGCTGCTTTAGCACTATGTTTGGGATCATTGTCTTGCTGTAGAATGAACTGCCGGCCAATGAGTTTTGAGGTATTTGAACTTGAGCTGATAGGATGTGTCTATACACTTCAGAATTCATAATGCTACTACCATCAGCAGTTGTATCATCAATGAAAATAAGTGAGCCAGTACCTTCAGCAGCCATACATGCCCGGGCCATAACACCCCCACCACTGTGTTTCACAGATGAGGTGGTATGCTTTGGATCTTGGGCAGTTCCTTCTCTCCTCTATACTTTGCTCTTGCCCTCTCTCTGATATAAGTTAATCTTCGTCTCATCTGTCCACAAGACCTTTTTCCAGCGCTGTGGTTGCTCTTTTAAGTACTTCTTGGCAAACTGTAACCTGGCCATCCTATTTTTGCGGCTAACCAGTGGTTTGCATCCTGCAGTGTAGCCTCTGTATTCCTGTTCATGAACTCTTCTGCGGACAGCAGTCATTGACAAACCCACACCTGACTCCTGAAGAGTGTTCTGATCTGTCGGACAGGTGTTTGGGGATTTTTCTTTATTATAGATAGAGTTAGATAGAGCTCTAGGGGCTAGTGGAATCTAGGGATATGGGGAGAAGGCAGGCATGGGTTACTGATTGGGGATGATCAGCCATGACCACAATGAATGGCGGAGCAGGCTTGAAGGGCCAAATGGCCACCTCCTGCATCTATTTTCTATGTTCTATAGAAATAATTCTTCTGTCATCAGCTGTGGAGGTCTTCCTTGGACTGCCAGTCCCTTTGCGATTAGTAAGCTCACCAGTGCTCTCTTTCTTCTTAATGATCAACTTCCAAACAGTTGATTTTGGTAAGCCTAAGGTTTGGCTGATGTCTCTTAACAGTTTTATTCTTGTTTCTCAGTCTCATAATGGCTTCTTTGACTTTCATTGGTGTTACTTTGGTCCTCATGTTGATAAACAGCAATAAAAGTTTACAAAGGTGATGGAAAGACGAGGAAAGACTAGGTGCTGAGAGCTCTCTTATACCTGCATTAGGGAGGCAATTAAACACACCTGAGCACCTGAGCATCAGTCTGAAGAAGGGTCGCGACCCGAAGAGGTCTCGACTCGACCCTATTTCCTTCGCTCCATAGATGCTGCCTCACCCGCTGAGTTTCTCCAGCATTTATGTCTACCTGAGCAAGTACAAACGCCTGTGAAGCCATGTGTCCCAAACATTATGGTGCCCTGAAATGGGGGGACATATGCGTTCACAAGAGAAATATATAAAACAGTTCAATAAGTTTTTTAGATTCAAAATACTTTTTTTGTCATTACTATATACAGGCATTATCGGACATGTGTGACTCCTATGGTTTAATCTGTACAAATCCCATGGTGTGGATCTTGCACTATCTCAATACTTGTGGTGCCAGCTGTGAAAGCAAAATCCTGGGTGTATTCGCATCAAAGATCGAAGGGATTGCAGCCATTGAAAAACAACTGGGATGCAGAATAAAAAGCAAAAGTATCTTTAAGAGGTATAAGTGGTTGATTTGTGTGATCCATTTGCACTATTCCCTGCATGTTTTGTTTACTTTGCATAAAGAATGTTAGGATTGTTAACTGTTAGATTTAATCAAAAGAAAGCTGATAATTCTGCCTCCTTAAATCCTTTTCAAAGACCACACGTGGATTTACTGACAGCAATTGAGGAGTTTCAATTTGAATTACATAACAATATTGAACACAATTGCCATTTTATTAAATAGTACTCTGAGTAGACAATTTAGTTGATATAGTTAACCAGCAGAGTTAACATTTAAATTTATAATAGCAGTCCAGTGATAACATAACACTAGCCTTGTGTCATTGATTATAAATGCATATAAAACTCACTGTCCAACATAGATATACAATCCCTGTCATCTTTCTCCTCTTTTTAACATATTTCCTCCCTTCTACCTCATCCTCCTGTAACCTCTCCCACCTGTAGCAACTCCCTTGCCCAGCCTCTCACTGTCCCTTTTGCTCTCCCCTACACCTCATATCCCTTACCTATTCCACATCCTGTCCTCCACTCATAGAAACATAGAAAATAGGTGCAGGAGGAGGCCATTCGGCCCTTCGAGCCAGCACGCCAGATCGTCCCCAATCAATAACCTGTGCCTGCCTTCTCACCATATCCCTTGATTCCACTAGCCCCTAGAGCTCCATCTAACTCTCTCTTAAATCCATCCAGTGATTTGGCCTTCACTGCCCTCTGTGCCAGGGAATTCCACAAATTAGGAGACCAAAACTGTACACAATACTCCAGATGTGGTCTCACCAGACCCCTATACACTCCTTTGCCAGTCACACACTCCTTGATCTTGACCACACTCACCCAATCTCTCATTTCTCTAGATTGCCACTTTAACCCCAGGCCACTGAATGCTTCTGTGCCCCACCATCACCTGGCACCAGCATCCTCTTCCCATGGCCCACCCTTCCCTCACCCACTGGTGCATCCTTCAAACAGGCATCATTTTAATGGCAGTCCATGAGAGTACAAGGTATTAATGATTTACGGCAGGTACAGCATTACCAATTGATCACGTTACATCTCAGCTGTCCTGCAGTTGAGGTTGAATGTCCAAATCTCCCGCTGCTTCATATTTCTGTGTTTGCAGGGAAGCTGGAAACAATCTACAATACATATGGAGCTACTACTCAGCTGGTGAGCTGAAGAAAATGATGGATGCTTTTGACACTTGGGAGGGACGAGGTACTTATCCTTCATGTCAACATAAAAACATTAAACACTGTGAAGGTGAGCTGTAGAGCTCATATGTATCTGAAATCATGCTTTGGATTATCACCAATTTCCCCACCAGCTGCATCTGTAGATGTGTTTCTTGCACTCTTATTTCCCATGATGGATGATTATCACAAAGCTAAACTGTTGGAAACCAAGGGAAAGGGACAATATTCATCAACTGCCGGTCAAATTACAGATTGTTTTGCAGAGCAATAGGATTAAACTCAAAAGTTAAGAATTACAGAGAGTGGCAATACACATGTAATCACTGCCGAGATCATTTCTCTTTATTACAGTCCTACATCTAGCTGGGATGGATAGGATTTAAAATATCAATGTGTGTCTTCTTCTGCTGAGTGTCCAGTTTCAAACTATTCTATCGGGGATTAAATGGAAATGTAGCTCACAGAATTCTTCTTCTCTTCGGGCAGTATCCAAAATGATGTATTTCCTTCTGCTCAGGTCTGTGGGTTCTGAGATGGCACATAAGGCCATTGTGGAATCTGCAGGCTCTGGTGGTTGTGACAGCAGGTTCATGATATGTGGGTGGATACAAAGGAAGAAGTGATGGCGTGCTTCTGTGTGCTCCCAACAAATGATTCAAGGTACTTAAAGCCATCCTGGATGCCTCCTTCATTTAAACTCATCCTGGATGATTCCCCTGGATTATGAAGATGTTACATTTTATCAAAGAAACATCAAAACCTTGAATCCTTTCTACGATCCTCTAGTGCAGTATCTGTCTCTAGTGTTTAATATTAGACATATGACTGATTGGGGATGATCAGCCATGATCACATTGAATGGCGGTGCTGGCTCGAAGGGCCCAATGGCCTACTCCTGTACCTATTGTCTTGTCTATTGTCTATATGATGTGGACTGCCCCTCAGGAATCAAGATTCAAGAGATTTTATTGTCATGTGTCCCAGATAGGAGAATGACATTCTTGCTTTGCTTCAGCACAACAGAATATGGTAGGCATGAATAAGGTCAGATCAGTGTGTCCATATACCATTCTATAAATATATACACACATGAATAAATAAAACAGATAAAGTGCAAATAAACAGATAATGGGCTATTAATGTTGAGAGTTTTGTTTGAGTTAAGTTTAATAGCCTGATGGCTGTGGGGAAGCAGTTATTCCTGAACCTGGATGTTGCAGTCTTCAGGCTCCTGTACCTTCTACCTGAAGGTAGCGGGGAGATGAGTGTGTGGCCAGGATGGTGTGGGTCCTTGATGCTGCCAGCCTTTTTGAGGCAGCGACTGCGATAGATCCCCTCGATGGTAGGGAGGTCAGAGCCGATGATGGACTGGGCAGTGTTTACTACTTTTTGTAGTCTTTTCCGCTCCTGGGCACTCAAGTTGCCGAACCAAGCCATGATGCAACCGGTCAGCATGATCTCTAATGTGCACCTGTAGAAGTTAGAGAGAGTCCTCCTTGACATACCGACTCTCCGTAATCTTCTCAGGAAGTAGAGGCGCTGATGTGCTTTCTTTATAATTGCATCAGTGTTCTTGGACCAGGAGAGATCTTCAGAGATGTGCACGCCCAGGAATTTGAACCTCTTCACCCTTTCCACCATCGACCCGTTGATATAAACGGGACTGTGGGTCCACATCCTACCTCTTCCAAAGTCCACAATCAGTTCCTTGTTTTGCTGGTGTTGAGGGCCAGGTTATTGTGCTAGCACCATTTGGTCAGTCGGTCGATCTGTCTTCTATATTCTGACTCATCCCCATCAGTGATACGTCCCACAACAGTGGTCAGCGAACTTGATGATGGAGTTCGCACTATGACCAGCTATGCAGTCATGAGTATAGAGTGAGTACAGCAGGGGTTGAGCACGCAGCCTTGAGGTGCTCCCATGCTGATTGTTATTGAGGCTGACACCTTTCCACCAATTCGAACAATCTGTGGTCTGGGAATGAGGAAGTCGAGGATCCAATTGCAGAGGGATGCGCAGAGACCCAGTTCTGAGAGTTTGGTAACCAGCTTGGAGGGGATGATTGTACTAAATGCCGAGCTGTAATCAATGAATAACAGCCTGACATATGAGTTTTTGTTATCCAAGTGGTCCAGAGCGGAGTGGAGAGCCAGCGAGATCGCATCCACCGTTGATCTGTTGTGGCGGTAGGCGAACTGCAGTGGGTCCAGGTTTTTGTCGAGGTAGGAGTTGATTTGCGCCATGATCAACCTCTCAAAACACTTCATCACCACTGACGTTAGTGCCACAGGTCGATAGTCATTGAGGCACGTCACCTTGCTCTTCTTGGGCACTGGTATAATTGATGCCCTTTTAAAGCAGGTGGGAACCTCAGACCTCAGAAGTGAGAGGTTGAAAATGACCGTAAAAACTCCAGCCAGTTGGTCCGCAGAGGTTTTTAGAACCCGACCAGGTATACCATCAGGTCCAGGCACTTTTCGAGGGTTCACCCCTCTGAAGGATTTCCTGACGTCGGCCTCTGTGACTGAGACTGAAATACCATCACAGCGAATGGGGGCTCGAGAAGGCACATCAGTGTTCTCCCTATCAAAGCGTGCGTAAAACGCATTGAGCTCATCAGGGAGTGATGTTTTGCCGACATTCGAGCTACCTCCTGATTTCGCCTTGTAGGAGGTGATTGCATTCAGGCCCCGCCACAGCTGCCGAACATCTGTCTCAGACCAGCCAGAGTGTTTTTATATCCTCAAAGATGGGGATTTTGGGTTGCATATCCTGGTGATAGATTTGGTGGACTTCTCAGGTGCACTGTTGTTGTTACTTCTCAGGAACTTTGTAATGCCTGCTGTAAATAGTCCATGTTTCATAAGCGTACTGGGTGTGTAGTAATCACTAATGCCTAGTAGACAATTAGTGTAATGCTGGATTTAAGGTCTTGATCTTTGAACTCTTCCTGATAAAAGCTGTTATGGCACTCTGAAGGTAATGGTGAATTCCAGCTGTTGGCCTCCTCTGAAAGGTGGCTGCTGGGCTATGGAAGTGATCTTTGTTTTCCAGCATCTCGTTATGGACACTTTTTCCCCGGATTGGTGTTTTGGAATGGGGGCAAACTGGCAGAGGTTTTTTGTGAATATTTAATGTAGGGACCGTACTCTTTGAAGCTTCATAATGTATCAACACAAGCGTATCTTGCAGCTCGATTACTGAGATTGGACTGACATTTTTTTTCTAGAATGTAGGAGATGTAGGTTCAATCATTCCACCTGTGGTTTAGTTCAAGTCCAGCGGGAAGCTTGTTAGAAATGAGATGCAATTTTGAGGCTAGAAAGAGTGAGAAAAGCATCAGTGCTCCAGCCTTGATGACTCCAGTCTGCACTGTTAGTGAATCTGTGTTGGACCAACTGCATGGAATCTCAAATCTATATGGCCTCACGTCACAGATGTAGAATGGATGCAAGTCTTTGAGGCTGAATCTCAAAGGGACTCACATAGTTCCAACCATTTTGTAAGGTAACGGATAGTAATTGATACTGCTCCCTGCATTTCTCTTGGGGTTATGAAGATGGAGTTTTGATGATCACGCTCATTGTACCTCTTGATAGGCACAGATCACACTGATTTGGACAGCAGTTATTCAGTCACTGGGAGGAGCTGGATGAGGAAGATCTTGATGAAACTTGCAAGTAGACTCCTTTGTAGTTATCGCAATATGTCTCCATGCATGAAGTTAGTCACAATTATGTTGCAGCTGTGTTTCTTGTGCTACTCTTTCCTGGTGTGAGAGAGGAGGCTGTGACTTTGTGTCTGAATTTCATCATTGCCACGTTTTAAAACTGAAATAGGAATATAGCCTACTCCCAATAGTCTTGGTGTTTTGTGGTTTATGGCCATTTTAACTTGATAGGCTGGAGAGGCAGCAAGCCTGGACTGGGGAAGTATGCTGCAAGATATTGCCAAGGGTATTTGTGAACTCTCCTCTATTCTTGGCTGTTAGCAGGGTGGGCTCTTGGATATTTGAGCAGGAAATGGTCTTGACAACATTGAAGTATCGCCACATGACATTCTTATCTGTCCTTTCCATCGCCATCTATTATTGAAGTCATTTAAAAAAAAAAAAATCTTCGATATCTGGCTGTTTTCCCTCCATCGAGTTGTGATGGAGCTTCCAATCTGAGAAGACGTGTTTGTGATCAGTTAAACCTCCTGGCTGTTCTTATAGACAATAGATAACAGGTGCAAGAGTAGGCCATTCGGCCCTTCGAGCCAGCACCGCCATTCAATGTGATCATGGCTGATCATCCACAATCAGTACCCCGTTCCTGCCCGTTCTTATGGTGGACTTCAGGATTGATACGGCATTGATTATGGCAGATCCTTGGCCCATGCATTTGGTTATTGCGTGGACTCATTAGAGGTGGCTTTCTTCAGGTCTTTGTCAACACTCCTTGCCAGAGGTTTGTGTCTCTTCCAACCGGGCATTGAAGTCATCCTACAGGATCTGGAGTGAGCATTTAGATTTTCACAAATTCAACGCAGAAAGACTGCGTGGCACCACTCAAACTTTCCAGGTATTGGCTGTCGATGGTGAAGTCCTGGCTCCATGTTAGAGTGATCTGCAGGGTCGTAGATTGCTCACTTATCTCACAGGGTAGTTCTTGAGATGCTGGAATAACACATTTGTGATGACAAAGCTCATTCAATGCAGGCGGAGCTTCTCTTGCAGAAGAATGTGCCACCTTGTCCCCTGACATGGCTGCCACTCTTCCTGCCGTGCGGTGCAGCACTGTCAATGTCAGAGCGTGTGGGGTCTTGGACTATTAAAACGGAGTGATATTGAAATTATCACTGTTGGGACTATCCTGATATTCCAGGTTTGAAAACTTCATACCAGGGAGCGGAAAAGGTGTGTGAGTGGTAGCTTTGAAGGAGCTGTTACATATCTGCTACCAGAGAGGCTTGATTGAGTGACTGCTTGGTCCAGTGGCATGGGGTACAATATGACTGAAGACCAGATTCAGATGCAGAGATATTAATCATTAATGAAACAAGAATTTACAGCTGCACCACCCAGCTCATTCAAGCCCACCATCAACAAATATTGTGCCTGTCCTGGCTTTCCCTCACCCTCGCACCCACCCTTGCCCTCCCGACTCTACTTCACTCCCTCCCACCCAGCGCCCCCCTTTCACCATCTCTTCCCCTTGTGTACGCTCTCCCTTTCTTGTCACATGAGCCATCGCCTTCCCTCCCCCTCTTGGACACCCTCACCCTCCCTCCACCTTGTTTGCACATCCGCCATTGCCTTCGCTTCTCTACACCTTCTTGCATGTGCAGTTCCTTCCTACACTATTAATTCCATGTGTTACCCAAAACATTAGCTTTACATTGTAACACCAGAGACAAGTCTGAGTTGAGAAATAGAATATACAGCTGATGTCCTGCTTAAGCAAGAGCGGTGTGGTGTCAGGCACAACTAGTGATAAATCACCAAGTAAAGAAAATGGTATTTTTCCTTAGAGCAGCTGCATACTTGTATCTATCACTTTCAAACTCGAAAAATGATCATTTAATTGAGGTTTTTGAAGAGGGTGACCAAGATTGATGAGAACAGTGCAGTACATGGACTATAGCTAGTTCTTTGACAAGGTACTGCATGGCAGGCCAGTCTCAAAAGTTAGATTACATGGAATGCAGGCTGAGCTAGCTAATTGGATACAAAATTGACTGGAATGTAGGAAACGGAAGGTGGTGGACACAAAATGCTGGAGTAACTTAGCAGTCAGTCAGTCTCGACCCAAAACGTCACCCATTCCTTCTCTCCAGAGATGCTGCCTGTCCTGCTGAGTTACTCCAACATTTTGTGTCTATCTTCAGTGTAAACCAGCATCTACAATTCCTTCCTACACAAACAGAAGGTGGCGGTAGAGGCTTGTTTTTCAGAGTGGAGTCTTTAATATGTGGTGTAACACAAGAATCGGTGCTGGGTAAACGATTCATTATTTATATTAACAATTTGAATGTAGGTGGCATGGTTAGTAATTTTGCAGATAACGCTAAAATTTGTGGGCAGAGAAAGGTGTTACAATGGGCCAAGAAATGGCAGATGGCAGTTAATTCAGATAATCAAGGCGGCACGGTGGTGCAGCGCTAGAGTTGCTCCCTTACAGTGCAGAGACCCAGGTTCGATCGTGACTACAGGCGCTGTCTGTACGGAGTTTGTACATTCTCCCGTGACCTGCATGGATTTTCTCCGGGTAATCAGGTTTCCACCCATACTCCAGACGTACAGGTTTGTAGACTAAATAGGCTTGGTATAATTGTAAATTGTCCCTAATTTACGATACAATAAAACTTGTGTGTAAGGTAGTGTTAGTGTGCGGGGATCGCTGGTCGGCACGGACCCGGTAGGCCAAAGGGCCTGTTCCGCACTGTATCTCTAAACTAAACTAAACGCAAGGTGTTGCATTTTGGTAGGACAAACTGGGGCAGGACTTGCACAGTACGTAGTGGAGCCCTGGAGAACGTTATAGAACAGCAAGATATACAGTGGCTTGCAAAAGTATTCATACCCCTTGAACTTTTCCACATTTTGTCACGTTACAACCACAAACGTAAATGTATTTTATTGGGATTTTATGTGATAGACCAACACAAAGTGGCGCATAATTGTGAAGTGGAAGGAAAATGATACATGGTTTTCAAATTTTTTTACAAATAAAAAACTGAAAAGTGTCGCGTGCAAAAGTATTCAGCCCCCTTTACTCTGATACCCCTAAATAAAATCCAGTGCAACCAATTGCCTTCAGAAGTCACCTAATTAGTAAATAGAGTCCACTTGTGTGTAATCTAATCTCAGTATAAATACAGCTGTTCTGTGAAGGCCTCAGAGGTTTGTTAGAGAACATTAGTGAACAAACAGCATCATGAAGCCCAAGGAACACACCAGACAGGTCAGGGATAAAGTTGTAGAGAAGTTTAAAGCAGGGTTAGGTTATAAACAAATATCCCAAGCTTTGAACATCTCACGGAGCATTGTTCAATCCATCATCCGAAAATGGAAAGAGTATGGCACAACTGCAAACCTACCAAGACATGGCCGTCCACCTAAACTGACAGGCCGGGCAAGGAGAGCATTGATCAGAGAAGCAGCCAAGAGGCCCATGGTAACTCTGAAGGAGCTGCAGAGATCCACAGCTCAGGTGGGAGAATCTGTCCACAGGACAACTATTAGTCGTGCACTCCACAAATCGGGCCTTTATGGAAGAGTGGCAAGAAGAAAGCCATTGTTGAAAAAAAAGCCATAAGAAGTCCCGTTTGCAGTTTGCCACAAGCCATGTGGGGGACACAGCAAACATGTGGAGGAAGGTGCTCTGGTCAGATGAGACCAAAATTAGAAGTTTTTGGCCTAAATGCAAAACGCTATGTGTGGCGGAAACCTAACACTGCACATCACCCTGAACACACCATCCCCACTGTGAAACATGGTGGTGGCAGCATCATGCTGTCGGGATGCTTTTCTTCAGCAGGGACAGGGAAGCTGGTCAGTGTTGATGGGAAGATGGATGGAGCCAAATACAGGGCAATCTTGGAAGAAAACCTGTTAGAGTCTGCAAAAGACTTGAGACTGGGGCGGAGGTTCACCTTCCAGCAGGACAACGACCCTAAACATACAGCCAGAGCTCCAATGGAATGGTTTAGATCAAAGCATATTCATGTGTTAGAATGGCCCAGTCAAAGTCCAGACCTAAATCCAATTGAGAATCTCTGGCAAGACTTGAAAATTGCTGTTCACGGACGCTCTCCATCCAATCTGACTGAGCTTGAGCTATTTTGCAAAGAAGAATGGGCAAAAATTTCAGTCTCTAGATGTGCAAAGCTGGTAGAGACATACCCCAAAAGACTTGCAGCTGTAATTGCAGCGAAAGGTGGTTCTACAAAGTATTGACTCAGTGGGGCTGAATACTTTAGCACGCAACACTTTTCAGCTTTTTATTTGTAAAAAAATTTGAAAACCATGTATCATTTTCCTTCCACTTCACAATTATGCACCACTTTGTGTTGGTCTATCACATAAAATCCCAATAAAATACATTTACGTTTGTGGTTGTAACGTGACAAAATGTGGAAAGGTTCAAGGGGTATGAATACTTTTGCAAGCCACTGTAAGGGTGCAGGGACATGAAGCTGGCGACACATATAGATAGGATAGTGAAGAAGAAGCACTTGCCTTCATCGGTCATGGTATTAAGTACAGCTCTACCCAACTCTCTTGAAAGCATCCAGAGAATTGGCCTCCACTGCCTTCTGAGGCAGGCAATTCCACAGATTCACAACTCTCTGGGTGAAAGAGTTTCTCCTCATATCCGTCCTAAATGGCCTACCCCTTATTCTTAAACTGTGGCCCTTGGTTCTGGACTCTCCCAACATCGGAAAATTGTTTCCTGCCTCTAGTGTGTCCAATCCCTTAATAATCTTATATGTTTCAATAAGATATCCTCTCATCCTTCTAAATTCAAGTGTACACAAGCCCAGTCAATCCATTCTTTCAACATATGACAGTCCTGCCATCCCGGGAATTAACTTTGTGAACCTATGCTGCACTCCCTCAATAGCAAGAATGTTCTTCCTCAAATTTGTAGACCAAATACTCCAGGTGTGGTCTCACTAGGGCTCTGTACAACTGCAGAAGGACCTCTTTGCTCCTAAACTCTACTCCTCTTGTTAAGGATATGTCCCAAGATTCAACCTATTCCATATTATAATTTGCACAACTGCTAATATTTTAATTCAATTTTTAATATTTTGAATGTAGTGTGAACAAAATATGCAAAATTCCCTTTATCATGTTCATTCTGTTTGAGCGTAATTAATTTGTGACTAGGTGATTAGTCAGCCTTGATCTATATCTTTTGCGGCATATAAACACAGTATTTTGTTTTACGTACAGGTGTCAGTTATTGGAGAGTGCCTCAAGAGCTGATAGAATGTTGGACCCTTGAGGGCCGACCTTTGCAAGGGAACAACGAGACGGTGGCACCAATTCAGAAACGGTAGGTGTTTGTCTCTTCATGTATTTTGTTTCAGAAATGTGTTTCTCATCTTAGGGTAGCATAGTGGCACAAGGGAGGCACAGTGGCACAAGGGAGACACAGTGGCACAAGGGAGACACAGTGGCACAAGGGGGACACTGGCACAAGGGCAGCACAGTGGCACAAGGGCAGCACAGTGGCACAAGGACAGCACAGTGGCACAAGGACAGCACAGTGGCACAAGGGCAGCACAGTGGCACAAGGACAGCACAGTGGCACAAGGGCAGCACAGTGGCACAAGGACAGCACAGTGGCACAAGGACAGCACAGTGGCACAAGGGCAGCACAGTGGCACAAGGACAGCACAGTGGCACAAGGGCAGCACTGGCACAAGGGAGACACAGTGGCACAAGGGAGACACAGTGGCACAAGGGAGACACAGTGGCACAAGGGAGACACAGGCACAAGGGCAGCACAGTGGCACAAGGGCAGCACAGTGGCACAAGGGCAGCACAGTGGCACAAGGGCAGCACAGTGGCACAAGGGCAGCACAGTGGCACAAGGGAGACTGGCACAAGGGCAGCACAGTGGCGCATGGGCGGCTCAGTGGCGCATGGGCGGCTCAGTGGAGCATGGGCGGCTCAGTGGCACAAGGGTGCTGCAGCAGTAGAGTTGCTGCCTGACAGCCCTAGAAAACCCGGGTTGGATCCTGACTACGGGTGCTGTCTGTAGGGAGTTCATACGTGACCACGTGGGTCTTCTCCAGGTGCACAATTGTTTTTCCACATCCCCAAAACATGCTAGTTTGTAGGTAGATTGGTTGCTGTAAATTGTCCCTTGTGTGTAGGATAAAGCTAGTGATGGTTGGCCGGCGTGGACTCGCTGAGCTGAAGGTGCTATTTGCACACTGTATCTTTAAACTAAACGGAGTGGAACTAGCACTTTGTGTGTTAAACATCCCAAAGCTACGTTTTTAAAAATTTGCTAATTCATAAACTACCTCTTGTAAAACTGAAGTTTAAATGAAAGAAATTTGATTTGTTATTGCTTTATAATGCATGCAGTAGGAACGTGCTTAGACGTAAAATACCGTATTTCCCGGCAATGAAGACGCACCTGCGTCGAAGACGCACCCCCAATTTAAGTTGCTAAATTTTGAGAAAAGGATGGCGGGACAGGATCAAGGATTTGGTTTAGTCCAGGGGTCGGCAACATCGCCTGCGTGTCCCGGGACTGACTGCAGTTCCCTGATCCCTCCCGCCCCCGGGACTAGCTGCAGTTCCCAAGTCGCCTGCCCCTGGACTGGCTGTAACGCCCAGGTCGCCTGCGAGCCCGGGACTGGCTGTAACGCCCAGGTCGCCTGCCCCGGGACCAGTAGAGAGAGAGAGAGACCGGGACGGAGCAGCCAGCCTTCTGTCCAGTAGCTACCCGCCAACCACCACCTCCACCGGTTGTGCCTGTGCCGAAGGACACCGTGGCTGGCTGGCGGGCAGGCCGGTAGAAGAAGCTGAGGTGGCGGCTGGTTCCGCAGACCGGTCCCGGCGGCCGCTCGCAGCCACCCGAGCTACTTCCCTCCTGGGCCACAATGCGGTGTCTCCATGCCCGGAGCGCCAGGGCAGCGGTGAGTGAGTGAGTTGCTGGCATGATCCCCGACCCCCTCCTTCTCAACGCTCCTGCCCTCCCCACAACTTTACCCCTGGCGGCCCAGCCAATTTGTGAATCCCAGACTGTGCTGATCCAGGCCAGACTCCCCACATGCTGTGAAACTCTCTTCCCCCCCCCCCCCCCACAGCGGCACTGTCCTTTTACAGCCGCTTCCCATCAGCTGCAGGCAATGAAGGATAGACCTGACTATCCCTCAGTATAGCAACATCGTTCTTGATGTTGCTGTACTGAGGGATAGCCAAGTCTATCTTTCTTGGCTAACAACCTAACCTTCGGCCTCCAAGACGCAGGTAAAGTTTCGTGCCTTATTTTGGGGTAAAAAGTAGCGTCTTCATTGTTGGGAAATACGCTAGTTGCTACTATAGAAAGACAGTTAATCAGAGTGATTCAAACTTTAATCATTACAAAATTCCATGAGTTTAAAGTTCCAATTAAGAAAGAATAGAATCTGCTATATTGCTATTTTATGTCTTTGCTAGATAAATTAAGTTCACTTAAAAGAAATCTTAAATATTTTCTTTCCCCTTAGTTAATTTTTCACTATTTGGCATTATGCTAAACTTCTGAGCTTTATTAATGCTGCTTTTGAGTGGGATACTAAAGGACATCAGCAACCATTTTTTTGTTTTCAGTTTTGCTTAACATTTACATTAAATGCTAGTTTTATATATCTTCTAGATGTCCTGTTGATGCCAATAAAACAGAAATGGAAACACCCAAAAAAAACCACAAACCTGTGGAGTTCTCTGGCCCATCCACCAGCACCCAGATTAAAGTGAAGAATTCCGGATCAGTCAAACTATCGACTCCAGCTGCAACCTCTAAGACTGTATTCAACTCCACAGTTCATCTCAAAACCCTAGCGGTAAAGAGAGCAAGTACTGGGGAGTTTGTAAACCACAGGACAGCATCTTCCAGTGACAGTGGGTGTTCTGGATCAGGTGCCCAGAAATCTGTCAAATTTCAAAATTCTGAAAGTGCGGTAGACGCTGCTTGTAAAGAAGCAGTCAAACTACCAGAGAAGAAGTTGATGGTGAATCGAGTGATCAAGTTGAAAAGAAAACCACCTTCTGCAACACTTGTAACACCAGTGGATCCATTTAAGAGTAATGATAATGTGAATATAGGTATAGATCCATGTGCTTCAGAAAACCCTCACACCTCCATTACACTGAACTCAATGGATGACTATCTAGAGGATGTATGTGAAAGTGGCAGGAAACAGGAAGAGAATGGTTAAATAGCTGAGGTTTGAAAGAGAGGAGAGGATGGACCCGTTAGTTGGTTAGTTAAGACTCTGCATTTGAAACCCGCTGATGCTTAGCATAATTTCCAAAGAAATTTTATTGCTAGATCAGAATTCTAGTCACTTAGCTAGAAGTGGAAAGTTTGTCCTTTCAGTGATAGTTCAACGGGTTTATCCAGACCTTAACACTTGACCAAAGAGAATACGGATTTGATATCTGATCCGTGCTTCGTGGCCTCCTCCTGTTTGGATAACATTATAGGTGCTATTGAATGCTTTTAGTGGATGGATGGGAAGTCTTTGCGAAGTCTTTCAGCCCAGATCGTTATCCATCAATCCTTTTGGAGCCGTGTGCATGTGTATGGTGGACACAAGGACTAGACTTGTTTATGGTTTCTCTATCTCCCATATCTGTGCTGATGTAACCTACCAAGTACTCTTCAGCAATGACCAGTTGTAGGTGAGAAGGAACTGAAGTATCTTTGAACTGGTTATTAATTATACCTCAACTCATCCTGCCTCTTGTGTCTCCACTACATGAAAATGCAAATAGGGTATCTTAGCATACATTCGATAACATCTTCTAAAATATTCCACATTTAATTTGGTTGAATGCTCCATAATATCTAATAGGGCATATCTTAAGGCTAACAGTCTCAAGGCATGTAACAGTGTGAAAGAATGCATCTTGTGAGAGCATCCATACAATGTAAAAAAAAGCAGAAATTAAATTATCCTTGGAGAACAGTGCGTACGATAAAATTGTAATGAGGATAAATAGTAATGCCATTACTATACTGCAAAAATAGGGGGACATTTGATTGACAAATTGCAGCTTCTGTAAACAATACCTATCTTCATTTCCTTATGTTTCTGGTCTAGTGGAAGCATTTTGCCATTATTAGCACAATATTTTTTAATGAATTTTGTGTTTGTGCACCTGTGTGTGAAAGAGAAAACAAATATGTTAGACAAAAAAAAATTTTTGAACAATAGAGTTAGCTTAAAACAAAGTTGTGTTTTTTTTTGCGTGTGAGAAGGTAACTACAGAGACTGGTCATGATGCAAAGACCACACTTTGTTCAGTTATTCCTTGTGTTTGGCTTGCAGAGTTTCATGTTCCTGCTCATGTCTGGCATATATTTTGGTTGTGTGTGTGTGTGTGTGTGTGTGTGTGTGTGGTAGCCTTTCAAGAAATCTGCTTGGGTTTCTGCTCTTAGGATGACTTAGTTTGTTAGTTTTATTGGGGGGGGGGGGGGAGGGAAAAATCTAATTTTCCGACACTGGTCAACGATAGCATTAACAGTTTATTTTGAAATCAAGGCCCTATATGTAGGAGTTATGCCTGGAACAGAGGTTTTGTACGATTAGACAAGTGAACTGTTGGTGCTCAGAACCCTGTGTTTTCAGTGCATTCAGGCATAAAGCAGCAGAACTTCCTTGATGAGCAATATTCAATGCTCCATGTAAAAGTTCAAGGGTGGTTACACGGTGGGAATCACTGAACCCGTTTGTATCAAGTGTGCATGGGAATTTAATTGATATACTTGAAGTACATGCTTTAGTGGAAAACTTTTGGCTACAATTTTATATTTAAAATTTGAATGCTCCATATTGTACAGATGAATTGTTTGTTTTACTAGAAAATAAAATATGATTCTGCTTGTTCTTATGATCTTATAGTTTTCCTACTTCTCATTTTGTATGCTTCTGTTCCAGTTATCAGTGTTTAATAAGTGTTCTCTGTTTCATGGCACTGATAAGCCTCGGATAAAATAATCCACGCTTAAGAAAAAGCACGTTATTTTATGATTATTTGATGCAATTATTTCATCCAAATCTTGATAATCAATTGCTGCAGCTAATTAAACAGGAAGCATCTGTTGTGGAAACTAAACCCAGTTGTTCATATTCATAAACAGGTGGTTTTAAACTGAATAAGGGGGGTGGGGTCAGGGTGTCAAATGGGATAGTCGAGGACAGAGTTAAAGGGAAAGAGAGTAAAGGGATGGTTAATGACCCCAGAATTAACGGGAAAGGAAGCTAACATAGGAGAGTATGGCCAAGTGTAATAGGGATCGATGTGAAAGGTGAGATGCGTAAGGAATTAAAAGTATTGTATATGAATGCGCGAAGTATAAGAAGTAAAGTAGATGAGCTTGAGGCTCAGTTAGAGGTTGGTAGATATGACATTGTGGCGATTACTGAGACGTGGCTGCAGGAGGATCGGGCCTGGGAACTTACTATTCAGGGTTATACATCCTATAGAAAGGACAGGCAGGTGGGCAGAGGAGGGGGGTAGCTCTGCTGGTGAGGGATGGAATTCAGTCCCTTGCGAGGGAAGACATAGGGACTGACGAGGTAGAGTCACTGTGGATTGAGTTGAGGAATTGTAAAGGCAAGAAGACACTAATTGGTGTTATCTACAGACCCCCAAATAGTAACCCGGATGTAGGGTGTAAGTTGCAGCAGGAGTTAAAACTGGCATGTAACAAAGGTAATGCCACTGTGGTGATGGGGGATTTCAATATGCAGATAGACTGGGAAAATCAGGTTGGTTCAGGACCCCAAGAAAGAGAGTTTGTAGAATGCCTCCGAGATGGATTCTTAGAGCAGCTTGTAATGGAGCCGACCAGAGAAAAGGAAATTCTGGATTTAGTGTTGTCCAATGAACCAGATATGATAAGAGAACTCGAGGTAAAGGAGTTCTCTTATCTTGGAGGTAGTGATCATAATATGATTCATTTTAATCTGCAATTTGAGAAGGAGAACGTTAAATTGGAAGTGGCAGTGATGCAGTTGAACAAAGGAGACTGAAGGCATGAGAGGGGAGCTGACCAAAGTAACCTGGAAAGGGATCATAGCAGGAATGCCGGTGGAACAGCTATGGCAGGAATTTCTGGGCATAATCTGGGAGATGCAGAATCATTTCATTCCAAAAAGGAAGACAAATTCTAAGGGGAGTAGGAGACAACCGTGGCTGACAACAGAAGTTAGGGATAGAATAAAACTAAAAGAAAAGATGTATAGCACAGCAAAGAGTAGCCGGAAGCCAGAGGATTGGGAAACTTTCATAGGACAACAGAAGGAAACAAAACGGGCAATACGGGCTGAAAAGATGAAGTACGAGGGGAAGCTGGCCAGGAATATAAAGAAGGGCAGTAAAAGCTTCTATAGATATGTTAAGGGAAAAAGAGTAGCAAAGTCAAATGTGGGTCCCTTGAAGGCAGACACAGGTGAAATTATTATGGGCAACAAGGAAATGGCAGAAGAGTTGAATAGGTACTTCGGATCGCTCTTCACTAAAGAAGACACAAATAATCTCCCAGATGTACTGTAGGACAGGATCTAAGGGGGTAGAGGAACTGAAAGAAATTTTCATAAGGCGAGAAATAGTATTGGGTAGGCTAATGGGACTGAAGGATGATAAATCCCCTGGACCTGATGGTCTGCATCCCGGGGTCCTCAGGGAGGTGGCTCTAGAAATAGTGGACGCATTGGTGATCATTTTCTAATGTTCAATAGATTCAGGATCAGTTCCTGTGGATTGGAGGATAGCTAATGTTGTCCCACTTTTCAAGAAAGGAGCGAAAGAGAAAATGGGGAATTACAGACAAGTTAGCCTGACTTCGGTGTTGGGAAAGATGCTAGAGTCAATTATTAAAGAGGTAATAATGGGGCATTTGGATAGCAGTAAAAGGATTAGTCCAAGTCAACATGGATTTATGAAAGGGAAATCATGCTTGACTAATCTTCTGGAATTTTTTGAGGATGTGACAAGTAAAATGGATGAAGGGGTGCCAGTAGATGTAGTGTATCTAGACTTTCAGAAAGCCTTTGATAAGGTCCCGCACGGGAGACTGGTGACTAAAATTAGAGCACATGGTATTGGGGGATAGGGTGTTGACATGGATAGAAAATTGGTCGGCAAAGAGTAGGAGTGAACGGGTCCTTTTCAGAATGGCAGGCAGTGGCGAGTGGAGTGCCGCAAGGCTCGGTGTTGGGGCCGCAACTGTTTACCATATATATTAATGATTTGGAAGAGGGAATTAGGAGCAACACTAGCAAGTTTGCGGATGACATAAAGCTGGGTGGCAGTGTGAACTGTGAAGAGGATGTTAGGAGGTTGCAGGGTGACCTGGACAGGTTGAGTGAGTGGGCAGAAGCGTGGCAGATGCAGTATAATATAGATAAATGTGAGGTTGTCCACTTTGGCGGCAAAAACAAGGGGGCAGATTATTATCTCAATGGGGTTAGGTTAGGTAAGGGGGAGGTACAGCGAGACCTGGGTGTCCTTGTACACCGGTCACTGAAAGTCGGTGTGCAGGTACAACAGGCAGTGAAGAAAGCTAATGGAATGTTGGCCTTCATAACAAGAGGATTTCAGTATAGGAGTAAAGAGGTTCTTCTGCAGTTGTATAGGGCTCTGGTGAGACCACATCTGGAGTATTGTGTACAGTTTTGGTCTCCTAATTTGAGGAAGGACATCCTTGTGATGGAGGCAGTGCAGCGTAGGTTCACGAGATTGATCCCTGGGATGGCGGGACTGTCATATGAGGAAAGATTGAAAAGACTGGGCTTGTATTCACTGGAGTTTAGAAGGATGAGGGGGCATCTTATAGAAACATAAAATTATAAAAGGACTGGACAAGCTAGATGCAGGAAAAATGCACCCAATGTTGGGCGAGTCCAGAACCAGGGGCCACAGACTTAGAATAAAGGGGAGGTCATTTAAGACTGAGGTGAGAAAAAACTTTTCACCCAGAGAGTTGTGAATTTATGGAATTCCCTGCCACAGAGGGCAGTGAAGGCCAAGTCACTGGAGAGAGTTAGATAGAGCTCTAGGGGCTAGTGGAGTCAAGGGATATGGGGAGAAGGCAGGCACGGGTTATTGATAGGGGGACGATCAGCCATGATCACAATGAATGGCGGTGCTGGCTCGAATGGCCTCCACCTGCACTTATTTTCTATGTTTCTAAAAGTGCTTGGGTGAGGTGCCAGATGGTCAGAGCGTGTCTAATGTTGTGCCTCTATAAAGGGTTGCAAGGTAAAGCCTGGGAACTAGGCCAGTGAACCTAATGTCTGGTTGATAAGTTCCTAGAGAGAATTCTGACGAATATTCACCAAGGAGAAGGATATTGAATTATGTGAGGTAAGGGAAACAAGTAGAGTAGCTATGGAAACTATGAGATTCAAAGAAGAGGAAGTACTGACACTTTTGAGAAATATAAAAGTGGATAAGTCTCCAGGTCCGGACAGGATATTCCCTAGGACATTGAGGGAAGTTAGTGTAGAAATAGCAGGGGCTATGACAGAAATATTTCAAATGTCATTGGAAACGGCAATAGTGCCGGAGGATTGGCGTACTGCGCATGTTGTTCCATTGTTTAAAAAGGGGTCTAAGAATAAACCTAGCAATTATAGACCTGTTAGTTTGACGTCAGTGGTGGGCAAATTAATGGAAAGGATACTTAGAGATAATATTTATAAGCATCTGGATAAATAAGGGCTGATTAGCAACAGTCAACATGGATTTGTGCCTGGTAGGTCATGTTTGACTAATCTTCTTGAATTTTTTGAAGAGGTTACTCGGGAAATTGATGAGGGTAAAGCCGTGGATGTTGTATATATGGACTTCAGTAAGGCCTTTGGCAAGGTTCCCCACGGAAGGTTGGTTAAGAAGGTTCAATGGTTGGGTATTAATGGTGGAGTAGCTAGATGGATTCAACAGTGGCTGAATGGGAGATGCCAGAGAGTTGTTTTCAGGTTGGAGGCCAGTGACTAGTGGGGTGCCACAGGGATCTGTGTTGGGTCCACTGTTGTTTGTCATGTACATCAATGATCTGGATGATGGTGTGGTAAATTGGATTAGTAAGTATGCAGATGATACTAAGATAGGTGGGGCTGTGGATAATGAAGTAGATTTTCAAAGTCTACAGAGAGATTTATGCCGGTTGGAAGAGTGGGCTGAAAGATGGCAGATGGAGTTTAATGCTGATAAGTGTGAGGTGCTACATCTTGGCAGGACAAATCAAAATAGGACGTACATGGTAAATGGTAGGGAATTGAAGAATGCAGGTGAACAGAGGGATCTTGGAATAACTGTGCACAGTTCCCTGAAAGTGGAATCTCATGTAGATAGGGTGGTAAAAATAGCTTTTGGTGTGCTGGCTTTTATAAATCAGAGCATTGAGTATAGAAGTTGGGATGTAATGTTAAAATTGTACAAGGCATTGGTGAGGCCAATTCTGGAGTATGGTGTACAATTTTGGTCGCCTAATTATAGGAAGGATGTCAACAAAATAGAGAGAGTACAGAGGAGATTTACTAGAATGTTGCCTGGGTTTCAGCAACTAAGTTACAGAGAAAGGTTGAACAAGTCAGGGCTTTATTCTTTGGAGCGCAGAAGGTTAAGGGGGGACTTGATAGAGGTCTTTAAAATGATGAGAGGGATAGACAGAGTTGACGTGGATAAGCTTTTCCCACTGAGAATAGGGAAGATTCAAACAAGGGGACATGACTTGAGAATTAAGGGACAGAAGTTTAGGGGTAACATGAGGGGGAACTTCTTTACTCAGAGAGTGGTGGCTGTGGAATGAGCTTCCAGTGAAGGTGGTGGAGGCAGGTTCGTTTTTATCATTTAAAAATAAATTGGATAGTTATATGGACGGGAAAGGAATGGAGGGTTATGGTCTGAGCGCAGGTATATGGGACTAGGGGAGAATACGTGTTCGGCACGGACTAGAAGGGTCGAGATGGCCTGTTTCCATGCTGTAATGGTTATATGGTTATATAATAGGTGCAGGAGTAAGCTATTCGGCCCTTCGAGCCAGCACCACTGTTCACTGTAATCATGGCTGATCATCCACAATCAGTACCCCGTTCCTGCCTTCTCCCCTTATCCCTTGTCTCTGCTATCTTTAAGAGCTCTATCTCTCTTGAAAGCATCCAGAGAATTGGCCTCCACTGCCTTCTGAGGCAGAATTCCACAGATTCACAACCCTCTGTGTGAAAATGTTTTTCCTCATCTGTGGCCCCTGGTTCTGGATTCCCCCAACATCGGGAACATGTTTCCTGCCTCTGATAACATTTTTACACGCCTTAATCGTGAAAAGGATGGAGACAAGAAGGAAAGGAGGATCCCCAAAGAAGGAACTGGGGAAAGCCACAACCACAGCTGCAGCTTCTGATTCCAGCATCATAGAAGCAATATGGAAAATGAACGATGAATTGAAAAATGAGCTGAAAAATGAAATGAAAACAAGATTTGGCAGTTTGGAAGAAATGATGAAAGGAGTTTCGACCAAATTGAAGGAAGTCCAAGGAAAACTGTCTTTGTTACAAGATGAACTTCGTGAACAAAAGGATCAAATTGATATCTTGCGAACCCTGGGACGGGAGAGAGATTTGAAGATTGAAAAATTGGAATGGAGAATGAATGAAAACACTTGAGCACTTCAGCAATACAAGTCTAAAAATATGGACTTAGAAAACAGATGCCGTCGTTTGAATTTATGAATTGTTGGTTTGCCGGAAGGCCAAGAAGGACATAACGTTATAAAATATGCTTCTAAAATGATAAAGGAAACATTCAACATTGAGCACAATGAAAACCTTCCGTTCCTAGATAACGCACACAGGATTGGGAAGAAACCCGGTAATAAACCGAGACACTTGATCATTTGGTTTCATTTGTTTCAAATGAAGGAGAATATTCTCCAGGCAGCAAAAAAGTTGGGTGTGGTTGAATATGAAGGATGTAAGTTTCGGTTTGTCCCTGATTATAGTTACGAGCTTTTGTAAATAAAGACTTTTTATAATGTAATGTCTGACTTGTATAAGAAAAAACTGCGCCCAGCTTAATTATTTCCAGCTAGATTGCGTATTCGACTTTTCAATGGTAACTTTAGAGTTTTTAACAGTTCTCAAGACGCCTCCAGCTTTCTGGAGAGCTACGACGAGGAAGGGGAGTAATTGATAGCTGATTAAGTTATAATTGGAGATTTACTGTTCCTATTTTGACAACATTTCGTTTGGTAATGATTAAGAATTTAACTGGGGACGAGTTGTTTTTCTTTTATATATATTCTTTTAAGAATTTCTTTGTTAATTTGTGTTCCCCTGTCGTTAGACAAACTAAGAGAACGCAGTTCTTGTTTTTCATATCTTGACCTTGGATAATAATAAGCAGCATTCCATGCCAGTCTGTATTTTTTTTTTCTTCTCTCTCAAAGAGATATTAACGAATGTGTTATGACGTAGTGGTTAAATATTATTATTTTTATGCTGAGCGCTGTTACTGGGAGAGATGGGATCGGGGAGGGGATTAGGTAGCTTGCTGACTGTCTATTGGTCAGTTTGGGGTTCTACAGGGGTGGGAGGGGGTGGGAGGGGGGAGGGGGAGGGGTCTTTTGTTCCCTATTTAGTGTCCTCCATTTGTGCAAACTATGAACTACAAAATTGGCTGAAATGTCGTCACTTCTGGCTCCGCCCTAGATTTTTGTTCCAGTATTATGAACTTTTAGGCTTCAAGAAATTAACCCATTACATCCCACATGATTTTTACAAGCAATATGGATAAAGTTATTAATTTCCTTTCATGGAATGTGAATGGCTTGAACCATCCCATTAAGAGGATTTTAAAAAAAAAAGTTCGTCACAGACTAAATGCTCAGATTATCTTTGTTCAGGAAACTCATGTAAGGCAAGATGACAAGTCACGATTTTTCAAGTTTTGGAGAGGACAGCAGTTTCATTCAAATTCACAGGCTAAGGTGAAAGGAGTCTCTATTTTTATTGACTCCTCAATTCCGTTTGTTCACCATGAAACAATTTCTGATCCATATGGCAGATTCTTGGTGATTACCCGTAACCTTTATAGGCAAAAAGTCGCTATGGTGAATGTCTATGCACCAAATATTGATCACCCTTTTTAAACAGTTAATTGCATCCTTTCCTAATTTAAATGAACACTTTTTAATAATGGGTGGAGACTTCAATTGCTGTTTGAATCCCTCGATTGATAGGTCCACATCTGATCATGTGCTTCCAAATAAATCAGCTAATTTTATTAATTCATTTTTTCTTGACTCGGGAATGTTAGAAATTTGGGGATTCTTACACCCAAATGACAAAGAATTTTCATTTTTCTCTCATGTATGTTAATTTGGATGTTAATTTGTGTTTATTGTGTGTTTTGTTATTTATTATATGTATGACTGCAGGCAACGAAGTTTCGTTCAGACCGAAAGGTCTGAATGACAATAAAGGAATCTATCTATCTATCTATATCATATTCTAGGATCGACTATTTTATACTAGTTTCTCGGCTAGTTCCATCGGTCATTGCATGTGAGTATGATGCAATTGCTATTTCTGATCATGCACCATTGAAACTATTGATCAAACTACCTGATTCCAAGTTTAGTGCTAAACAATGGCGATTTAATGCTACTTTGCTTCAAGACTTAAACTTTATTAAGTTTATGAAAGATCAGATTGCTTTTTACTTCTTGACAAACTCTAATGAAGAGATATCCAATGGTATAATTTGGGATGCTTTTAAGGCATATATTCGTGGACAAATTATTTCATACTCCGCGGGATTAAAAAAACAAACACAAAAAGAAATACGCACATTGGTTGACGAGATTAAAGAAATTGATAAAAAATATTCAAAAGCTCCTAGTTTAGAGCTCTATAAGAATAGAGTTGAACTTCAATTGAGATATGATTTGTTATTAGTATTACCGATTGAGAACCAGTTACTTAAAACCAAAAGTCAATTTTATATACATGGCGAAAAATCTGGTAAATTACTTGCTAATCAATTGAAAGCTGTGTCAGCCAAGCGTCAGATTATTAATTTCCTTTCATGGAATGTGAATGGCTTGAACCATCCCATTAAGAGGATTTTAAAAAAAAAAGTTCGTCACAGACTAAATGCTCAGATTATCTTTGTTCAGGAAACTCATGTAAGGCAAGATGACAAGTCACGATTTTTCAAGTTTTGGAAAGGTCAGATTATTAAAGTGAGTAAACGGGATGGTACCGTAACGGTAGACCATGACGAAATTAATAAATCCTTTCAGGAATTTTATACCTCCCTATACCAATCAGATTTTCCTACTGATTCCAATATAATGCATGAGTTTTTAAAGAAACTGAACTTACCAAATTTACCATATAACGAGTCTCTGTTGTTAGATGAACCCATCACGGAAGAAGAAATACAGAAAGCAGTTTTTCAATGAATTCTGGTAAAGCTCCCGGTTTAGATGGGTTTACAGTAGAATTTTTAAAGTATTTCTCAAATTTATTGTCTCCATGGCTATGCAAGGTATTTAAAGAAGCCTTTTTAAGGAATAGATTACCACAATCTGTTTATGAAGCTTCTATTTCTTTAATTCTTAAAAAAGATAAAGACCCTACTGAAGTGACATCATATAGACCTATATCAATGTTAAATGTAGATTTTAAAATTCTTTCCAAAATATTAGCTATGAGATTGGAAAAGATTTTACCGCAAATTATCTCTGAAGATCAGACAGGTTTTATTAAAAATCGTTACTCATACTTTAACGCTAGGAGATTAATGAATATTGTATATACAGCGTCTAATAAAACCCCAGAATGTGTCATCTCACTTGATGCCGAGAAGGCATTTGATAGACTAGAATGGGAATACTTATTCAATATACTTGAAAAATTTAAGATTGGTCCAAAATTTATCTCTTGGATCAAACTGATATATCTTATACCTCAGGCTTCTGTATTTACTAATAATCAGAGATCCCCTTTTTTCAGGCTCTTTCGAGGTACTAGACAGGGCTGTCCCTTAAGTCCTTTACTATTTGATATTGCTTTGGAACCTTTAGCCACCGCTATTAGGGAATCCCCTAATATTTTTGGTATTGTCCGCGGGAATAAGACACATAAGTTATCTCTTTATGCAGATGATCTGTTATTATTTATTTCTAACCCTGAGAAATCTATTCCGGCAATAGTAGCATTACTTAATCAATTTAGTCGTTTTTCTGGTTATAAACTAAATCTTAGTAAGAGTGAGCTTTTCCCATTAAATAATTTTGTTTCGAGTTATGGACAGTTTCCATTTAGATTGACTACCAAAAGTTTTACTTATTTAGGTATTAAGATCACCAAGAAACACAAGGATTTATTTAAAGCTAATTTTATACCTTTAATTTACCATATTAAACATCAGTTCACTAAATGGTCACCAATGTCCTTATCCTTAATTGGCCGAATCAATGCTATTAAAATGTTCATTTTACCTAAATTTCTGTATTTATTTCAGACGATACCAATTTTTATTGCCAAATCTTTCTTTGATATTATAGACTCTAAAATATCTTCATATATATGGCAGAATAAAAATCCCAGACTAGGTAAAAAATACCTACAGAAATTAAAAAAAGTTGGTGGTTTGGCATAAACCTAGAACGTGATTCCTTACAAGGGCTATCATTGGCTTCTATTCTAGGGGCCTCGTTACCTTTTACAATTACGAGATTGAATAAATATACGACGAACCCAATAATAAGACATACGTTCCGAATATGGTTTCAATTTCGTAAGTTTTTTGGACTAAATGATTTTATCTTATCGAGTCCTATTTTATCCAATTTTCTCTTCCAACCATCTAGTACTGATCAAGTTTTTTTGTTATGGAAGAGGAAGGGATTAGTAGCTTTTCGTGATTTGTTTTTGGAGGGTTGTTTTATGTCTTTCGAACAACTCTCCAATAAATATAACTTACCTGATTCACACTTTTTTAGATATTTACAAATTAGACATATTTTGAAGGCTACTCTACCCCTTTTTCCGTTACCACATCAACCCGAAATTTTGGAATTTTTTTTACAGTTGAACCCTTATCAGAAAGGATTAATAACGACTATTTATGAGTTGATTTTGAAATTACAAATAGATACATTTGATAAAATTAAGAATGACTGGGAAAGAGAACACATTTCTTTATCTATAGAGAAATGGGAGAGGATTCTTCAATTAGTTAATGCCTCTTCAATGTGTGCAAGACACGCTTTGATACAATTCAAGGTGGTTCACAGAGCTCATATGTCAAAAGATAAGTTAGCTCGTTTTTATGGTCATATATATCCTACCTGTGATAGATGTAACTCTGAAGTGGCATCACTGACCCATATGTTTTGGTCCTGCCCTCTTTTGGAAAAATATTGGAAAGACATTTTTGATACTATTTCGGTAGTCTTAGGTATAGATTTACAATCTCATCCTATTACTGCAATTTTTGGGTTACCAATGTTAGATTCTATTTATTTGTCCCGCTCCGCCCATCGGTTGATTGCTTTTACCACATTAATCGCCAGAAGATTTATTTTATTTAACTGGAAAGATTCCAACCCTCCGACCACACTCCAGTGGTATTCTGAAACGATATCATGTTTAAATTTAGAAAAAATCAGAAGTGACATTATTGAACCCTTGGTTAAATTTGATAAGACTTGGGGAAAATTTATTGAACACTTTCATACAACATAAATTGTTCCCTCTTTAACCGTTATAAAAATTATTTTACCTTCATAGGGTGGAACGGACTTGACGACAAACAGACTTAAATTGTTGAATTTCTCAGTTCAGATTTGGTTTTGCTCTGTTTTGTTTATTTATTTATTTTATTTTTATTCTTATTTTATTATCAATTTTTTTAATTTTTTATTAGTTTAGTTTTTTTTTGTTTTTTTTGTCTTTTTGTCTTTTGCTTTTTTAACATTTATAAGTTTCCTTTTAAAGATTTAACTATATTTACATAGAGGTCTATATTCAATGTGTATTTTGACACGTCTCATATTAGGTTATACCTGTTATTCATGTAATCCTCATCCCTATGTATCAATACCATTGTTATGTTTATCATTATTCTTTTTGCTCTGATTTTTATGTTTTATTTTTTTTTTGTTTTTTGGAAAAAAACTAATAAAAAGATTTAAAAGAAAGAAAAATAAGTTGTTCAAAGATTTTGGTGAGGTTACATTTGGAGTATTGTGTTCAGTTTTAGTCACCCTGCTATAGGATATCTTTAAGCTGGAAAGAGTGCAGAGATTTATGAGACAGTTGTCAGGACTGAAGAGCCTTAGCTAGAGGGAGAGACTGGACAAGCTAGGACTTTATTCAATGGAGTGCAGAAGGCTAATGGATGATAGAGGTGATACAGGTGTTTAAAATCATGAGGGGAATAGATAAGATGAAAGCACAGAGTAAAAGGAACCCGAGCGGCAACTTTTTGACTGAGAGGGTGGTGGGATATGGAATGAGCTGCCAGAGGAGGTCGTTGAGGTAGAATATTACCATTCAATAGACTCTTGGACAGGTACATGGATTGGAAAGGTTTCGAGGGATATGGACCGAATACGGGGAAATGGGAGTAGCTTAGATGGGGCATCTTTATCAGCATGGACGTGTTGGGCCGAAGGGCCTGTTTCCATGCTGTATGTCTCTGACTAATTAGCTATTTGAAGTCATATTTTAAAGTAGCACCTTAATAAAACTACCATTGATGAATAAATTTACTGCCAACCATGAACGAGATAGCATACTTTGCAATAAGAAAATAAGGAGTAAATCCCATCATTCTCTAAAATCAACTGAATGTCAGCAACATATTTGCGTGGAGGGCATTTCTAGTGACTACAGAAAGGCTGGGGTTGTTGAAAAAGTTCGGTATCAGGAATCATTTGAATGAGTTCCACATTTGTTTCCTGAACTGCATCAGCCAGATGGCCTCCATTTTGGTCACTGTTCCTCGTTGATCCAATTCCATTACCGCTAGGGATCCATACAGTTCAGCTTTCCAGGAGGGATAGTAAGCTTACTCTTTTTCATTGCAGGTACAGCAGGCAGTGAAGAAAGCGAATGGCATGTTGGCCTTCATAACAAGAGGAGATGAGTATAGGAGCAAGGAGGTCCTTCTGCAGTTGTATAGGGGCCCTAGTGAGACCACACCTGGAGTATTGTGTGCAGTTTTGGTCTGCTAATTTGAGGAAGGACATTCTTGCTATTGAGGGAGTGTAGCGTAGGTTTGCAAGGTTAATTCCCAAGATGGCGGGACTGTCATATGCTGTGAGAATGGAGCGGCTGGGCTTGTATACACTGGAATTTAGAAGGATGAGAGGGCATCTTATTGAAACATATAAGTTTATTAAGGGTTTGAACACGCTAGAGGCAGGAAACATGTTCCCGATGTTGGGTGAGTCCAGAACCAGGGGCCACAGTTTAAGAATAAGGGGTAAGCCATTTAGAACGGAGACGAGGAAACACTTTTTCACACAGAGTTGTGAGTCTGTGGAATTCTCTGCCTCAGAGGGCGGTGGAGGCCGGTTCTCTGGATACTTTCAAGAGAGAGCTAGATAGGGCTCTTAAAGATTGCGGAGTCAGGGGATATGGGAAGAAGGCAGGAACGGGGTACTGATTGGGGATGATCAAACATGATCACATTGAATGGCAGTGCTGGCTCGAAGGGCTGAATGGCCTACTCCTGCACCTATTGTCTATTGTCTATTTCTCTGGAGACATTAAATATATTGCTTCCCTTCCACTGATCTAGCTGAGACAAAAGACAAATTTAACCTGGGACTTTGTCCATATCAGTCACTTTATACGACATTTTATATGGCACATTAAGCCATCCATGCTAGATTTTCGGCACAGCATACCATGACCTTGTATTTCATGTTTTACAATTGCCTTATTATAATTCACATTTGCACAATTTTCTTCAATTCTAATATTTGCTTTTAAAATTGTAATTCAGAGAAAATAGTATGGATTTTGTAGTCAGCGCTGAAGCCATTATGCTTGTAAATGACAAGTTGTCTACAGGGCATGAAAGTCATCTTTTCCTGTGTTAGCTGCTGTCATATTGTCATTCATGAGAATCATTGTCAACCACCAATTGTCATGAGGCTGAAAAACAAAAATGTTGGAAATACTCAGCAGGTTAGGCTGTGGAAGAGTTAACTTTTCTCTGGAACATCGGAGGTTGAGGGAAGCCTTGATAGAAGTATATAAAATTACCAGCGGCATTGATAAGGTAGAAAGTCAGAACATGTTTCCAGGGAATGTCCAGCACTAGAGGATATTGCTATAAGGTGGGAGGGGTAAAGTTTAATGGAGATGTGTAGGACAAATGTTTTACTAGGTAGTGGGAGCCTGAAATGTATTGCCGGGGTGGTGGTGGAGGAAGGTACAATAGTGGTATGTAAGAGGCTTTTGTATAGGCACATGGAAATGCAGGGATAGAGGGATATGGATCATGTACTGGCAGATGAGATCAGTTTAACTTGGCATCAAGTTTGACACAAACATTGTGGGCCGAAGGGCTTTTTCCTGTACTGTACTGTTCTAAATTTGCAAGAACTGGGAAGGAGAAAAAAGCTTGTTGAACTTCCAGAGAAAACAGGTGTCAACTAAACCTGGGTGTCAACTAAACCCTTCAGATAGGCCACAGCTAACAATGGCCAGTTTTCTTTATCATCGTTATTTTCATTCATTTGTTCTATATCTCTCTGTATCACCGTCTATATCTCTTGTTTCCCTTTCCCCTGACTCTCAGTCTGAAGACGGGTCTCAACCCGAAACATCTATTCCTTTCCACCAAAGATGCTGTCTGACCAGCTGAGTTATTTCAGCTTTTTGTGTCCATCTTCAGATATCTGATCCGGGTTTAACTATTTCAATGTAGAGGAGAACTTATTGTGAACACTGAATGCAGTCCACTAGATTGGGAAAAGTACATGTGAATTGCCGTGTCACCAGAAAAGACTATTTGGTATGTGGATCGTGGGAAGATAAGTGAAAGGATATGTATTGGATCGCTTGCAAATCATAATCATACTTTATTAGCTAAGTATGTTTTGCAACATATGAGGAATTTCATTTGCCATACAGTCATACCAATAAAAAGTAACAGAACACACAAAATACATTTTAACATAAACATCCACCACAAATTAGGTACCACTGTATTGTTTTGTATTGTATTAACTTCTAATAAAATAAAAAATTAAAAAAATTAAAAAAAAACATCCACCACAGTGTCTCCTCCACATTCCTCACTGTGATGGAAGGCGAAAAAAAATTCAATCTCTTCCCTTCTTTGTTCTCCGGCCTCTGTTGACAGGCCGATCTCGGCTCCCGTAGCCGGCGGTCGGGCCCTCCGCGTCAGAGCGATCAAGCTCCCGCATCGGGTGGGAATCCCCGCTCCCCCACGCCGGGCGATCTGACCCTGGGTTGGGGCTGTTCGAAACTTTCTGCGTAGTTTGGAGCTTCCTAAGACTGCGAGCTCCTCGATGGTGAAATCCGCAGGCCGCTGGATCGGCTCCAATGGTAAGTCCACGTCCCCGCGGTTGGGCTCAAAGTCAGTCCTGAGCAAGACCGCCAGCTCCATGATGTTAGGCTGCAGAGCGACTGGAGATACGATCCGGAAAACAATCGCATCTCCGGCAAGGTAAGAGATTGAAAAAAAGTTCCCCCCGCCACCCCCCCCTCCCCCCACATAACACAAACCAGAGAACATTAACACATACTTTTAAAATACACTAAAAATAACAACAAAAAAAGACGGAAAGACAGACAGGGTTGCAAAACACTTTAACTCCTTTTTTTAAGTTGCGACCTGTACAAAAAGGATGGGTTGCACTTGAACCTGAGGGGGACCGATATCCTGGCGGGGAGATCTGCAAAGGCTACTGGGGAGACTTTAAACTAGAATGGTTGGGGGGAGGGACTCAAATAGAGAAAGCTATTAGACAGTGCGTGAGACAGGAGGCAGAGAAGGAAAGCACTCAGACCCAACATGTAGGGGCGAAAGAAGAAAACAATAATAAACAGAGAATAAGAGGTGGTGGGGTTCTTAAATGGGTGAGCAGAGAAACAGAGGGGTGTAAAATGTGGGCGGAAGCAATAGGTAGCAAGGTGAAAAGTAAAAGTGGCAGGCAGATAAATCCAGGGCAAAAATCAAAAAGGGACACTTTTCAATTGTATAAGGGGTAAGAGCGTTGTAAAAACAAGCCTGAAGGCTTTGTGTCTCAATGCAAGGAGCATTCGTAATAAGGTGGATGAGTTGAACGTGCAGATAGCTATTAATGATTATGATATAGTTGGGATCACGGAGACATGGCTCCAGGGTGACCAAGGCTGGGAGCTGAACATCCAGGGAGGGGCAGAGAGAAAGGAAAAGGCGGTGGGGTAGTGTTGCTGGTTAGAGAGGAGATTAACGCAGTGGAAAAGAAGGACATTTGCTTGGAGGATGTGGAATCGGTATGGGTAGAGCTGCGAAACACTAAGGGGCAGAAAACGCTGGTGGGTGTTGTGTACAGGCCACCTAGCAGTAGTAGTGAAGTTGGAGATGGCATCAAGCAGGAAATTAGAAATGCGTGCAACAAAGGCAAAACAGTTATAATGGGTGACTTCAATCTACATATAGATTGGGTGAATCAAATTGGCAGGGGTGCTGAGGAAGTGGATTTCTTGGAATGTATGCAGGATAGTTATCTAAACCAACATGTAGAGGAACCAATGAGAGAGCAGACTATTCTAGACTGGGTATTCAGTAATGAGGAAGGGTTAGTTAGCAGTCTTGTTGTGCGTGCCCCCTTGGGCAAGAGTGACCATAATATGGTTGAGTTCTTCATTAGGATGGAGAGTGACATTGTTAATTCAGAAACAACGGTTTTGAACTTAAAGAAAGGTAACTTTGAGGGTATGAGACGTGAATTGGAAAGATTGACTGGCAATTAGTTCTAAAAGGGTTGACGGTGGATATGCAATGGAAGGCATTTAAAGACTGCATGGATGAACTACAAAAATTGTTCATCCCAGTTTGGCAAAAGAATAAATCAGGGAAGGTAGTGCATCCGTGGATAACAAAGGAAATCAGGGATAGTATCAAAGCAAAAGATGATGCGTACAAATTAGCCAGAAAAAGCAGCATACCAGAGGACTGGGAGAAATTCAGAGACCAGCAGAGGAGGACAAAGGGCTTAATTAGGAAAGGGAAAATAGATTTTGAAAGAAAACTGGCAGGGAACATAAAAACTGACTGCAAATGTTTTTATAGATAGGTGAAGAGAAAGAGATTAGTTAAAACAAATGTAGGTCCCTTGCAGTCAGAAACAGGTGAATTGATCATGGGGAACAAGGATATGGCGGACCAATTGAATAACTACTTTGGTTCCGTCTTCACTAAGGAAGACATAAATAATCCGCCGGAAATAGCAGGGGACCGTGGGTCAAAGGAGATGGAGGAACTGAGTGAAATCCACGTTAGTCGGGAAGTGGTGTTGGGTAAATTGAATAGATTAAAGGCCGATAAATCACCAGGGCCAGATAGGCTGCATCCCAGAGTACTTAAGGAAGTAGCTCCAGAAATAGTGGATGCATTAGTGATAATTTTTCAAAACTCTTTAGATTCTGGAGTAGTTCCTGAGGATTGGAGGGTAGCAAACGTAAACCCACTTTTTAAGAAGGGAGGGAGAGAGAAAACGGGGAATTACAGACCAGTTAGTCTAACATCGGTAGTGGGGAAACTGCTAGAGTCAGTTATTAAAGATGGGATAGCAGCACATTTGGAAAGTGGTGAAATCATTGGACAAAGTCAGCATGGATTTACAAAAGGTAAATCATGTCTGACGAATCTTATAGAATTTTTTGAGGATGTAACTAGTAGAGTGGATAGGGGAGAACCAGTGGATGTGTTGTATCTGGACTTTCAGAAGGCTTTGGACAAGGTCCCACATAAGAGATTAGTATACAAACTTAAAGCACACGGTATTGGGGGTTCAGTATTGATGTGGATAGAGAACTGGCTGGCAAACAGGAAGCAAAGAGTAGGAGTAAACGGGTCCTTTTCACAATGGCAGGCAGTGACTAGTGGGGTACCGCAAGGCTCAGTGCTGGGACCCCAGCTATTTACAATTTATATAAATGAGCTGGATGAGGGAATTGAAGGCACCATCTCCAAGTTTGCGGATGACATTAAGCTGGGGGGCAGTGTTAGCTGTGAGGAGGATGCTAGGAGACTGCAAGGTGACTTGGATAGGCTCGGTGAGTGGGCAAATGTTTGGCAGATGCAGTATAATGTGGATAAATGTGAGGTTATCCACTTTGGTGGCAAAAACAGGAAAGCAGACAATTATCTAAATGGTGGCCGATTAGGAAAAGGGGAGATGCAGCGAGACCTGGGTGTCATGGTACACCAGTCATTGAAAGTAGGCATGCAGGTGCAGCAGGCAGTGAAGAAAGCGAATGGTATGTTAGCTTTCATAGCAAAAGGATTTGAGTATAGGAGCAGAGAGGTTCTACTGCAGTTGTACAGGGTCTTGGTGAGACCACACCTGGAGTATTGCATACAGTTTTGGTCTCCAAATCTGAGGAAGGACATTATAGCCATAGAGGGAGTGCAGAGAAGGTTCACCAGACTGATTCCTGGGATGTCAGGACTTTCATATGAAGAAAGACTGGATAGATTCGGCTTATACTCGCTAGAATTTAGGAGATTGAGAGGGGATCTTATAGAAACGTACAAAATTCTTATCGGGTTGGACAGGCTAGATGCAGGAAGATTGTTCCCGATGTTGGGGAAGTCCAGGACAAGGGGTCACTGCTTAAGAATAAGGGGGAAATCCTTTAAGACCGAGATGAGAAAAAACGTTTTCACACAGAGAGTGGTGAATCTCTGGAACTCTCTGCCACAGAGGGTAGTTGATGCCAGTTCAATGGCTATATTTAAGAGGGAGTTAGATGTGGCCTTTGTGGCTAAAGGGATCAGGGGGTATGGAGAGAAGGCAGGTATGGGATACTGAGTTGGATGATCAGCCATGATCATATTGAATGGCGGTGCAGGCTCGAAGGGCCGATTGGTCTACTCCTGCACCTATTTTCTATGTATCTAACTCCCCCTCCAATTCCCACACCAACCTTTCTGTCCTGAGCCCCCTCCATTGTCAGATTGAGGCCCAGCGTAAATTGGAGGAACAGCACCTTATATTTTGCTTGGGTAGTTTACACCCCAGCGGTATGAACATTGACTTCTCTAACCTCAAGTAACCCTTGCTTTCCTTCTCTCTCCATCCCTTCCCAGTTCTCCAACTAGTCTTACTGACCTCCTGATCAAATTTTATCTCTGTATGCTTCGTTGTCACCTTCTCCTAACTACCAATGATCTATTCTACATTTTCCTTGGATTTGCAACCCCTTTGATGTCTCATTTTCACACCTTACCCATCCTATCTCGATGTCTCCCCCTTCCCTGACTCTCAATCTGAAGAATGATTTCCTCCACCAGTTTTGTATTGTATCCAGGGTAAGGGGGGAGTATGAGGGCCAGGACAGTTTACTGTTCTGGATGTCAGATGTGGGAGGTCATGGAGTCTGATACCCCTCCAGACGTTCACATCTGTGTCAGGTGCGTAGAGATGGGGTTCCTAAGGGACCGTGTTAGGAAACTAGAGCAGCAGCTCGATGACCTCTGTCTGATCAGGGAGAGTGAGGAGGTCATAGAAAAGAGTTATAGGGAGGTGGCCACTCCAAGACCACGGGAGGCAGACAAGTGGGTCACGGTTAGGAAGGGCAAGGGGCAGAGGCAGGGACTAGTGAGTACCCCGGTGGCTGTACACCTTGAAAATAAGTACTCCTGTTTGAGTACTGTTGAGAGGGACAGCCTTCCTGCGGGTAGCAACAGCGGCCGGGCATCCGGCACAGAGACCAGCCCTATTGCTCAGAAGGGTAGGGAAAAGAAGAGGAGGGCAATAGTAATAGGGGACTCTATGGTTAGGGGGTCGGATAGGCGATTCTGTGGACGCAGTCAGGAGACCCGGATGGTAGTTTGCCTCCCTGGTGCCAGGGTCAGGGATGTGTCTGAACGCGTCCAAGATATCCTGAAATCGGAGGGAGAGGAGCCTGAGGTTGTGGTACATATAGGTACCAATGACATAGGTAGAAAAAGAGAAGAGGTATTGAAAGGAGAATTTAGGGAGTTGGGAGGAGAGTCAAGGAGAAGGACTACAAAGGTAACAATCTCAGGATTACTACCTGTGCCACGCGACGGTGAGAGTAGGAATGGAGTGAGGTGGAGGATAAATGCGTGGCTGAGGAACTGGTGCAGCGGGCAGGGATTCAAATTTCTGGATCATTGGGACCTCTTTTGGGGAAGGAGTGACCTGTACAGAAAGGACGGGTTGCACTTGAACCCGAGGAGCACCAATATCCTGGCGGGGAGATTTGCAAAGGCTACTGGGGAGACTTTAAACTAGAACGGTTGGGGGGAGGGACTCAAATAGAGAAAGCTAGTGGAAAATGTGGGAGGCAGGAGGCAGAGAAGGGAAGCACTCGGACCCAAAATGTAGGGGAGAAAGAAGAAAAAGATAATAAACAAAGAATAAGTGGTGGTGGGTTTCTTAAATGTGTATATTTTAATGCTAGGAGCATTGTAAGAAAGGTGGATGAGCTTAGAGCCTGGATTGACACCTGGAAGTATGAAGTTGTGGCGATCAGTGAAACATGGTTGCAGGAGGGCTGTGATTGGCAAATAAATATTCCAGGATTTCGTTGCTTCAGGGGTGATAGAATTGGAGGGGCAAGAGGTGGGGGTGTTGCATTGCTTGTCAAGGAAGATATTACAGCAGTGCTTTGGCAGGATAGATTAGAGGGCTCGTCTAGGGAGGCTATTTGGGTGGAACTGAGAAATGGGAAAGGTGTAGCAACACTTATAGGAGTGTATTATAGACCACCAAATGGGGAGCGAGAATTGGAAGAGCAAATATGTAAGGAGATAGCAGATATTAGTAGTAAGCACAAGGTAGTGATTGTGGGAGATTTCAATTTTCCACACATAGAGTGGGAAACACATTCTGTAAAAGGGCTGGATGGTTTGGAGTTTGTAAAATGTGTGCAAGATAGTTTTTTGCAGCAATACATAGAGGTACCTACTAGAGAAGGGGCAGTGCTGGACCTCCTGTTAGGAAATGAGACAGGGCAGGTGGCGGAGGTATGCGTCGGGGAGCACTTTGGGTCCATTGATCACAATACCATTAGTTTCAATATAATTATGGAGAGGGTCAGAACTGGACCTAGGGTTGAGATTTTTGTTTGGAGAAAGGCTAACTTTGAGGAGATGCGAAAGGATTTAAAAGGAGTGAATTGGGACATGTTGTTTTATGGGAAGGATGTAGAAGAAAAATGGACGACATTTAAGGGTGAAATTTTAAGAGTACAGAATCTTTATGTCCCTGTTCGGTTGAAAGGAAATAGTAAAAAATGGAAAGAGCCATGGTTTTCAAGGAAATTGGACACTTGGTTCGGAAAAATTATAGGCAGCATTGGAGTAAATGAGGTGCTTGAGGAGTATAAAGAATGTAAAAAGAATATTAAGAAAGAAATTAGAAAAGCTAAAGAAGATATGAGGTTGCTTTGGCAAGTAAGGTGAAAGTAAATCCAAAGGGTTTCTACAGCTATATTAATAGCAAAAGGATAACAAGGAATAAAATTGGTCCATTAGAGAGTCAGAGTGGACAGCTATCTGCAGAGCCAAAAGAGATGGGGGAGATATTGAATAATTTCTTTTCTTCGGTATTCACGAAGGAGAAGGATATGGAATTATGTGAGGTAAGGGAAACAAGCAGAGTAGCAATGGAAACTGTGAGATTCAAAGAAGAGGAGGTGCGGACCCTTTTGAAAAATATGAAAACGGATAAGTCTCCAGGTCCTGACAGGATATTCCCTAGGACATTGAGGGAAGTTAGTGTAGAAATAGCAAGGGCTATGACAGAAATATTTCAAATGTCATTAGAAACGGGAATAGTGCCGGAGGATTGGCGTACTGCGCATGTTGTTCCGTTGTTTAAAAAGGGTTCGAATAGTAAACCTAGCAATTATAGACCTGTTAGTTTGACATCAGTGGTGGGCAAATTAATGGAAAGGATACTTAAAGATAATATATATAAGCATCTGGATAAGCAGGTCTGATTAGGAACAGTCAACATGGATTTGTGCCTGGAAGGTCATGCTTGACTAACCTTCTTGAATTTTTCGAAGAGGTTACTAGGGAAATTGATGAGGGTTAAAGCAGTGGGTCTATATGGACTTCAGTAAGGCCTTTGACAAGGTTCCTCATGGAAGGTTGGTAAGAAGATTCAACTGTTGGGTATTAATGGTGGAGTTGCAAGATGGATTCAACAGTGGCTGAATGGGAGATGCCAGAGAGTAATGGTGGATGGCTGTTTGTCAGGTTGGAGGCCGGTGACTAGTGGGGTGCCTCAGGGGTCTGTGTTGGGTCCACTGTTGTTTGTCATGTACATCAATGATCTGGATGATGGTGTGGAAAATTGGATTAGTAAGTATGCAGATGATACTAAGATAGGTGGTGTTGTGGATAATGAAGTAGATTTTCAAAGTCTACAGAGAGATTTAGGCCATTTGGAAGAGTGGGCTGAAGATGGCAGATGGAGTTTAATGCTGACAAATGTGAGGTGCTACATCTCGGCAGGACAAATCAAAATAGGACGTACACGGTAAATGGTAGCGAATTGAGGAATGCAGTTGAACAGAGGGATCTAGGAATAACTGTGCATAGTTCCCTGAAGGTGGAATCTCATGTAGATAGGGTGGTAAAGAAAGCTTTTGGTGTGCTGGCCTTTATAAATCAGAGCATTGAATATAGAAGTTGGGATGTAATGTTAAAATTGTACAAGGCATTGGTGAGGCCAATTCTGGAGTATGGAGTACAATTTTGGTCGCCTAATTATAGGAAGGATGTCAACAAAATAGAGAGAGTACAGAGGAGATTTACTAGAATGTTGCCTGGGTTTCAGCAACTAAGTTACAGAGAAAGGTTGAACAAGTTAGGTCTTTATTCTTTGGAGCGCAGAAGGTTAAGAGGGGACTTGATAGAGGTCTTTAAAATTATGAGCGGGTTAGACAGAGTGGACGTGGATAAGCTTTTCCCATTGAGAGTAGGGAAGATTCAAACAAGGGGACATGACTTGAGAATTAAGGGACAGAAGTTTAGGGGGAACATTAGGGGGAACTTCTTTACTCAGAGAGTGGTAGCTGTGTGGAATGAGCTTCCAGTGGAAGTGGTGGAGGCAGGTTCGATGTTATTCTTTAAAAATAGTTTGGATGGGTATATGGACGGGAAAGGAATGGAGGGTTATGGTCTAGGGGGATGGGACTAGGGGGAAGTATTATTTTTAATTTAAAAATTTTTTTTTTTAAATGTTCGCATGGACTTGAAGGGCCGAGATGGCCTGTTTCCGTGCTGTTATGGTTTTATGGTTATATGGTTAATGGTCTTGATCAAAACGTCATCTATTCCTTTTCTCCAGAGATGCTGCCAGTCCCACTGAGTTACTCCAGCATTTCGAGTCTCTTTTAAATGTTACTAGACCAAGTGCAGACCCATTGGTCTGCTCCCCAATGCAAGATTCCACCACTAACCCAAGATACAAGATACATTTATTTGTCACATGTACCAATTGGTACAGTGAAATGTGTGGTCACCATACATACGAATAATAAAGAGCACAGAACACGATAGTTTTTTAACACAGACATCCCCACACAGCGGGATCAAAGTTTCCCACTGTGAGGGAAGGCTCCAAAATTCAGTCATCCTCCTCTGTTCTCCTTTGGTCGGGGGGCTCCCGAGCCCCCGCTGTCGCCACTACGGGCGGCCCGATGTTCAAGCCCGCTCGCCGGGTGATGGAAGTCCGACGTCGGACTGGAGGGCATCCTCTGCAGCTTGGACATCCGAAACGGCCACCTCCTACCAGAGTCCGTGCTTCCGAAGTCCGCAGACCGCGCCGGGCGGAGATTCAACGCTGGCGGCCCTCGGCAAATGTCCCCAGGGTCTCCGCAATGTTGAAGACAGCGCCGGCCGCGCAAATAGCTCTGCAGCTCCGATGTTGGAGCAGCAGGCCCAGCACTCCGGAGCCTCCACGGCGATCCCTGGTAAGGCATCGCCCGCTCCGCTGTGAATCCTGCGTTGCGCCGCCACTGCTGGAGCTCTGGTCCGGTCCCCGGCAGGAAAGGCTGCTCCAATCCAGGTGGTAGGCTGCGAGGAGGGGGGCGAGGACGCGACTCGGAGAATTGTCGCGTCCTCGCCAGGAAGTGACTGGGAAACGGTTTCCCCCTTACCCTACCCACCTCCCCCACATAGAAAAGTTAGAGAAACTAAAGACACAGACTTTTAAAACTAACTAAAAATAATAAAAAGATAGAAAAACAAACAGACTGTAGGCAAAGGCTGCCTTCAGTGCGGCGCCCCTAGTGGGTACCCGTTCCCCCAACACAATATTGCACCACTCACGCATAGCCCCCAACTGCTCAGGCACGGATCATTTCTCCTCCTCACCCAGCACTCCCTCCTCCTCCTCTTCAGCCTCCCTCTTCAATCCCTAGAAAGAGAGGGGGGTAGAGAGGGAGGGGAGGTAGAGATGGAGGGGGTAGAGAGGGAGGGGTAGAGAGAGAGCGAGGAGGGGGTGGAGAGGCAGGGGAGGGGAGTAGGGAGGGAGGGAGTAGAGGGAGGGGGTAGAGAGGGAGGGGGGAGGAGTAGAGAGGGAGGGGGTAGAGAGAGAGGGAGGGGGTGGAGATGGAGGGGAGTAGGGAGGCAGGGTAGAGGGAGTGGGGGTAGAGAGGGAGGGGGTAGAGGGGGAGGGGGTAAAGAGGATGGGAGTGAGGGTAGATAGGGAGTGGACATCTCCCTCCTCCACCCCACCCCATCTCCCTCCTTCTCATTTCTCTCATCCTCCTCCCCTCACTCCCATTCCCTGCCCCAGGACCTACCCAGGTCGTAGAGCAGCGCCAGGGCCTGGAACTCGGCCTGGTTCTCATACTCGGCCCGGCCCTGGCTGGGCTCCAGCCGTCAGCTCGGCCGCCCGCCTGGGGCTCCAGTGAGCTCGACCCTGACCCCAGACCCATGCTCGTCCTTGGTTCCAGCGGTGGCTTCATTTTCGACCCCGGTCGCGGCCCCAGGCTCGGCTCTCACTCCAGCTCCAGCACCACCCTTCCCACCGGGTGTTGGGCATCGGGCCCGGCAGCCGTCGCCACACCTCATCACCGCGAGCGCTGGAGTGCCCCTCCCTCCCGCAGTGTCTCATCCTGCCTTGTGAGTGCATTGTGATGTCACTCTGGGTTTTTTCGGAAATGGGTGAGTTTCGGACTGTTGTAAAACTTAAAACATTTAAAACCTTCGGAAATATAGGGAAGATGTTTATTGCCTCGATGGGAAAAATGTGAGTAGGATGTGTGAAAATGGGAAGGCTGTGGCCTCGCGTTTGGAAGAAAATAGGAAAATAGGAAAATTATAAAAATGGTAGGAAAATAGGAAAATTAACTAGATTTATTTTTCTCTCTCTCTCTCTCTCTCTCTCTCCCTCTCCCTCTCCTCTCCCTCTCCCTCTCCCTCTCCCTCTCCCTCTCCCTCTCCCTCTCCCTCTCCCTCTCCTCTCCCTCTCCCTCTCCCTCTCCCTCTCCCTCCCTCTCTCTCTCCCTCTCTCCCTCTCTCCCTCTCTCCCTCTCTCCCTCTCTCCCTCTCTCCCTCTCTCCCTCTCTCCCTCTTTCCCTCTCTCCCTCTCTCCCTCTCTCCCTCTCTCCCTCTCTCCTCTCTCCCTCTCTCCCTCTCTCCCTCTCTCCCTCCCCCCCCCCCCCACACACACACACACACACACACACACACACACACACACACACACAAACAAACACAAAAGATGAAGAGTTTTATTATTATAGAGATTAATATCTATACCTCTGCAATGTCCGTCTATTTCCTTAGTCCTCTGATTCTTGGCCTCTGCAGATATCTCTGATTTGGTGCTGACTGAGGAAACTAAATGGAAATTAGATGATTGATGTGCAAAACATTTCTGAGCTTAATTGTTCATCCCATTCCTAGTTGCTCTGTCTGTTTGAGTGGAAGCTGAAGAGTATTTAACCTTTGCTGGGCACCTCTAACCTTTAGAACTTGATACTGAATTCAACATCATTTGATCAGCCGTTCCCTGGACGGTTCACATGAATGGTCATCAGTCTACCACACTTTTTCTCTGCTATGATGCTGCCTGACTTGCATTAATTCAACATTCTTTCTTCAGATTTCCAGAAAACGGTGGGGTTTTATCTCTCATAGTCATGTTTCTACTTCAATCACAACTGATCTTTCTCCTGACAGACCAGCTTTAATTAACTAGGTAGACCATTACTTTTGCTATTCCACCTAAACCACTTTCGATGGGGTGCGAGGGTAGCCAGTGGGTCTTGAATCCTCAGTGAGTTTAGAGACATGCTCAGCTGAGCAGGCAAAGTCTGGTCCAGCAGATTGGGTGGAGGAAATCCACTGGAGGGTTCGACAGCCAGGAAGATGGCTCAGTGGCTGCACTTCACATCCACCATGCTCATCTTTCGTCACCCTGTGCTTAGGGGAGAAGGTAGGGCTGAAGATGTCAATAGACAATAGACAATAGGAGTAGGCCATTCGGCCCTTCGAGCCAGCACTGCCATTTAATGTGATCATGGCTGATCGTCCCCAATCAGTACCCCATTCCTGCCTTCTCCCCATATCCCGACTCCGCTATTTAGCCCTATCTAGCTCTCTCTTGAAAGCATCCAGAGAACCTGCCTCAACCACCCTCTGTGGCAGAGAATTCCACAGACTCACCACTCTCTGTGAGAAAAAGTGTTTCCTCATCTTCGTTCTAAACTGGGGCAGGACTTGCACAGTACGTAGTGGAGCCCTGGAGAACGTTATAGAACAGCAAGATATAAGGGTGCAGGGACATGAAGCTGGCGACACATATAGATAGGATAGTGAAGAAGAAGCACTTGCCTTCATCGGTCAGGGTATTAAGTACAGCTCTACCCAACTCTCTCTTGAAAGCATCCAGAGAATTGGCCTCCATTGCCTTCTGAGGCAGACAATTCCACAGATTCACAACTCTCTGGGTGAAAAAGTTTCTCCTCATCTCCGTCCTAAATGGCCTACCCCTTATTCTTAAACTGTAGCCCCTGGTTCTGGACTTCCCCCAACATCGGGAACATGTTTCCTGCCTCTAGCGTGTCCAAACCCTTAACAATCTCATATGTTTCAATGAGATGCCCTCTCATCCTTCTAAACTCCAGAGTGTACAAGCCCAGTCTCTCCATTCTCTCAGCATATGACAGTCCCGCCATCCCGGGAATTAACCTTGTAAACCTACGCTGCACTCCCTCAATAGCAAGAATGTCCTTCCTCAAATTAGGATAGCAAGAATGTCCTTCCTCAAATTAGAATGTCCTGGTTGGGTTTGCTCATAGGCCTGGCCAAGTTGCCCATCTGCAAGTCTCGGCGCCAGGCGGTAGATGGCTCTGCCCGTGCCGGCTGCCTGCCCTTTTTCCGGGGTTACGTCCACGCCTGCGTGGTACTGGAGGGGGGGCTACACGCTGTCCACAGACGCCCTGGGAGATTTCCAGGACCGCTGGGCACCACAGGGGGTGGAATGTTTCCTTGACAAGGATTGTAATATAGATGTTTAATTTTCAGTTTACTTAGTATTTACAAATATTTTTTTACTTTGTGCTATGGGGGTGGGTTTGTTGGTATTGTTTGTATTGTACATATTATTCTTGTAAATAATTGATTAAAATTAATTTTGGTTAAAAAAAGAAGTGGGCTCAGCAGCGCACTGTGGAGTAAATGGCATGTCCGAGTACAAAAGAAGACGTGGCCATCCAGTGCAGCCAAGGGATTTTCCAACCTTAACGTCTAACTGTGCCGCTGGAATCGAGCTGTTGCGGCCGAGGGGACGGGGCTGCTCATATCCAACAGGCTCTCCACCTTCACCTCTCCCACGCACAGGTTTTTGCAAATGCACAACAATCGGTGGGCTGCGCGACTCTTGTTTGCAGCGGCCTCTGCAGTCCGTCTGTCTTTTATTATTTTTGTCTCGTTTTTATGTCGTTTTTTTTATTATTTTTTTGTCGGGGTATGTGTGTGGTGGGGGGGGGGGGGACTTTGAAATCTTTCCCCTGCACGGGAGACCCGACCTTTTCTTTATCGGGTCTCCGTTGTCGTTGGGGCTGGGCAACGTGGAGCGGCCTCCAGCAGGAACGACCTGGGGCTCCAGTTGCGGAGCTGCGGACTACTCACCGTCACGGGGCTGGCCGAGTCCGGAGCGGGTGGAGCTGTGGTGGAGACAATCGCTGCTGCGACCCGACCCCCAGAGACACCCCCATAGCAACACCGGAAGCCCGCGGGTCCCTGGTGGGAGACCGCTTTTCGGGGCTTCCGCAGCGGCGACTTCTCCCGCCCGAGTTGCGGGGTTGAAGAGCACCTGGAGCGGGGCTTTATCCCCCCGCGCGGCTTGGAATGGCCGCCGGACTTTGCGAGCGCGCGCCGGGGCTCTAACACCAAGACCCGGTGCGTGACCCTTGCATTAACCGGCGTGGCTTTAATGGCCGCGGGATAATCACCATCGCCCGCCGGGGGCTTTGACTTTGACTCTGACATCGGGGAGGGGGGAGGGGGGAAGTGCAGTGGAAAGATACGTTTTTTTGCCTTCCATCACAGCGCTGTGATGGATGTATGTGTAAATTGTGTTGTGTCTCGGGTCTTTTTTCGTTTTGTAATGTATGGCTGCAGAAACGACATTTTGTTTGGACCTCAAGGGGTCCAAATGACAAATTTGTCCAAAAGACAAATAAAAAATTGTATTGTATGCTATCGTCGTTTGTGACCGGCCACCACCACAGAGTCATAGAGTGATACAGTGGAAATAGGCCCTTCATAGTCATAGATTGATACAGTGTGGAAATAGGCCCTTCATAGTCATAGATTGATACAGTGTGGAAACAGGCCCTTCAGCCCAACTCGCCCACACTAGCCCAACAATGTCCCAGCTACACTAATCATAGAGTGATACAGTGTGGAAACAGGCCCTTCGGCCCAACTTGCCCACACCGGCCAACATGTCCCAGCTACACTAGTCATAGAGTGATACAGTGTGGAAACAGGCCCTTCAGCCCAACTTGTCCACACCGGCCAACATGTCCCAGCTACACTAGTCCCACCTGCCTGCGTTTGGTCATATCCTTCCAAACTTGTCCTATCCATGTACCTGTCTAACTGTTTCTTAAAATGTTGGGATAGTCCCAGCCTCAACTACCTTCTCTGGCAGCTTGATCCATACACTCACCACCCTTTGTGTGAAAAAGTTACCCCTCAGATTCCGATTAAGTCTTTTCCCCTTCACCTTAAACCTATGTCCTCTGGTCCTCGATTCCCCTACTCTGGGCAAGAGACTCTGTGCATCTACCCGATCTATTCCTCTCATGATCTTATACACCTCTATAAGATCCACCCTCATCCTTCTGCGCTCCATGGAATAGAGACCCAGCCAACTCAACCTCTCCCTATAGCTCACACCCTCTAGTCCTGGCAACCATATTTACATGTTTCTTGTAGAGGTTACAGGTGGAGTTTGGGCATCGCACGTTTACTGCAGAAATGACCAGTCAACCACGACTAAATATTTAAAGGTTCCTGACTGGCTAGAACACGATGGTTGTTAGTTTGCTGATAACTATTTCTTTTTCCGTGATTTGTTACTTTCCAGCGGATCCGAGTTGTATCAAGTTTTTCGACTTCAGTTGGCGTTGCCGGTGATCCAATTAGTTAATATGAATTGAAGATTAGTTTCCAAAAACACTGCCTTTTCCTTTAAAGAAAACACGTGTTCATTGCATACAAAACTGGCAACATGAGGTATCGTGTAATTTGACGCACATTTGTTTCGTGTGTCGTTCATGTCAACTACAAACCCAGCACATCATATACAACAAATCATCAAACTTGGAAAAGTTAACTGTTCAAAAATAGTGCTGAAGGAGACCTCGGCAAATGGCCAAACCTGATATTTATGATGATATTTTATGATCATTTTTTCAGGGAAGAGTGTGTTGGGGAGGAATCCATGTTTTATTTGTGCAGGAAGGAACTGCAGATGCTGGTTTAAATCGAAGATAGACACAAAAAGCTGGAGTAACTCAGCGGGTCAGACAGCATCTCTGGAAAAAAGGAATAGGTGATGTTTTGGGTCACAAAGACTGAGACTCAGGGGAAATAATAACAAAAGACGGTGATGTAGAGCGATATAGAACAAATGAATGAAATATATGCAGAAACGTAACGATGATATCAGGGATCAGGGCATTGTTAGCTGTGGCCTAGGTGAAAACGAGTTACAGACAATGAGAAACAGCAAGGGGACTTTGAAGTTGGTACAACTTGGGTTTGGGAGGGATGGATAGAGGGGGGGTGCAAGGGCTCTTGAAGTTAGAGAAATCAATATTCATACCACTGAGTTGTAAGCTGCCCAAGTGAAATACTGTATGAGATGCCGTTCCTCCAATTTGCATTTGGCCTCACTCTGACAATGGAGGAGGCCGAGGGCAGAAAGGTCAGTGTGGGAATACGAAGGGGAATTAAAGTGTTTGGCAACTGGGAGATCAGGTAGGTCCAAGCGGGCTGAACAAAGGTGTTCAGCGAAATGATCGCCCAGTCTACGTTTGGTCTCACCAATGTATTAGAGTCCACACCTTGAACAACGGATACAGTAGATGAGGTTGGATGAGGTGTAAGTAAACCTCTACCTAACCTGAAAGGACTGTGGGGTCCCTGGACAGAGTCGAGGGAGGAGGTATAGGGACAGGTGTTGCATCTCTGCAAATGCAACAAATGTTGCATATTCTATTGGTCTGTAGATCTGCAGATTTCCTTATGAATTTGAATGGGGAAACACCCTGAATTTCTAAATATGCCAAAATGTGTTCCCAGTAATGTATCTATGCACATGATTTCTGTGAAAGGAATGTTCACATTGTTAACCCATCATTTTCCAACCAGGTCATTAGGAGTCATTGAAGTTGTTTTGGAGCCGATCGTGAGCCAAGCCAGTTATCCTTCGTTAAAGGATATTAGTGAACTAAAATTCTTTCGTATTTATAAACAAGATAATCTGTGAAACCTCCTCTCAGTCTCCATCCACTCATTGCCATGGTGTTGTGTGATTACTGGGCACTTAAAAGCAGTTATCCATGAACAGTGTTGAATGAAAACAAGGCTGTTTATTTGCACAAATTGCTGAAGTAACTCAGGCAGGCTCAGGCAGCATATCTGGGGAACATGGACACGAGGCGTTTCCAGTTGGGACTATTCTTAACGAGCCGAATTATCTCCTATCTATGTTCTCCAGAGATGCTGCCCGACCTGATGTGTTATTCCAGCACTCTGTGTCTTTTCTTTGTAAACCAGCATATGCAGTTCCTTGTTTCTGCTGTTTGTTTACCTTGACTGTTTGTTTGATAGCTGTCTTATTCAAGTGACTGAGAGAATGTTCACCCACCAACCAGGCAGCAGATAAGAATGATCTCAGCAGACATGGTGGTGTTGAAGAGCTTGGGATATCTTCTTATTTTTATCGAGTCCACACACAAGATTAGTTGTTCAGCCAGAGCTGAACACACCTCTCGGCATCTGCATACAATGGTGTCTGTCTTGTCACTTCTTGTGCTTCTTGTGCGTGGTGGTGGAAAGATGGGTGGAAACAGGGCGACGACGTGAATGCTCTTTCCTTGACCCCCAGCTTGGTAAATGGGAGTGTGGAACTTTTAGAACATCACATTGAGGAATGTAAAAGTTATGGACAGCAATTGTGTGTTTGGGAGAAGAGTAAAAGAGAGCCAATCTTGGAGGGTTTGGAGGATCTTGTGGAGAAGGCCTGTGTGAGGACAATGATTAATTGCCTGAGGAGTAGGTGGAAACTCTTCCTTCCTGGATTGTCCAGTTTCTCTATTCCCTTGCTGTGGTCGGGGTATCAGTTATCAGGTTAAATTACTTTGAAAATCTAAGGCAGCATACTCATAAATATATGAAAGACGTGAATCCAATACAGACCCTGCCAAACACATTGCTGTTAAACTAGAAGTAGGCAGATACTTTGGGTGCTTCTCTTTTTTTTATCAACTGGGAACCTGTTACAATTAGTACCAGTGTCCCTATCAGTTTGAGGTCTGCATTGAAGTTCTAAAGCACAATATTATTGTGAGAAGACATTTCCCAACTAATTGTCCAGTGGGATTAAGCAAAAATGTTATACGCCCCAAAAAATCACCCCTTATCCTCCTGCGCTCCATGGAATAAAGTCATAGCCTGAACAAACTTTCGCCATGGCTTAGGTCCTCGAGTTCTGGTAATCAATATAATTAAAAGTCTTAAACTTGACCACTTCCTGTTTGCACTGTATATTGATTTTAGAAAAAACGCGACCACTTACAGCCGTGATTTTTGGCCACCTTACTCAGAGTCCCCCTCCAGCTGTCAGGGCCAGAGGATTTTTTACCATCGATGAAAAATAAAATACTTTTTAATGCTTAAAAAATGTTGAGATTCTCTCTCCTGCCAATCATGCCATGAAGGCCACGCCCCTTCCTGTGGGAGGGGAGAGGAGCGATAAAACCCGGAAGTGTGGGCGTGGCTCAGTCTCTGCAAGATGGGGGAGGGGGAGGGAGAGGGTCACGACTCTCAGTCTGAGCTGGAAATCTACACAACACTGAGATTACTGACCTGTGAATGCCCTTTATGTGTTTTTAAACTGCCTTTTGCAACTGTAAAAAAAGATGAAAATGTCTAAAATTGAATTGTCCACCCTCTCCCCTTCACTTTTACAGTCTCTCGCCTGTTTTTGGCAGATTTTCTGGCAGTTTCTGAACTGCCAGCCTGCCAAGCTTGAGTTATTGAGCTGCCATCCCAAGAATCCATTCGGCCCACAATGTCCATACTAGCCCTCAGGAAACCAGACCCTTCGGCCCATAACACCCATGCCAGCACTCCAGAAAGCCCCCCCCCCACTGGCCAGCAATCTATCTTGGAATTGGTGGAGGGGTGGAATATTGTGTTGGGACACCAGCCCTCCCTTGTGAAGCTGGGACCCAACGGATCCCACTTAGTCTAGTAATCTTCATAAATCTCGACACTCTTTCCAGCTTAATGACATTCTTCCTATTGCAGGGTGATCAAAGATAAACACAGTACTCCAAATGCATTCGCCAATGTTTTGTACAATGTCTTGTAACATAACATCTCAATTCCTATACTTAATGGATAGATATAAAAAGCTGGAGTAACAGCGGGTCAGGCAGCATCTCTGGAGAAAAGGAAAAGGTGATGTTTCGGGTCGAGACCCTTCTTAAGACTGAGAGTCAGGGGAAAGGGAAACAAGGGATATAGAAGGTACATAGAACAAATGAATGAAAGATATGCAAAACACAACGATGATCAAGGAGCCCACACAGGTCCATTGTTGGCTGTGGGGAAGATGATAATGAGTGATACAGAGAGTGAAATTCAACAGGACGACAGTGAAACTAGCATGACGACTAGGGTGGGGGAGGCATGGAAAACGAGGGAATGCAAGGATTACTTGAAGTTAGAGAAGTCAATGTTCATAGCGCTGAGGTGTAAGCTTCCCAAGCGAATTATGAGGTGTTGTTCCTTCAATTTATGTTTCACCTCACCTTGACAATGGTAGAGGCCCAGGATAGAAAGTGGGAATGGGAAGGGGAATTAAAGTGTTTGGCAACTGGAAGATCGCAAAGACCAAGGTGGACTGTGTGCAGGTGTTCAGTGAAACGATTGCTGATATATTGGAATCCACACATGGAACAGTGGACACAGTAGATGAGGTTGGAGGGGTGCAAGTGAACCTCTGCCTAACCTGAAAAGGACTGTTGGGGTCCCTGGACAGAGTCGAGGGAGGAGGTATACGGGCAGGTGTTGCATCTCCTGGGTTGCTGGGGAAGGTACCCGGGGAGGGGGTGGTTTGGGTGGGAAGGGATGAGTTATCTACGAAGTTACATAGATACATAGATACATAGAAAATAGGTGCAGGAGTAGGCCATTCGGCCCTTCGAGCCTGCACCGCCATTCAATATGATCATGGCTGATCATCCAACTCAGTATCCCGTACCTGCCTTCTCTCCATACCCCCTGATCCCCTTAGCCACAAGGGCCACATCTAATTCCCTCTTAAATATAGCCAATGAACTGGCCTCAACTACCCTCTGTGGCAGAGAGTTCCAGAGATTCACCACTCTCTGTGTGAAAAAGTTTTTCCTCATCTCGGTCTTAAAGGATTTCCCCCTTATCCTTAAGCTGTGACCCCTTGTCCTGGACTTCCCCAACATCGGGAACAATCTTCCTGCATCTAGCCTGTCCAACCCCATAAGAATTTTGTACGTTTCTATAAGATCCCCTCTCAATCTCCTAAATTCTAGCGAGTATAAGCCAAGTCTATCCAGTCTTTCTTCATATGAAAGTCCTGACATCCCAGGAATCAGTCTGGTGAACCTTCTCTGCACTCCCTCTATGGCTATAATGTCCTTCCTCAGATTTGGAGACCAAAACTGTGCGCAATACTCCAGGTGTGGTCTCACCAAGACCCTGTACAACTGCAGTAGAACCTCCCTGCTCCTATACTCAAATCCTCTTGCTATGAAGGCCAACATACCATTCGCTTAGTTGTGGAGGGAACGGTCTTTGCGGAAAGCGGAAAGGGGTGGAGATGGGAAGATATGGCTAGTAGTGGGATCCCATTGCAGGTGGCAAAAATGTTGGAGGATTATGTGCTGTTTGCGACGGCTGACGGGGTGAAAGGTAATACTCAATATCTTGACTGATGAAGACCAATGTACCAAAAGCTGTCTTTACCACACTATCTACTTCTGACACCACTTTCAGGGAACTGAGCTAGGATTCGCCTCCATCCCATTACAGACATCAGACTTTGCCTCTGGAATTGGTGGGCCACAATGCTGAGAACTATATTCTGCACTCTATCTTGCCCTCTTCCTCTTGTACTTGAGATTGACTTGATTGTATTTAATTGTAGTGTTATCTTATTAGATCGCATGTGAAAACAAGTTTTCATTGTACTTCAGTGCACGTGAGAACAATAAATCCAAACCTAAAACCTCTATCATACTCTTAGTTCCACATCACTCCCCACGGCCCAACCATTCACCATGAAGGTCCAGTCCTGGTTTGACTTCCCAAAATACAACACCTTGCACTTCTCTGCATTAAACTTGATTAACCATTCCTCAGCCCACTTGCCCAACTGATCAGGATTCTGCTGTCATTTTTGATAACCATCTTCAATGTCTATGATACCACCTTTGGTGTCACCTGCAAACTTACAAATGATGCCTTGTACATTCCCATCCAAGTTGTTGATATAAACCACCAACAGCACCAGGCTCGGCACCGATACCTGAAGCACCTCACTAGACACAGGCCTCCAGTCTGATATAACAACCTTCCACCACCACCCTCCGTTCTCTTCTGAAAAACCAATTCTGTATCAAGTTAGCTAACTCTCCTTGGATCTCACGTTACCTAACCTCCCAGAGCAGCCTATCATGTGGAACCTTATTAAAGGCCTTATTGAAGTCCATATAGAAACATCTACAGCCTTGCCCTCATCAATCGGGTAAGGCATGTACTCCCACATACGAAACCATGCTGACTATCCCTAATCAGACCCTGTTTATCCAAATTCATAAGATCATAAGTGATAGTAGAATTCAGCCCATCAAGTCTACTCCGCCATTCAATCATGGCTGATCTACCTTTCCCTCCTAACCCCATTCTTCTGCCTTCTCCCCATAACCCCTGACAACCGTACTAATCAAGGATCTATCTATCTCTGCCTTAAATATATCCGCTGACTTTGCCTCCACAGACTTCTGTGGCAAATAATTCCACAGATTCACCACTCTCTGACTTAAGAAATTCCTCCTCTTCTGCTTCCTAACAGAATGTCCTTTAATTCTGAGGCTATAACCTCTAGTCCTAGACTCTCCCACTTGTGGAAACATCCTCTCCATATCCACTCTCTCCAAGCCTTTCACTATTTTTTTATATGGTATCTCTCAGAAACCTCTCCAGCAACTTGCCGACCACAGAATTTAGGCTCACTGGTCTATAGATTCCCGGCTTTTCCTTGAAGTTCTTCTTTAATAGGGCAGAGCATTAGCCACCCTCCAGTCATCTGGCATTTTACCTGTTATTCACTATGATTCATTTATCTCAGTTTGGGCTCCCACATTTTCATCTGTAACTTCCCACCTTCTATGGAATGGGTCTTGGTTGCACCAGGGACTTGCAATTTTTCTTATTTGTCATATGTACTGAGGTACAAGGTAATTCCTTTTTCCATACCATTCAAGTAAAAATACATAAACATAATCATAGTACAAGTGTATGGGAATAGTAGATTACACTGAGGCAGTACACAAGAGTCACCATGTTTATGGCACCATTTGTTATGATTCAAGTCTCAAGTTGATATAAATGTAAAGTCTTATCTTGGTCGTAAAGGCCCGTTGTCCAGGCGACGTGGGCCTTTATAGGCAAATTCAGACTCTACATTTAACTGGACCCATCTAATCTGGACGATGTCTTAGGTTGTTTTACAGACTTTGATCTTGCACTATTATGGTTACCTAGTATTACAATCATTATTTTATCGTATTATTATATGTTTACCTGTGTGTTAATGCATTTGTGGGCCTGTCAAGCTGCTGCAAGTAAGAATTTCATTGTTCCATAGCCAGTGCATAAGACTTAACATGTAGGAAGGAGCTGCAGATGCTGTTTTAAACCGAGGATAGACAGAAAAAGCTGCAGTAACTCAGCGGGACAGGCAGCATCCCTGGAGAGAAGGAATGGGTGACTTTTCGGGCGTTGTTAGCTCTTTGTTGGGTGAAAACGAGAAGCTAGTGTGACTTGGGTGGGGGAGGGATAGAGAGAGAGCGAATGTCGGGGCTATCTGAAGTGAGATAAATCAATATTAATACCACTGGGCTGTAAGCTGCCCAAACAAAATATGAGATGCTGTTCCTGAGATGCTGGTCCAGACAATGGGCGGATTCCATTATCAGTGTTATTTTTTTGCATTTCTTTCATTCATTGTTCTTTATCTCTCTACATTATCTCTCATTTCCCTTATCCCTAACCGTCTTAAAAAGGGTCTTGACCCAAAACATCACCCATTCCTCTCCAGACTCAAGGATTTAATGGAAAATGTTATGAGTGGTATGTAAGGTGATTCCATTAATGCTTTCCAGAAAGCCTCTTTTAAAAGACCAGGATAAATCTATAATTCCATGGAAAAATGTTCCTCAGGTTATGACAGACCAATTATTTTCATACTGGAAGCAAATGCAGTGGGGAAAAAATCAAGTGGAGCATTATTTTTAATGATTGTGTGCAGTTGATGTTATTTTAGTTATTTCAGTGCTGGTTGCCTCTAGTTTGTCTTTTAATCAATGGCGTCTTGACCTTGTGGTTTGCAGAGATAAATGTGCCCACGTAGGAAAATGAAAAATAATTTTAACAAAGCTGCAAGAAAATATTGGAATAACCATATAACATATAACATATAACAATTACAGCACGGAAACAGGCCATCTCGACCCTTCTAGTCCGTGCCGAACACGTATTCTCCCCTAGTCCCATGGGCTTCTTATTGAATTTATAATATTTGTTTTGAATACTGCAGGGACCATGTTATGTTCAAGAAGGAACTGCAGATGCTGGAAAATCGAAGGTAGACAAAAGTGCTGGAGAAACTCAGCGGGTGCGGCAGCATCTATGGAGCGAAGTAAATAGGCAATGTTTCGGGCCGAAACCCTTCTTCAGACTCTTCGGACCATGTTATGTTTTGTGCATGTACATCTTTTACAAAATAAAATAAAAGGCTGCATAGAAACAGGATATAATAGTTAAAGAAAATTAGTATTAAAAAGCAAAGCTTGTTTTTGCGCAGTACCTTTCATAAGAACCCTACCCAACACGCTTCACAGCACAGTCATTCCCCGGCTTACAGAAGGGTAACGTTCCATGAGTGAGTTGGATATAACTCAAAGGGAGAGAGTTGGATGTAGCTCTTAGAGCTAACGGAATCAAGGGATATGGGGAGAAAGCAGGAACGAAATACTGATTGTGGATGATCAGCCATGATTATATTGAATGGCAGTGCTGGTTCGTCAGACTTTACGTGAATCGGAATCACCACCCCCATCCCCTATCTGAAATAACTCACTGAGGGTATTAATGGTTTCGGTGGCATCCGGCCACTTGCAGGGTACTTTCTGGAGTGCATGGCCTTCTGGATAAGCACCGGCCCATACTGGCTTGAGTTGCATCATGAGTTCAAGTTCAAGTTCAAGTGAGTTTATTGTCATGTGTCCCTGATAGGGCAATGAAATTCTTGCTTTGCTTCAGCACAACAGAACTGTAGATCAGTGCATGTTCCTTTAACTTAGTGACCTCACCACTACTAACCACTCCCCATTGTCTCTCGTATAATTGTAAGGTCCCCACCTCCAGCCCGCTCTCTAGCTCCAGTGATGACCATGGACAGCTATTGCATAGTGTGTGTTAGTGATTATAATAAACCATCAGTAAAGGACTCTTATATATGATATATGCATGTGCCTTTAACATAGTGACCTCATACCTACTAACCACTCCCCATATCACAAGTATAACTACAACCTCCCCACCCACAGATCGCTCTCTAGTTCCTGTGACAGACCACGTACAGCTAGTGCAATATGTAATGCTCCAGTATGAATAAAGATAGTAAAGTAACGATGCCTCGTTATAGCTTCTTTACATGGTGTCACACCACTTACCTTGCGCCTCCTGTCTATCGGTTTATCATTTAATTTTGTCCCAGTTTTTTGTTTCCCCTGCCTTCTCATTTCCTCATTATGGCCACTTCTGCCCGTAAGCCTGATGTGCTCGTTTTCGATTCAGACATTGCCCATCGATGGGATGTCTTCAAACGTGACTTTGAACACTATGTCACGATCGCTCATCCTGCCGCCACCCCAGAGCTCAAAGCCTCTCTGCTTCTCAACTTGGCTGGTCCCGAGGCCCTGACTCGATCTGACTTCTTCGTCTACGCTGCGGGAGAATCTGCTCAGGACCCGGTATGTCTGGTGGCTAAGTTTAATGCTATTTGTGATATTCCAACAAACTGCATCTTAGAACGTTTTAAACTGTTCGCGCGGCGTCAGCTCCCTGGGGAATCTGCAGAGAACTATGTCTCTGCGCTGCGACACCTGGCCAGGCGCTGCCGCCTCAACACGTTGGCCCCCGAGGAGATTATCAGGGACCTTCTGGTGTACGGTCTCCGCGATGATAAGCTCAGGGCCGAACTTCTGCGGAAGCACGATCTGACTTTCAATGATGCGATGCACGCCACCCGCTTAGCTGAGGCTGTCACCTCGGCGGTGTCACCGGCTGACCAGGCGATTAACCTTGCCAGCACTTCTAGTCGTCTGAAGAACATGCCCCGGTCGCGGCCCCCGGGGTCGCTCGCTGCTCAAGGGGGACGTGCCCCGGGGTTCGGTACTGCTCCCGGGGGAGGTGCCCGGCAAAGGTGCCCTAATTGCAACTTCACCACTCATCAATACAATGTGTGCCCTGCCTTGGGTAAAACGTGTAATGTCTGCAAGAAATTGAACCATTTCGCTGCGGCCTGTCGTTCCCGTGGGAAGCCTGCCGCTGCTCCGAGGGGCAATGTAAACAACCTGTTACAAACTGATAATGAGTTCAGCTCCCCGTGCTATTTCGACGAACAGTCTGTATCTGAATCCGACTCCTCTCAGGGGGAGAACAGCCTGTATACTGTGTTGGGCGCACCTGCTATGATAACGGACCCTTCTGTGCGAGTCACTGTGAACAACTCGACCTTCACTGCTAAGATTGACACCGGGGCAGTTGTGAACGTTATGTCAACAACACTCTTCAAACAGATAAGAACTAATGAGCAGATTTTTTTCTGAGAGCTCAATCTTGCATGCCTACGGGGGAGCGATTCTTACTCCTGTGGGCAAGGCTACGCTAAGCTGCAAGATACTGCAGTCCTCTTAGCCCCTCACCTTCTATCTCCTCGATCAAAAACGCATTACCCTGCTGGGTATCCGGGCATGCCAGGAAATGGGCCTGGTATCGTTCCACCGTGACATTCACCAGGTGCAGGCCCTCATGGACCCGTTGGCCGAATATCCCGACCGCTTTGATGATGAGCTGGGCAAACTGCCCTGCAGCTACAAGATTGTAGTAGACCGTAAGGTCGATCCAGTGGTCAATGGACCTCACCGTGTCTCCTTCGCCATGAAGGCCAAAGTGGAGTCGACACCACACAGTATGGTAAAAATGGGCATCCTAAAGGCAGTCATCGAGCCCACCAGGTGGGTCTCTACCATGGTTGTTGCCGCGAAAAAGGACAAAAGCGAGATACGCATCTGCATCAACCCCAAAGACCTCAACCTGGCCATTAGACGCCCGCACTACCCCATGAGAACGGTAGAGGAAGTCGCTGCACAGGTTGGTCCGGCAACGGTTTTTTCTGTCCTCGATGCCAAAAGCTCCTTCTGGCAAACACCACTTGACGAGCAGTCGTCCATCTTGACAACTATCGCCACCCCCTTCGGCAGATTTCGGTTTCTCCGAATGCCATTCGGAATCAACTCTGCCAGCGAGGTATTCCAACGGACAATGGAGCAGCTGTTTTCAGATCTGCCATGTGCCATCATCGTTGACGACATCCTCGTTTACGGTAAGGACGTTGCCGAACACGATGGCAACCTCCGCCAGGTCCTGGACCGGGCCCGGGAAATCAACTTGAAACTGAACCCGAAGAAGTGCCGATTTCGCGTCCCGGAGGTCACCTATGTTGGACATGTATTCACCGCCGAGGGGCTAAAACCAGACCCGCAAAAAATGTCTGCCATTTCCGGGATGCCTTCTCCTACTAATGTGGCAGGCCTACAACGCTTCCTGGGCATGGTAAACTACCTGGGGAAGTTCATCCCTGACCTCAGCGAGCTCAGCGCTCCCCTGAGGGATTTGATTAAAAAGGACACGTCCTGGGCTTGGTTCCCCCACCACCAGAAAGCATTCGACATCCTTAAATCCAAGCTAATCAGCACCCCCACACTCAAGTTTTTTGACCTGCAGCGTCCCATTGTCCTCACCTGCGACGCCTCTCAGTTCGGACTCGGTGCCGCCTGTCTCCAGGTCCATGACAGCCTACAGCTGCCTGTCTCCTTCGCATCCCGCACCATGACCACCACCGAACAGCACTACGCGCAGATCGAGAAGGAGCTACTGGCCGTGGTGTTTGCCTGCTCCAAATTCAAAGACTACGTCCTGGGCAACACTTTCACCATTGAAACTGACCACCAGCCGCTTGTCACCATTCTCAACAAGTCAATCCATGTCGCCTCATCCCGCCTGCAGCGCATGATGCTGCAGCTCCAACGCTTCACGTTCGATGTGGTTTATCGTAAGGGCAAGGACATGTTCGTGGCCGACACGTTGTCTCGCGCGCTGCTAACGTCCACCGTTCGCCACCCCTATGAGATGTCTGATCTAATGGTGCTCCAAGTGAATATCGTCCCTTCACAGCAGATGAAGTCCCTGGTTGAACACACTACCAATGACCCTGCCCTGCAACAGCTTTCTGCCGTCATCGAGCGGGGCTGGCCCAACCGTCGTTCCGTGCTGCCGGCTGGCGCCGTGCCCTACTTCCTGGTCCATAACGAGCTCGTACTACACGACGGCGTGGTGGTGAAGGGTCACAAGGTGGTCGTGCCTGCTGCGCTGCACGACCACTATTTTCAGGTCGCTCACCGCTGACATCCTGGGGCCGAAGCCACCGTGTCTCTCGTCCGGAGCCAGTTCTATTGGCCGGGTATGGCCAAATACATCCGGGAGAGGGTCTCCTCGTGTTCCACCTGCAACAGTCTCGCCCCCCACCAGCAGCGCCAGCCGCTTCTGCAGCAGCCCACACCCGAACTGCCCTGGATGGCGGTTGCCATCGACATTTTCGAGTGGCGAGGCAAACACTTCCTGGTTCTCGTTGACTCCTACTCCAGCTGGTTTGTGGTCGACCGGCTGCACTCCGTAACCTCTTCGGCCGTCATTGACAGGTTATACCCTCATTTTGGCACTTTTGACCCCCCGGCAAGCCTGCAGTCGGACAATGGCAGCCAGTTTACGAGCTCCGAGTTTAAAGCTTTCGCTTCCAGGTGGAACTTCTACCATTTCACCAGCAGCCCGGAGTACCCGCAAAGCAACGGTCTGGCCGAGCGTGCCGTCCGCAGTGCGAAGAACCTGCTGGAACAATGTGGTGGCATTAACTCCAATTTCTATCTGGCCCTCCTCAACCTCCGCAACATTTCCCGCGACTCTGCCATGGGTTCCCCTGCTCAGCGGCTCATGTCTCGCGCTACCAGACTCCCGCTCCCTGTGGCCCAGCGCTCCCTCATACCCTCTATCCTCACACCTGCGGCGGTTCAGAAACGCATTGCCTTCGGGCACGATGTCCAAAAGCGTTCCCATGATAGGTCCTGCCACCCGCTGCCACGCCTCTTCCCCGGTCAAGTTGTCCGTATGCAGACCGCTCCCGGTCACTCCAAGCTCGCTACCGTCGTCGGCTCTGCGGGGTCGCCCAGGTCTTATCTCGTCGACCATGCGGGAGCATTTACCGACGGTCCCGTCAGCACCTTCGGCTCGTCAACGAGCCGCGTCCTCCTGCCGCGGATCCCTTTGCTCCCCCACTGCCGATTTCGCGTCCGGGCGATGCTCTGCCTGTCCTTCCTAACATGCAACGATCTACACCACCTCAACTCCTTCCGTCCCACCCTACTCCGGCTAGTCCTCGCTCGCCTGCCCGCGCTCTGCCCGCTCCTGATCCCGCATCACCTCCGCTTTTGGTGCCGCGGTCTCCTCCGTCTCCTCCCGTTTCCCCCTTTCAGGTTCGTCTGCCCCCGTCGGTGCCTCTTCTTCCTGCCGGAAGGGAGGATGGCGAGATGCGAACCCGGTCGGGACGTCTTGTCAAACCGCCTGTCCGCTATGGCGATTTTGTTTAACTGTCCTAGCGCATGAGCCGTGGTCGCCCTGTCACTATTGTATTTGCCTGTCGTTTCGAAGGGGAAGGATGTAGATGATATATGCATGTGCCTTTAACATAGTGACCTCATACCTACTAACCACTCCCCATATCACAAGTATAACTACAACCTCCCCACCCACAGATCGCTCTCTAGTTCCTGTGAAAGACCACGTACAGCTAGTGCAATATGTAATGCTCCAGTATGAATAAAGATAGTAAAGTAACGATGCCTCGTTATAGCTTCTTTACAGTGTAGGAACCAAGTCATTTTACATGGTGTCACAGTGGTACACTCGCGTCTCCTGTTTATCGGTTTTACTTTTTATTCTTTGCTTTCTCCCAGTTGTTCACGTCTCCCCCCGTTTTCATTATGTCCAACTCCTGTCGTCGACCCGACATTTTGGTCTTTGACACGGACATTGTCCACCGCTGGACTGTGTTCCAGCGCGACTTTGAACATTATACAGCCATCGCTCATCCTGATGCCACCCCTGCTGTGCAGGCTCACCTGCTTATCAACCTCGCTGGCCCGGAGGCCATGGATCACTATGCTTCATTCGACTTCGCCCCCGGAGTAGAACGTCGGGACCCGGTATGTCTCATGGCTAAATTCACTGCCCTCTGTGATATCCCTACCAATAACATTATTGAGCGCTTTAAATTCTTCCAGAGGCGGCAGATTCCTGGCAAGCATATTGACGCTTTTATTGCCTCTTTGCGTCATATGGCTCGGCGCTGTCGCCTTGAAACAATCTCCACGGACGAATTGATCAGGGATGTCCTGGTCAATGGTCTCCTGAACGCTAAGCTGCGTGACGAGCTCCTTATGAAACATGATTTGACACTAAGGGAGGCTATGCATGCCGCTCGTATGGCCTCTGCTGTTAGCTCCGTGTCTCAACCGGTGTCCCAGGACATTAACTTTATCGGTGCAGCTGGCCGCCGGCGGAACACTGGTCCGCCACGACGAAACCCCGCTGCAATGCATGCTAAGGTCACCCCACGCCGTTGCCCCAATTGTAATTTTTCTTTCCACCAGTTCAACGTTTGCCCCGCGCAGGGTAAGACTTGTAATTCCTGTGGCAAACTGAACCACTTTTCGGCGGCTTGTCGGTCCCGTGATAAGCTGGTCCCTGCTCCAAGGAGGAATTTAAACAACCTTGCAGACCCTGATAGCGCGCTTGGTTATCAGTACCAGTCGGACTTTGATAGGAGCTCCTCCCATGGTGATTTAACGGTGTTTTTGCTTTTGGGTGCACCTGCTACGATAACAGATCCCTCTGTGCATGTTACTGTGAATGGCCATTCATTCTCTGCCAAGGTCGATACTGGTGCCTTTGCAAATGTTATGTCTGTCAGCCTCTTCAAGCGGATAAGATCTGCAGAGAGAGTTACTCCCGGCGACACCCGCCTTCATGCCTATGGGGGAGGAGTTCTAGTTCCAGTGGGGAAGGCCACGCTTATCTGCACAGTCCTTGAGACCTCTCGGCCCCTCACCTTCCACCTGCTGGATTCTGACAACGTCACCCTGTTGGGCGCCCGTGCGTGCCAGGACCTTGGCTTGGTTTCTTTCCACCGCGGAATTCACCTGGTGCAGGCCCCCATGGACCCCCTGGGCGAATACCCCGACCGTTTTGATGACATTTTGGGCAAATTGCCCTGTGACTATAAAATCGTTGTCGACCCGAGTGTCGACCCGGTGGTTCGACCGGCCCACCGCGTCTCCTTTGCTATGAAGGGCCGTGTGGAATCTACTCTGCGTGATATGGTGACCATGGGCATCCTCAAGGAGGTGAGCGCTCCCACCAGGTGGGTCTCAAACATGGTCGTCGCTGCCAAGAAGGACAAGAGCGAGATCCGGATCTGCATTAACCCAAAGGACCTGAAGCTGGCCATCAAGCGCCCGCACTACCCCATGCGGACGGTGGAGGACGTCGCTGCACAGGTCGGTCCTGCCACTGTCTTCTCTGTCTTAGACGCCAAAAGCTCATTTTGGCAGATCCCTTTAGATGAACGTTCCTCATTCCTGACCACCTTTATCACACCTTTCGGCAGGTTCCGTTTCCTCCGCATGCCGTTTGGGATCAACTCGGCTAGTGAGGTTTTCCAGCGCACCATGGAACAGCTGTTCGCTGGGTTGCCGTGCGCTATCATCGTGGATGACATCCTGGTGTACGGGAGGGACGTCGCTGAGCACGACCTGCACCTCCGCAAAGTCCTGGACAGGGCTCGTAAAATCAATCTCAAGCTCAACCCCAAGAAGTGTCGGTTCCGGGTCCCGGAAGTCACTTACGTTGGTCACGTTTTCACGGCAGGGGGTTTAAAGCCTGACCCCCAGAAAACATCAGCAGTCACCGAGATGCCCGCTCCTACTGACGTTCCCGGCCTGCAGCGCTTCCTGGGCCTGGTCAATTACCTGGGGAAGTTCATACCTGACCTCAGCGAACTGAGTGCTCCCCTGAGGGAGCTGATCAAGAAGGACTCCGCATGGGTCTGGCTCCCGCATCACCAGTCGGCGTTCGTGGCTCTGAAGTCCAAGCTCACACACACACCGACTCTCAAGTTCTTCGATCTGCACAGACCAATTGTCCTCACTTGTGATGCCTCTAAGTTCGGTCTCGGTGCCGCATGTCTGCAGCTTTATGACCTGTCTCCTACGCTTCTCGCACCATGACCCCTGCCGAGCAACGTTATGCACAGATCGAGAAGGAGCTACTTGCCGTGGTGTTCGCCTGCTCCAAGTTTAAGGACTACATTCTGGGCAACACCTTCACCATTGAGACTGACCACCAGCCGCTGGTCACTATTCTGAACAAGCCTATCCATGTCGCCTCTTCCCGGTTGCAGCGGATGATGCTGCAGCTCCAGCGTTTCACGTTCCGGATTGTGTACCGCAAGGGCAAAGATATGTTTGTGGCCGACACATTGTCCCGTGCGCCGCTCCCTTCAGTTGCCCGCCACCCGTACGAATCCTCTGACCTGATGGTACTGAATGTTAACATTGTTCCTTCCCAGCAGATGCAGTCCCTGGTCAAACACACTGCTGATGATCCTGCCCTGCAACAACTTGCAGACGTTATCCGCCATGGTTGGCCTGACCGACGCTCTTCCCTGTCGGCTGGTGCCGTGCCCTACTTCCTGGTTCGTGATGAACTGGTGCTACACGATGGCGTGGTGGTGAACGGTCACAAGGTCGTGGTGCCGGCCGCTCTGCGGGATCACTATTTTCAATCTGCACACAACGACCACCCCGGGGTGGATGCCACTTTGTCCCAGGCCCAGAGCCCATTCTACTGGCCAGGTATGGCTCAGGACATCCGTGACAGGGTCTCCGTTTGCGCTGCCTGTAACAGTCTCCTGCCTCATCAGCAGCGCCAGCCCCTCCTGCAGCAGCCGGCCCCCGAGCTACCGTGGATGTCTGTTGCCACGGACATTTTCGAATGGCGTAGCAAGCACTTCCTGGTCCTGGTGGACTCATACTCCAGTTGGTTTGAGGTGGATCAGCTGCCTTCCATCACCTCTGCCGCCGTCATCGGGAAGCTTCGCCACCACTTTTACACCTTCGGATCCCCGGTGACCCTCCAATCGGACAACGGTAGCCAGTTCTCCAGCGCCGAGTTCCGTGCCTTCGCTGCCCGTTGGAACTTTCGTCACATCACCAGCAGCCCTGAGTATCCGCAGAGCAACGGCCTTGCGGAACGCGCCGTCCACAGTGCCAAGGAACTGCTGGAACACTGCCGCCTTTCACATTCCGACTTCTACCTTGCCCTCCACAACCTCCGCAACATTTCCCGCGACCCCGCGCTCAGTTCACCTGCCCATCGCCTCATGTCCCGCACCACTAGACCACCTCTCCCTGTCTCGCAACAGTCCCTCAAACCCTCAGTCCAGAACCCTGCTGCTGTCACAGAGCGCATCATCGAGAAGAAAGCCATCCAGAAGCGCTCCTTTGACAAGTCGGCCCGGCCGCTTCCTTTCCTGTTCCCGGGCCAGGTGGTTCGGATGCAGTCCCCCTCCGGGCACTACAGGCTGGCCGTAGTGGTTGGTAATGCCGGCTCTCCCCGGTCATACCTCGTCGACTATGTGGGCGCTATCTACCGTTGGTCACGCCAGCACCTCCTGCTCGTCAACGAGCCTCCTCCGCCTCCCGCGGACCCGTTTCAGCCACCTATCCCTTCCATTCTGCCCGAGGCTCCGCCAGCCCCTGTCACTCCTCGCATGTCGCGGAAACTGCCCTCCCAGCTCTCTATGCCCCACGCTCACAAGCCTCTTTCCCCTGCCTTGCCTGCCAGCGTGCCCGTTTCGCCTCGCTGTTCTCCTCCGTCTCCGGTTCGTTCCCCGCCCGGTTCTCCCACCTCTTTCCCTGACTCTGTCTCTTCTGCTCCTGCGGTTGAGGGGGAATGCGGGTTGCGCACCCGCTCTAGCCGGTTGGTCAAGCCGCCTGTCCGTTACGGGGAGCTCGCTTAGCTGTGTTATGACACGATTAACTGTTCCCAGCGCGGTTTGTAATCCTAGCGTATGAGCCGTGGTCGCTCTGTGTACTGCCATGTTTTTGTTTCCAAGAGGAGGGATGTAGATCAGTGCATGTTCCTTTAACTTAGTGACCTCACCACTACTAACCACTCCCCATTGTCTCTCGTATAATTGTAAGGTCCACACCTCCAGCCCGCTCTCTAGCTCCAGTGATGACCACGGACAGCTATTGCATAGTGTGTGTTAGTGATTATAATAAACCATCAGTAAAAGACTCTGTGTAGGAACCAAGTCATTTTACAAGAACATAGTAGGCATTGACTACAAAACAGATCAGTGTGTCCATATACCATTATATAAATATATACACACATGAATAATAACTGATAAAGTGCAAATAACAGTTAATGGGCTATTAAAGTTCAGAGTTTTGTCCGAGCCAGGTTTAATAGGCGGATGGCTGTGGGGAAGTAGCTATTCCTGAACCTGGTCATTGCAGTCTTCAGGCTCCTGTACCTTCTACCTGAAGGTAGTAGGGAGATGAGTGTGTGGCCAGGATGGTATGGGTCCTTGATGATACTGCCAGCCTTTTTGAAGCAGCGACTGTGATAGATCCCCTCGATGGAAGGGAGGTCAGAGCCGATGATGGACTGGGCAATGTTTACTACTTTTTGTAGTCTTTTCCTCTCCAGGGCGCTCAAGTTGCCGAACCAAGCCACGATGCAACTGGTCAGCATGCTCTCTACTGTGCACCTGTAGAAGTTAGAGAGAGTCCTCCTTGACAAACTGATTCTCCGTAATCTTCTCAGGAAGTAGAGGCGCATCAGTGTTCTCGGACCAGGAAAGATCTTCAGAGATGTGCACGCCCAGGAATTTGAAGCTCTTGACCCTTTCAACCATCGACCCGTTGATATAAACGGGACTGTGGGTCCCCATCCTACTCCTTCCAAAGTCCACAATCAGTTCCTTGGTTTTGCTGGTGTTGAGGGCCAGGTTATTGTGCTGGCACCATATGGACAGTTGCTCGATCTCTCTTCTATACTCTGACTCATCCCCATCAGTGATACGTCCCACAACAGTGGTGTCGTCAGAGAACTTGATGATGGAGTTCGCACTATGACCGGCTACACAGTCATGAGTATAGAGTGAGTACAGCAGGGGGCTGAACACGTAGCCTTGAGGTGGTCCTGTGCTGATTGTTATCGAGTCTGACACAATTCCACCAACACGAACAGACTGTGGTCTGAGAGTGAGGAAGTCGAGGATCCAATTGCAGAGGGATGCGCAGAGACCCAGTTCTGCGAGTTTGGTAACCAGCTTGGAGGGGATGATTGTATTAAATGCCGAGCTGTAATCGATGAATAACAGCCTGATCTATGAGTTTTTGTTGTCCAAGTGGTCCAGAGTGGAGTGGAGGGCCAGCGAGATCGCATCCACCATTGATCTGTTGTGGCGGTAAGCGAACTGCAGTGGGTCCATGTTTTTGTCGAGGTAGGAGTTGATCTGCGCCATGATCAACCTCTCAAAGCACTTCATCACCACAGGCGTTAGTGCCACAGGTCGATAGTCATTGAGGCACATCACCTTACTCTTCTTGGGCACTGGTATTATTGATGCCCTTTTGAAGCAGGTGGGAACCTCAGACCTCAGAAGTGAGAGGTTGAAAATGTCCGTAAAAACTCCAGCCAGTTGGTCCGCATAGGTTCGTAGAACACAACCAGGTATACCATCAGGTCCAGGCGCTTTTTGAGTGTTCACCCCTCTGAAGGATTTCCTGACGTCGGCCTCTGTCACTGTTGGGGCCCTTTCGGTGGCATGCAGCCTTCTCAAAACCTCCACCATTGCCGGGTTGCTTCTGTTGTAAACCTGAGCCAGCGTACAGTGCTGTGGAAATTACAAACTGCCTTGATTGCACTGGAAACATAGAAAATAGGTGCAGGAGTAGGCCATTCTGCCCTTCGAGCCGTTCAGTATGGCTGATCATCCAAAATCAGTACCTCGTTCCGGCTTTTTCCCCACATCACTTGATTCCCTTAGCCCTAAGAGCTAAATCAATCTCTCTCTAGGGACTAAGTGCAGAATTGCTCACTGAGTCGCCTCTTGCGTAAGTCGGGAAAGTGGCTGTACTTTCTAGGCAACAGCTCCAATAAACACAAATGATAACAATCAGGTAATCCATTTTGGTGATGTTAATTAAAGAAAAATATTGTCCAGGAGTGTATTGGATAACTTCCCTATTTTCTCTTTTGGAGTCATTTGATATACATTACATGAGACGCCCTTGGCTTAGCCAAAGGACAGGTTCCCTGACAGTGCAGCACATGTACCAACATTGCACCGTGAATTTTACGTTCTATCTCAGGCGTAATAATTGGATCCACAATTCCTTAACTTAAGGACAAAAGTTTAATAAAACTCTGATTGTAATCAAAACCATGTAGCTTTTGGCCACATTTTGAGGACATATCCTTCTGCAACTCAACACCCTGGAATGATTATTACCCTGGATGCAAGACGGGAGGAAGCAAGAGTTCAGATCTCATGTGAATGCAAGAAACAGCTAACAATGACCTGTTTCCTTTATTATCTGTCAAAGCCAGCACAGTGAGATGTGTGGAGATGGATGGTTGCATTTTCATATTTAAACTAACAATTTTTTCGACTTGGTAGTGTACAGTAAAGGTCGGTGAGAAGCAGCAGCCAGAAGCAGCGAGTGTGAGTGTATCTGGAAGTAGGTGAGTTAGAGGGAAAGAAGATTTAAAAAGAGCGTCAAAGGCCTAGGTTCGAGTAATTTACAAATTAGCCCTGAAGTAGTTAATTAGGTAACAGATATAATTAAGTGCAACTGTAACGGAGCGGCCTTGTTGAGGTGAAGGTCAAGTCTTTGGCTCAAGAATCTTTGGCGAGGAGACTACGCTCAAAGGTGGAGAAGGTGAGAGGCACAACCAATTGGGATTTGTCTACTGAAATAATGGCAGACAAATTGCCGCACGGTGAATCTTGCAGGATGTGGGAAGTCAGGGACACTGCTTGTGCCTCTGACAGCTACACCTGTGGAAATTGTGTCCAGGTGTCAGGAAACAAAGGCAGCAGCTGGATGACCTCAGGACCAGCTTCCTGGACAGGACCTACAAACGAGAGCTTCCTGGACAGGATCTTAACTGGAGGGTGAACAACATTCTGGCAGACAGGTTTGCTAGTGATACACGGGTGGGTTTAAACTAAATAGCAGGGGGGAGGGGTCGACAAATTGGGAGTATAAGGATGGAGTTAAAGGGAAAGAGAGTACAGGAAAAGTTACATACGTCGATTATTAGATATTGTCTATTCTGCTTCTGAGGATGTCCCTGAGTGTGTCGAATCTATTTACGCAGAAAAAGCATTTGACTGCGTTGAGTGGGTCTATCTATGGGCTGTTCTAGACAAATTTGGTTTTGGAATGAACTTTATTTCATGGATCAGGTTACTATACTCGCATCCCACAGCCTCAGTTCAGACTAATTCCCAGCTGTCCAAGCCGTTCGATTTGCATCGTGGAACCCGCCAGGGGTGTCCTCTGAGCCCCATGCTTTTGGACTTGGCTATCGAACCACTTGCCATGGCCTTTCGCAGCTGTGAGGACATAGCCAGTATTTGGAGTGGCAGTACACAGCATAAGGTCTTACTATATGCTGATGACCTTTTGCTTTTTGTCTCAAACCCAGGCACCTCTCTGCATTCTGCTATATCACTGCTCAATAGTTTTGGTCAATTTTCAGGTTATAAGATAAATCTTGGAAAAAGCGAACTGTTTCCCATTAACTATGAAGTACAACCCTCGGATCTTACCAACTTGCCATTCAAAATTGAAAAAAACAAGCTCTCATACTTGGGCATTTCAGTTACGAGGAAACACAAGGATCTTTTCAAAGATAATTTTATCATTCTGTTAAACCAGATCAAACAGACGCTAACGCAGTGGTCACCCCTGTCAATGTCACTTGTCGGCCGGATAAATTCAATCAAAATGACAATTTTACCAACATCTTTGTACCTTTTTCAGGCCTTACCGGTTTTTATCCCCAGGTCTTTCTTTGACCATCTTGACTCAGTTATTTCCTCCTATATATGGAGAGGTAAGAGGTCTTAGTAAGGCCCACCTTCAAAAAACCAAGGCTGCTGGTGGCCTGGCTCTCCCAAACTTTCGCTTTTATTATTGGGCTGCTAACCTGTGCTGCCTTGCATTTTGGTCTTTCTTTCACAGTCAGCCCGATTGCCCTGACTGGGTAGCCATGGAATTACACACAGATGATAATATGTCCATACCTGCACTACTTGGTTCCTCACTTCCACTCCCCTCAATTAAATCTGTAAACAATCCAGTGGTTAAACACTCTTTGAGGATATGGGTTCAATTCAGGAAATGTTTTGGGTTGCATAACTTTTCTCTACTGAGCCCTATTGCATCAAACCACCTTTTTAAACCATCCTCAGGATGCTGTCTTTAAAGAATGGCATAGGAAGGGTATTGTGTGCTTCAAGGACCTTGCTTATGGATAACACTGTAGCATCATTTGAACAATTAAGCAACAAATTCAATCTTCCAAAGTCAGACTTTTTCCGATACCTGCAAACAAGGCATTATGTGTTCTATAAACTGCCCAACTCTTCCATACCAACAGACACAACCCTTGTTGATACAGTTCTTTCTTTAAACCCATCTCAGAATAGACTTGTCAGCTTTATATGGCAGGATGTTGGATCTAAGGACAAGCTCAAGGCAGCATGGGAGGAAGACTTGGGCTTCTCTCTCTCGGAAGATACATGGAGTTCCATTCTTAAACTGGTTAATTCCACCTCTCTATGTGCTCGTCACTGTCTGATCCAATTCAAAGTGGTACATAGGGCTCATATCTCAAAAGCCAAATTATCCACTTTTTACCCCGAGGTTAGTCCATTCTGTGTTAAATGTAAAATTTCTGAAGCCTCTCTTATCCATATGTATTGGTCATGCCCCAGCCTTAACAAGTTCTGGCTAGAGGTTCAAACATTATCCCAGGTGTTAAATATCAAATTGGAACCAAAGCCTCTAATCGCTCTTTTTGGGGGTCACTGGTGAGGAGGTTAGATTAACTGCAGATAAACGCCGCATTATATCTTTTGCTTCTCTTCTGGCTCGGCGAACAATCTTGCTCAGGTGGACGGAACCTACCCCGCCCACTCATACACAATGCTGACAGATATTATGTCCTGCCTAAAGCTCGAGAAAATCAGGTACTCACTTCAACATTCAAATGGAAGGTTTCAGAAAGTGTGGGGACCTTTTTTAAATGCTTTCCAGACTTTGTAAATGCTTGATCATCAAGCACAGTTTAACAGCTTAACAGTCTACCCATTCACTTATCGTGGATTATTGATGTATCTCGTTTTTCTTTTATTGTTGTTGTCTTGTTATATGTTGGCATAAGTTGTTTTTTTATTTACTCTTTTCGTACACTCTGTCTGTAACAAATGGACAACATTGCACATTGTTATGTCCTGAAAACTAAATAAAAAAGATTTTGATTTAAGGAAAAGTTACGAGAGGCACCCGAATTAATGGGACGGAAAGTTCAAGCAGGGATAAGAAAGTAAGGTCAGGTGAAATAGGAACGGGTGTGAGAGGGGAGGTGAATACCGAACCATGGGGAACAAGGAAATGGCAGACGAGTTGAACAGATACTTTGGATCCGTCTTCACTAAGGAAGACACAAACAATCTGCCTGATGTACTAGTGGCCAGAGGATCTGGGGTGACAGAGGAACTGAAGGAAATTCACATTGGGCAGGAAATGGTGTTGGGTAGACTGATGGGACTGAAGGCTGATAAATCCCCAGGGCCTGACGGTCTGCATCCCAGGGTACTTCAGGAAGTGGCTCTAGAAATCGTGGATGCATTGGTGATAATTTTCCAATGTCCTATAGATTCAGGATCAGTTCCTGTGGATTGGAGGGTAGCTAATGTTATCCCACTTTTTAAGAAAGGCAGGAGAGAGCAAACAGGGAATTTTAGACCAGACATCGGCAGTGGGGAAGATGCTGGAGTCAATTATAAAAGATAAAATATGTTGAGCTTCTGCTGTTGGAATAACCAAAGTCACACATCGTGATTAAGATCCAAAGACTTTATTAACGTTACAACTTAGGTAACTTAATCTTAGCACATTCCTCTAAAAGTGTGAAAGAAAGGGCAGGGAGGCTTTCTGTAAAACTAGGGCGTAGCTACAAAGTATGACTCGTAACATGAGTCACTGATCTACATCCTCCATCTTAAAGAATTAAATGTCAGTACAAAACCATTGACTAAATAAGGCATGCATAGCAGTTGATAATAAGCTGGAGGAAAGTCAAACATAGCCCGGGTACTTCACGGTGGGCTTGCAAACACGACCAGCACGTGTGCAATAAAGACCATCTCCGTATTTCACCACCGGGGACAGAGCCGGTGGCTTCACAGGTGACAGAGACTGAACCAGCATTCCCGGTGATGAAACAGGACACTGTGGCACAGGTGGAGGGGGCGTCACCACTGGCAGAGCAGCCGTTGCAGAAGTGGGTTGTTGTGCTGGTATAGGCGGATCAATGCCACTGGACGTGAATGGAAGTACACTTACACGGTCTGTATAATACGGAGGTGGAGCTGGTTCATTCACAGGCAGGATATGTTGTCTGTTACGCCCGTAGGTGCCACCATCAGCACTGACCAGATATGAGCGTGGCTCAGAAGCAGTTCCTGATATTACACCGATACGGTCATGGCCTTTGTCAGTTTGTAAACGAACCACCTGCCCCTTGGTTAATGGTGGCAGCGGCCTACTTGTCTTGTTATACCACTATTTTTTAATGTTACGCTTTTGTTGTAACCTGGACTGGATTTCCGATGGTGGAACCACCTGAGGGATTAATGCCTGATGCGCCATAGGCACCGTGGCTCGGGTCTGCCTCGACAATAAACGTTGAGCAGGTGAACCTAAAATGGGGTTGCGGGAGGTTGCATAAGTTGAGTAGATTCAGGAACACGTCGGAATTAGCTCTGTATGAACGTTCCATGAACTGTTTGGCACTCTTGACAGCCCGCTCAGCTAGTCCATTCGACTGTGGATATTTAGGCCGGCTGGTAATGTGGCGAAAATTCCAGCGTGCAGCAAATTCCTTGAAGTGTTGGCTGGTAAAGTGACTGCCGTTATCAGTATGCCCAGAGCTGAAAAATGGCGAGCAAGCTTCGAAACCACCCTGAGAGAAGTGGGGCTGCCAAGAAAATCAATGTCAAACCATCCTGAATACGAATCGATGTGTACCAGGTACTGCTTGCCATGCCACTCAAATATATGAGTTGCCACTGTAGACCACGGGAGTGCAGGAACCAGATGTGAAAGAAGTGGTTGCTTTTGTTGGTGAGGTGCCAAGCTGTTGCACACTGCACAGGACGCCACATTCCCGGTGATATATTCGGCCATGCCAGGCCAGTAAAATATGTTTCTTGCCCGTAGGACAGTAGCTTCAGCCCCTGGGTGCCCTGCATGGACAGCGTTAAAATACTTGCTGTGCAGCGAAGCAGGAACCACAGCCTTGTGTCCTTTTACAATAATGCCATCCTGCAGTACTAGCTCATCTCGGACGGCGAAGAAAGGCCGGACTGACAGGGGAATGTTGTAGTCTTGTCTGGCCAGCCGTGCTTAATGATGGAGGTAAGCGACCGTAAGGTACTGTCAGCAGCAGTGTGGGCAACCAAGTCCTCCACACAGGATGAGGGAATGAAAGACAGTCATTATGATAAAGTCATCATCTGGCGAGGGCGGACCCTCGCACGTCTTCCGGGGTACACACGAGAGAGTGTCAGCCAGCTGCATATCCTTACCACGTTTGTAGGTCAGAACAATGTCATATTTTTGAAGGTACACAAAAATGCTGGAGAAACTCAGCGGGTGCAGCAGCATCTATGGAGTCATATTTTTGAAGTTGCAGCAGCATCCGCGTGCTGGAGAGGCATGAATCGGTTTGGTAAAGATGCTGATCAGAGGATGGTGGTCAGTTTCAATCGTGACCGTATGTCCGAAGATAAAGTCGTTCAATTTCTTGCAGGCGAAAACAACCGGCAGTAGCTCTTTCTCAATTTGCTCATATCGTTGTTCAGTGTCAGTCATAGTGCGCGAGGCATAGGCAACAGGCTTATTGCCACTACCGTCATTTTGAAGACATGCTGCACCTAGTCCGTATTGTGAAGTGTCACAAGTCAGTGTGACCAGTCGTTTAGGATCAAAGTAAGCGAGAGTAGGAGCACGACATCTGCTGCTTAAGAGTGTCGAACGCCCTCTGCTGTTGCTTGTGCCAGGCCCAAGTCTTTGTGTGTAAGCCGGCGCAATGGGGCTCATATTTCGCTGAAGTCCGGAATAAATTTGTTCAAGTAGTTAACCATGCCAAGGAATCTCTGCAAACTGAGCACATCTGTGGGTGCTGGGGGCTCGTTGATAGCACAGGTTTTCGCCAGATCAGTTTATAGGCCATCTTTAGTAAACACATGGCCAATGTATTTCACCTCACTTACCCTGAATTTGCATTTTTGAGGGTTCAGCTTGAGGTTGATGGCCTTGGCGCGATCCAGGACCTTCGTCAGATTAGCATCGTGTTCTTCGACAGTTTGTCCCGCAATGCGGATGTCATCCACTACAATGGAGCATGGGTAGCCTGAAAACAACTGCTCCATAGCTTGTTGAAATACTTCAGTAGCAGAGCTTATGCCAAAAGGCATGCGAAGAAATCTGTAACGCCCGAATGGTGTGCTGAAGGTGGTTAACTTGGAGGAGTTGTGTTCCAGCGAAATCTGCCAGAATTAACTCTTGGCATCTAGTACAGTGAATACAGTTGCCTCAGCCATCTGTGCTGCAATCTCGTCCACAGTGCACATGGGATAGTGAGGTCCAAAGCCCAAAGGTTTTGTGGAAGTTCTGCGTTAGGATCGGGCATGCAGCGAGCTAGCGAGATGGCTGTCAGATCAGATCAGCCCAGGTTGCCGAGTGGCCAAAGGGTGGATTTTAATGGGTCAATATTAAACTGTTCCGTCTGTACGGCATCGCCAGCTCCCTCTCTCTCCCAGATCCCCCACCCCAACTGTCGACAAAGTATGACTGAGAAAATGCTCTCACTCATATTACGGGTTGGCTCCGTGTTTGCCCACTCACTGGGGCGGGCGGCACCTCCTTCAAAGAGAGCGAGAACAGGTCCCGTCAGCTGGGGAGCTGCGACCCACTCTTGAGTGAAGCCTCCAGTTTGGCTGTGGTTCAAATGGCTGCAACTTCTCATAATTGGTTGTCCACACAACTTGGAATTCGTGTAAATCAATATCGAATTTGAATGGCTGTCACTCAGGGATTTGATAATTGACAGTTTCGTTCCAGGCGTTCTTGCGTTTTCAAGGCTGGTGCTTTATTGAGTCAATAATTTAAATAGATACAATTGTGGATTTGTACAGCCTATAGTAAGCTGTGGCCTACTGTTGACATATTTGACAGATACATTTATTTATAAATCTCATTGAAATGAATACGGAGGTCCGTACACACACAGCAGCTCAGCTGGCGAGAATGTTTTCCCGAGTGACCTATGACCTGGGTATGCGCAGTTGAAATACCGAACTCGTTTATTACAGAGACAAGAGGATCAGAGCTAGGAACTGAATATTCAGGGTTATACTTTCTATCGAAAAGACGATGACTTCCGGTGGCGCCATGATACACTGAACAGGCGCAGCATTTAGCTCCGCTCCCGAAATCTGCGATATTTCGCGTAAAATCCGGTTTGTAAGACGGGACCGATTTAAAAATACTTACCGGAGCTGCTTGACGTCGCGCTGCTGACGTCATCAGAAATCGCCGTGAAAATAACGGAGGTTTAAGGCACTTTTAAATGACAAAAGTGATTCCTGGCCAAAGCCCTCTAAGATCTGTTACAAAACATCTTTGGAAAAATCAGCAACCATCTGAAGAATTAACTTCGGAATTAGCCTCTGAAATGACTACAAGGGCAAAGACTGAAATGGCTACAAAGGATAAAGAGCTGGAAGAAATAAAGAAGTCGGTAAGAGATTTAAGAGATGAGATTGCTGCTGGGAATAAAAGTATGATGGAGAACATGAACCTTGGGAATCAGAAAATTATTAACTTAATTGGTAATTTAACTAAACGAATTGATGACGTGGAAGGTGAATTAACTGTGAAAATTGATCGGCTGGAAGGAGATTGCACGGAGAAGTTTGACTCTGTTCTCCAAACTATTACATCATATCAGACTGCTATGAAAGATATGGAAGCATCTATGTCACAAATGTCTGAAGATATGCAGAGAATGAAGAAAGATCAGGAGCGTGTCATGCGGCAGTTGGCTAAAATGTCTGATAAATGCCTTGATTTGGAAGCACGTTCAAGACGGCAGAATTTAAGAATAGTTGGAGTGACAGAGGTAAAGGAGGGGAGTGATCCTCGTGAGTTCGCTGCCAACTTACTTAAACAAATACTCAACCTGCCCGTCGAACCGAAAATAGAAGTGGCACATCGGGTGCGAAGAGCACAATCAAAGACTGAAGCCCCACGACAGATCATAGTGAAATTTCGTGACATTTCAGCTTTGGAAGATGTTATGAAAAAAATCCAATACGGAAAGAATATGATGTTTGGGAATGATACCATTAAACTAGTCAGAGATTATCCTTTTGAAATCGCCAAAAAACGATAATTGTTTGCAAAGGCACGACAGATCCTGAAAGGAAATCGAAATGCCAGATATGGTGTAATGTATCCGGTAAAAATGAGGATTACCTATAATGGTACCGAACATGCGTTTACTGACCCAGATGCAGCATACAAACATGCTCAAGACATCGTAAAAGAGATCGCTGGCTAAGTAAATCATCATGACTGCCAGGACAAGGCATTTTATTCCACAGATATTGGCGGAGGGGAAGCTGAGAAATATGACTTTTTAAAAGAATAAGATGGCGGAGCTCCTCCACGAGCTGGTGTCTAGACATCTTATCTTCTTTGGAATGTGAACTCAAGGACATTCTTTGTTCCACTTCGAATGAAATACGGAACAACAAGGGTGCGGCTGAATGGAGAAATTAATACAAACGGACTTGAAAATAAACTTTTTGAATTAAAGTCTTTTAAAATTTTAACTCTATACTAACACAGAAACTACTGAATTAACATAGTAATAGCAATTGAATCTAATGCGAACTGTTAAAAGGGTAGAATGTAATAATGTATTATAATGATTGACCCCCCCGGGGAGGAGAAGGGGGGGCTAAATATAAGGAAATAGATTAATAACAGACTAAAAAAACGAACTTATATAATATACTAAGCTTCAGTTCCAGTTATGCTTGGGAGGAGGTGAGAAGATTCAGGCCCTTGGCAAACAGCCAGGAGTCTGACTCTAGTTAACCCCTTCCAACCAGGAGTTGATTATTACTGAATGTGAAGCAAATGTAAAAACTGTTAGCATAAGTAAATGGTAGATAATCTGAAGGCTTAATTAGATAAGACTTAATTAGATATATATATATATATATTGTATTTGTGATATATATAATTTGGTTTTGAATTGGCCCCACCTCCCTTTTGTAAGATTTTTCAAGGGAGCGGAGCTAAATGTATATTAACAATAACGGAAGTCAACAAACTTGTAACTACCACCATTAGGTGGATAATTTGTTACAGTGTCGTTATTTTTAGACACTGTAATATCACTTAAATTTTTTATTTTTTTTGTCACATTATTTCACACTTTTTTGTCTTTTTGTTTAAGGACAATTTTAAAAGGGATGTACCAACAGAATTTAATAGCCGCAAATGCTCCCCCAACACCCAGAGACCTGAGGTATCGGTTGCACCGTATGACTCAAAGGTATTAAAATAATTTAAAATGCAAGACGATAAACAAAAGAAACTTGGAGGAATCACATTTTGCAGTTGGAACATAAGGGGTGCTAACGAGCCTATTAAAAGGGGTAAGATTTTCGCACAATTGAAATCGCTCAAGTCAGACATAATTTTCTTACAAGAAACACATCTGAAATTGCAAGCTCAGACTAGATTGAAGGCAAATTGGATAGGCCAACATATCAATCTTCATATATCTCTAAAACTAGAGGTACGGCAATTATTATTCGTAAAGGTATACCATTTAAATCAAAGAATATCATAATAGATAAGGAAGGGAGATATCTCATAGTTACCGGAGAGATTTATGCTACTCCAATCACCATGGTAAATATTTATGCACCTAATTTTGATAATCCCCAATTTTTAAATAAAATCCTGAATATAATCTCAGAGTTTAATTATCAAAACGTGATAATTGGGGGAGACTTTAATTGCGTTTTAGATCCGTACCTGGATAAATCTACACAACAAAACAGGGGTAACACAAAATCTAAAACTAGTGAACTCCTAAATACATACATAAAAAACACAAATACAACAGATGTTTGGAGGATCGCTAACCCAGCTGGAAGGGAATACTCGTTTTATTCAACGGTACACAAAACTTATTCACGTATTGACTATTTTTTAGTGGACACAAAATTAATTCCCTACACAATGAACCCAAAATATCACAACAGCATTATTTCTGACCACTCCCCGTTAACTTTTTTTTTTTTTTACTTGAAGGAATGCCTAATAAAAAATCGTTTTGGAGGTTTAATCCTCAAATTCAAAATGATCCACAAGGTAGTATATATTTAAAACAATAGATGGTTTTATTTTTTTGTTTTAAATATATACCATACAATCCATTAATGCCGGTTATGAAAAAATACTTGCGGGCATTGGTGCTCTGCAAAAAAGAGTTGATGATGTGCAAGAAGAATTAACGGGGAAAATTAATAAGGTGGCAGAAGAGACCACAAAGATGTTTGAGGCTGTGCATGAAACTGTTTCTGCAAATGTAACTGCAGTGAAAGATATGGAAGCTGTTGTGGAAGAGATGACCGGAGAGATGCAGACGATGAAGTTAGAAATAGACAGCCTCAAGAGCCAACTTACAAAAGTTTCTGATAAATATGTTGACCTAGAAGCTCGCTCAAGACGTCAAAATATACGAATACGCGGAGTAAAAGAGGGAGCTGAGGGGGACAATGCTTGTGAGTTCACTGCCAATCTAATCAAACACGTACTCAAACTACCTGAGGCACCTGTAATTGAAGTAGCACATCGACTACCCAGATTTAAATCAAGATCTCAAGGAGAACATGCCTACCCACGACAGATCATAGTTAAACTTCGGGATATCCCAACAATGGAAGCGCTGATGAAAAAAATCAAATACGGAGAGAAGATGATGTACAGAAATGATTCTATTAAACTCCTACGGGACTACCCTTACGAGATTGTGCAAAAGAGAAGAAAGTTCTCACAGACCAGAGAAGCTCTTTACGGTGTCAAGGGTGTCATATGTGGAGTGTATTATCCGACCAGGATGCGTATTACTTTCATGGGAATGTCAAAAACATTCATTAACTCGGTAGAATCTCTCAAATACGTTCAAGAAATCGTGGCCAAGGCAGCAACAATTGAAGATTGATCACCAAGACGTCATGAACAAATTAATTTGCTTATTCCCCCAACAAGAATATCACAAGAAAAGTGAAATAAGTGAACAACACCAATCTTTAAAAATTATTACACGCAACAGATTTTCCACGAGACGTGTCTAGACATTATTATCTCCCCATGAACATTGCGGAATCTAACTCAAGGACACTCTGTGCTCAAACGAGGAAAGACTGATAACATGGGAGTGACGATCTGCTGAGCTGAGAGCGAAAAACATCACATGGCTTATATAGTTTTACAAAATATTGAGAATCAATAATAATTAATAATTAACAATACTAATATAGAAATAGCAATTGAAACTGATAAAAATGTGTTGCCTGCTTTATAACGCAGACAACAGTAATCACATATGTTCCGCAGCTCGAGTGGGGAGGGGAGGAGACTAGGCACCTGGCATAATTCCAGGAGCCTGACCGGTTAACCCTTTCAGCGAACAGCTCACTTTTAACAATACTAAAACCAATTACAAATAGTTAAGAGATAAAGAGTGAGGAATATATGTAACTGAATACATTTGAAGTCGGAATGAAACATATATATATACTGCAACTGGGTGAAATAGAACTGATTTGGAAACGGTACCGACCCCCTAGGTTTTGGGTAATAAAGGCAGCAGGGCTAACCTCATAACATCTACGCCGGAAGCGATATCGATGTCGTACCCCACAGACGAGTGGGCCACTTACTACGATGTCGGAAACTTAGACACCGTAAATTTATTTGATATACTTTTTTTTTTATCACAATACGTCACATCTATGTGGTTTTTTTTCAAGGACAATCGCAGAGGGGAACTACCAAGGAAGTCTATAATAGAAATGCCCCCAAAATAACCAGAGTCCTGAGGTATGAATGCACCATAATAAATAAGGTCATCAAAATTGGTAAAAATGTATGACGACAATCAAAAGAAAATGGGAGGAATCACACTATGTAGCTGGAATATAAGGGGTATTAATGAACCTATTAAAAGGGGCAAGATACTAGCTCAGTTGAAATCATACAACACGGACATTTCGTTTCTACAGGAAACGCATCTTAAACATCAAGATCAGACGAGACTGAGGGCAAACTGGATAGGACAAACATTTCACTCTTCATTCACTTCCAAATCTAGAGGTACTGCAATCATTATTCGTAAAGGAATTCCATTTAAATCAAAGAATACTATTTCAGATAAGGAAGGGAGATACCTTATAGTAGCAGGAGAGATCAATAATATGCCAATTACGCTGGTAAACATATATGCGCCCAATTTTGATAACCCTCAATTTTTTAATAACATTTTGAATATAATTGCAGAATTTAATTATCAAAATGTTATAATTGGAGGAGACTTTAACTGTGTTTTAGACCCTTATCTAGATAAATCGATGCAAAAACAAAAAGGTAATATGAAATCTAAAACCAGTGAACTTTTACATACATATATGGAAAACACAAATATAGCAGATGTGTGGAGGATTGCAAACCTGACGGGAAGGGATTATTCGTTTTATTCAACGGTGCATAAAACATACTCACGGATAGACTATTTTCTTGTGGATACAAAATTAATTCCGCACACTATGAACCCTAAATACCACATTAATGCGATCTCAGACCACTCTCCGTTAACTTTTATTTTAAAACTAGAAGGAATGTCTATGAATAAATCGTTCTGGAGGTTTAACTCGCAAATTTTAAAAGACCCACAAGGGAGTATATATCTAAAAAAACAGATGGATCTATTTTTTGAGATAAATGATACACCAGATATATCCCCCACGCTATTATGGGAATCCTTCAAAGCATTTATTAGAGGAGTCATTATTTCATTTCAAGCTTATCAAAATATAAAGAATAAGAATGAACAAAGACATTTAGAAGAACAAATAAAACAATTAGATACAGATAATGCTAAAGATCCAACTATGGATAAACATAATAAAATCCTACTATTGAAATTCAAGCTAAATAAATTACTGTCAGAGAAAGTTATAACATTATTTCAAATCACAAAACAAGAACACTTCGAATTCGGGGACAAACCCCACAAACTTCTAGCACGCCAACTGAAAAAACGAGAAAAAGAGAATGCAATATTAAAGATTAAATCAGACAGAGGGGAATTATTAACATTACCCAAGGATATCAATAAAAGATTTGCTCAATTTTACCAGAATCTATACACATCTAAAACGTTAATAGACAATAATAAAATTTCAGAATTCCTAGATAACTGTAACCTACCACAATTAGAACTGAGGGAACAAGAGGAACTGGGAGCACAAATTACTTCTAAGGAGATAGAAGACACAATAAAAACACTAAAGAATGGAAAAACATCAGGAGCAGACGGATTCAGTAATGAATTTTATAAATCTTTTTACGACATAGTTACTCCACGATTACAGAAAATGTATACATATGCTTTTAAAGAGCAAAGCTTACCTGAAACACTAGCAGAATCAACGATCATATTAATACTTAAAAAAGATAAAAATATAGAAGAACCAGGATCATATAGAGCTATTGCTTTGTTAAATACGGATCAAAAAATAATAGCGAAAACACTAGCCAGTAGACTAAGCAGGGTTAGTAGACTAATAAATGAGGATCAAACAGGATTTATACCTAAGAGACATTCATTCAATAATTTGAGACGTTTGCTTAACATAATGCACTCACATAAATCTCATGACCAAGAGTTATCTATCATCTCACTGGATGCAGAAAAAGCATTTGATCAAGTAGAATGGGATTATATGATTAAAGTATTGCAAAAATTCCAATTGGGAGAGAACTTCATTGCATGGATAAAACTATTATATAACAAACCTACGGCTAGAATACTAACTAATAATATATTATCCTCGAAATTTGAACTATCAAGGGGCAATAGACAAGGATGTTCATTATCACCGCTGTTATTTGCTTTGGTAATTGAACCCCTTGCTGAAAAAATAAGAACACACCTGGATATTTACAGTTATAATACAAAATATTCAAATAACAAATTAGTATACCAAATATATTAAATTTAATTGTGGACTTTGGATCCTTCTCAGGATATAGAATAAATTGGAACAAAAGTGAAATTATGTCGATAAAACCAAAAGACTCAACACACCTCAGGAAATTCCCCTTTAAAATAGCTACAGAAAAATTCAAATATTTGGGAATTGAAATTACTAGAAATTACCAGGATATGTTTAAAGCCAATTATAATCCCTTACTTAAGAAATTAAATAATTTGATTAAATTCTGGAAAACACTTCCGATGTCCTTAATAGGCAGAATAAATGCTATAAAAATGATTTTCTTACCACAAATCCTATACCTATTTCAATCAATACCTATATATCTCCCAAAAAAGATTTTCAAAAAATTGGACTCAGACATTACAAATTTTATATGGGATTATAAATCCCATAGAATACAAAGTTCACACCTTAATAAACGAAAAGAGTTGGGGGGTCTAGCGCTCCCTAACTTTATGTATTATAACTGGGCAGTAAATATTAAAAATATGATTCACCTGCTAGACAATTCTGCCCAGCAGGCAGACTGGATTGTAATGGAAAAAGGGGACTGCTCCCCGAGTAATATAGGAGCGATTATCCTCTCTCCAATAAATTTGAATAATAAAAATTATAATAAAAATCCAATTATATATAGCACAATTAGAACATGGAAACAAATAAAACAGAATCTAAAATTAAGAAACCTATCTCTCTCAATACCAATAGTCAATAACCCATCGTTTAAACCATCAATCATAGACAAATCATTTATACAATGGGAAAGAATGGGAATCAAAATGCTCAAAGATCTGTATGAATTGGGAAAATTACTATCATTTCAACAACTACAACTGAAATATAATTTGAAAAATAACCAATATTTTAAATATCTTCAAATTCGTGATTATCTGAAAAAATACACAAAAGACTATCATAATATGCCTTCCGACTTACTAGATGAAGCAATGAAGACAAAGGCGGAATCAGCTAATCTAATATCGTACTTATATAATATCATTTTAAACATAGAAATACCCACAACAGATGGAATTAGAAGAGACTGGGAACAAGAATTAGCTATAAAAATTTCAAAAGAGAGCTGGGATAATCATTTACTACAGGTGCAAAAATGTTCGATCAACGTACGACATAGGCTCATCCAATTCAAAACAATACATAGACTATATTATTCAAAAAATAAATTAAATAAAATCTTTCCTAATGTTTCACCAATCTGTGATAAATGTCTGTGTCAAGAAGCTACCATAGCGCATTCTTTTGTTTTTTGTACAAAAATCCAAAAATTCTGGTATGAAATATTTGATATTTTTTCAAAATTAATTAAAATAAAACTAGTACCAAAACCAGAATGGATCATTTTTGGAATATCGGAAGGTATCCCTGAATTAAACATGTATCAGAAGAATTTATTCAATTACGGGCTAATAATGGGAAAAAAGCTCATACTTAAATTCTGGAAAAATGCACCCACACCAACAATAAAAATGTGGACATCAAATATGTTTGAAACATTACATCTGGAAGAGATGAGATTCCTCTTAGCAGGTAAAGCAGACCAATTCCAAAAGACGTGGTCTACGTTTCTGGACCTATTACAAGCATGAGGTGCAATAGTAATTTTAAAAATAAATAAATAAATAAATGGTATCAGGACCTGGTAATGGGAGGTAAAACAACAAAAACAGACTTGGTTGGTAGTCCCCTTTCTGCGGAGTATAATTTCATAATAGAGCGATAGTTCCTACTTTCTTTTTCTTTCTTTTCTAGGGTCTACTTTCTTACTTTACTTCCTTCTCTAACTTCTTTTCTAAGGGGCTTTCTTTTCCCAACACTCTCTTGCACTTCACGACTCTTGCGCACTTTCTTTACTTTTCTTACTTCTATCTCTTTCTTAAAGCTCAAAAAAAATGAAGCGGTAGAAAAAATGTATTAAGATATATGTGTTGTGTATTATTGTAATTTACCGTACTTCTAATAAAAATATTAAAAAAACAAAAAAAACAATAGATGGAACTTTTTTTCAAGACCAACGACACCCCAGATGTTTCACCCGCTTTACTATGGGAATCTATTAAAGCACTTATCAGAGGATCTATAATTTCATATCAAGCTTTTCAAAATAAAAATAATAAGAATGAACAAAGGCAGTTAGAAGAACGAATCAGACAATTGGATCTAGATAACGCTAAAGAGCCAACTATAGATAAACATAATAAAATAACAATATTGAAATTTAAATTAAATAAAATATTATCAGCAAAAGTTATAAGATTATTTCAAATTACAAAACAGGAAAATTTTGAATTCGGTGATAAACCACACAAACTTTTGGCACGTCAACTGAAAAAACGGGAAAAAGATCATACGATTTTAAAGATTAAATCAGATAAAGGTGAATTGTTAACACTACCTAATGATATTAATAAAAGATTTGCTCAATTTTATCAACATTTATATACATCTAAAACATCAGCAGATAGTACTAAAGTTATAGAGTTATTGGATAACTGTAATCTCCCAAAACTTAACCTGATCGAACAAGAGGAATTAGGAGCACATATCTCAATTAAGGAAATAGAAGAAACAATAAACTCACTAAAGAATGGAAAAACACCAGGACCAGATGGATTTAGTAATGAATTTTATAAAAGAATTTATGAGATAATTTCACCATCTTTACATAAAATGTATACATATGCTTTCAAAGAACAAACATTACCAGAAACATTAGCGGAATCAACGATTACACTTATACCTAAAAAAAATATAAAGATTTAGAAGACCCTGGCTCATACAGAGCTATTGCGCTGTTAAATATAGATAAAAAAAATACTAGCGAAAACATTAGCTAGAAGATTAAGTAAATATGTTAGTAAATTAATAAATGCGGATCAAACAGGGTTTATACCCAAGAGATACTCATGCAATAATCTGAGACGTCTGTTTAATATAATGCATTCATATAAAACTGAAGAACAAGACTTATCAATTATTTCATTGGACGCAGAAAAAGCATTCGATCAAGTGGAATGGGACTACCTCGTTAAAGTATTGCAAAAATTTCAAATGGGAGAGAATTATATCTCATGGGTAAAACTATTATATGACAGGCCCACTGCTAGAATATTAACTAATAACATGTTGTCCCCGAAATTTCAATTATCCCGGGGCAATAGACAGGGATGCTCACTATCACCTCTGCTATTTACTCTTGTAATATAACCTCTAGCTGAAAGCATTAGAACATATCCGAATATCCATGGTTATAATACAAAATACTCAAATAATAAAATATCATTATACGCAGATGATGTACTACTGTACATCACAAAATCACAAATCAGTATACCAAATATATTAAATCTAATAGAGGAATTTGGATCCTTTTCAGGATATAGAATCAATTGGAATAAAAGTGAAATTATGATGATAAAACCTCAAGATTCAACACACCTGTTAAAATTCCCTTTTAAAATTGCTACAGAAAAATTTAAATATTTGGGAATTGAAATTACCAGAAAATATAAATCTTTATTTAATGCAAACTATATGCTCCTACTTAATAAATTAAACGCCCTGATTACATTTTGGAAAACTCTTCCGATGTCTTTAATAGGCAGAATAAATGTTATAAAAATGATCTTTCTACCACAAATTTTATATTTATTCCAATCAATACCAATATACTTACCTAAAAAGTTTTTAAAAAAAACAGGATTCTGATATCACAAATTTTATATGGGACTATAAGTCCCATAGAATTCAAAGAAGACATTTGTGCAAACCTATAGAATTTGGTGGATTAACACTCCCTAATTTTTTGTATTATTATTGGGCAGCAAATGTCAAAAATGTGATTCACCTGTTGGACAAATCTGCCCAACGGGTGGATTGGATAGTAATGGAGAGAGAGGATTTCTCCCCTTTTAATATAGGAGCGATCCTTCTCTCACCAATAAAACTGAATAATACAATATACAGTAAAAATCCAATTATTCATAGTACAATTAGAATTTGGAAACAAATAAAATTAACCCTAAAATTAAGAAACCTATCGCTTCTCTCTCCCATAGTTAATAATCTGTCGTTTAAACCACCCACTATTGATAAATCATTTACTCATTGGGAAAGAATAGGAATTAAAACGTTTGGAGACATGTATGAAAATGGAAATTTTTTATTATTCCAACAACTACAACTTAAATACAATCTGAGAAGTAATCAATATTTTAAATATTTTCAAATCCGTGATTATTTGAAAAAATATACACAAGAATATCAAAATTTGTCTCCAGACCTATTAGACGATGCAATGAATATAAAGGTGGACTCAACTAATTTAATATCATACTTGTATAATATCATCCTAAATATAGAAATACCATCATCCGATAGAATTAGAAGAGATTGGGAACAAGAACTAACTATAAAAATCTCGAAAGATAGTTGGGATAAACACTTGTTATATGTGCACAAATGCTTGATCAATGTAAGACATATTCTAATCCAATTCATAACCTTACATAGACTATATTACTCAATAACTAAAATAAGTACATTTTTTCCAAATCTCCCCTCCATCTGTGATAAATGTCTATCCCAAGAAGCAACAATAGCACATTCCTTTGTTTATTGTATAAAAATCCAAACATTTTGGAATGAAATCTTTGAAATTTTTACAAAATTATTTAAAATAAAACTGAAACCGTACGCAGAATTGATTATTTTCGGAACAATGGAAGCCAGCTTTGAGCTGACTTCGTTCCAAAAGAGCTTCCTAAATTACGACTTAATAATGGCAAAAAAACTTATACTTAAATTCTGGAAAAACGCTCCCACACCAACGATAAAAATGTGGATTTCAAATATGTCCAAAATGTTACACCTCGAAGACATGAGATTCCTACTAGCAGGCAAATCAGACCATTTCCAAAAGATTTGGTCTCCATATATTGACTTATTACAAGCATAGGGTGCAAAACAACTTTGAAAATAAATGGTTTCAAGAACTGGTGAGGGGTGTGTAAAGATACGAAGTAGGTACATCCCTTTTATCTTATTTTTACTTTCTTATATCTTCTGTTTTCTATTTTACTCTTTCTTTTCCTTTGGTTTTCTTTTTTACTCTTTCTTGTGTTTTACGTTTCGATGGGTTTCTCCTGATCACTCTTTCATGCACTCACTATCTTATCTAACTCTCTCTATTCTTCTCCTTTTTAAAGTTTAAAACAAGAAGTGGTACAGGAAATGTATTATGTTATTTTTGGCTTATATCACTGTAATGTACATGACTTCTAATAAATAAAATATTAAAAAAAATAAAAATTAAATACAGACAGGTGGGCAGAGGGGGAAGGTAGCTCTGTTGGTAAGGCATGAAATTCAGTCCTTTGCGAGGGGTGACATAGAATCAGAAGGTGTAGAGTCATTGTGGATAGAACTGAGAAATTGTAAGGGCCAAAAGACCCAATGGGATTTATCTACAGGCCCCCAAACGGTAACCTGGATAGAGGGTGCAAGTTGCATCAGGAGTTAAAATTGGCATGTAACAAAGGTAATTCTACTATTATGGGAGATTTCAACATGCAGGTAGACTTGGAAAATCAGGTTGGTAATGGGCCGCAAGGAAGGGAGTTTGTGGAGTGCCTCTATGATAGATTCTTAGAGCAGCTTGTACTGGAGCCTACCAGGGAGAAGGCAATTCTGGATTTAGTGTTGTGCAATGAACTGGATTTGATAAGGGAACTCAAGGTAAATGAGCCATTAGGAGGTAGTGACCATAATATGATAAGTTTTAATCTATAATTTGAGAGGGAGAAGGTAAAATCAGAAGTGTCAGTATTGCAGTTGAAGAAAGGGGACTTTAGAGGCATGAGGGAGGAGCTGGCCAAAGTTGACTGGAAATATACCCTAGTAGGAATGACGGTGGAACAGCAATGGCAGGAATTTCTGGGAATAATCCAGAAGATGCAGGATCATTTCATTCCAAAGAGGAGGAAAGATTCTAAGGTGAGTAAGAGGCAGCCGTGGCTGACAAGGGAAGCCAAGGACAGTACAAAACTTAAAGAGAAGATATAACTTTAAGAAGGTAACTAAAACAGGGAGAACAGTTGAAGTATGAAGGAAAGCTAGCCAAGAATATAAAGGAGGTATAAATAGTAAAAGCTTCTTTAGGTATGTGAAGAGGAAAAAATGAGTTAAGACAAATGTGGGTCCCTTGAAGACAGAAACAGGTGAATTTATTATGGGGAACAAGGAAATGGTAGACGAGTTGAACAGGCACTTTGGTTCTGTCATCACTAAGGAAGACACAATCTCCCAGATGCACTAGGGGACAGAGGACCTAGGGTGATGGAGAAACTGAAGGAAATTCACATTAGTCAGGAAATGGTGTTGGGTAGACTGATGGGACTGAAGACTGATAAATCCCCAGGGCCTGATGGTCTGCATCCCCGGATACTTAAGGAAATGGCTCCAGAAATCGTGGATGCATTGGTGTTCATTTTCCAATGTTCTATACATTCTGGATCAGTTCCTGTGGATTGTAGGGTAACTAATGTTATCCCACTTTTTAAGAAAGGAAGGAGAGAGAAAACAGGGAATTATTGACCAGTTATCCCGACATTGGTGGTGGGGAAGATGATAGATGCAATCATAAAAGATGTAATAGCAGCGCATTTGGATAGCAGTAACAGGATCGGTCCGAGTCATCATGCATTTATGAATGGGAAATCTTGCTTGACTAAACTTCTGAAATTTTTAGGAGGATGTTACAAGTAAAATGGATAAGGGATGTAGTGTATCTGGACTTTCCAAAAGCCTTTGATAAGGTCCCACACAGGAGATTAGTGAACAAAATCAGAGCACATGGTATTGAGGGTAGCATATTGAGATGGATAGAAAATTGGTTGGCAGACAGGAAACAAAGAGTAGGAATTAACGGTTCCCTTTCAGAATAGCAGGCAGTGACTAGTGGGGTAGCGCAAGGCTCGGTGCTGGGACCGCAGCTTTTCACAATATATATTAATGATTTAGATGAAGAAATTAAAAGTAACATTAGCCAATTTGCAGATGACACAAAGCTGGGTGGCAGTGTGAACTGTGAAGAGGATGCTATGCAGAGTGACTTGGATAGGTTGGGTGAGTGGGCAGATGCATGGCAGATGCAGTATAATGTGGATAAATGTGAAGTTATCCACTTTGGTGGCAAGAACAGGAAGGCAGATTATTATCTGAATGGTGTCAGATTAAGAAAAGGGGAAGTACAATGAGACCTGGGTGTCCTTGTACACCAGTCACTGAAAGTAAGCATGCAGGTACAGCAGGCAATGAAGAAAGCAAATGGCATGTTGGCCTTCATAATGAGAGGACCTGAGTATAGGTGTAAAGAGGTCCTTCTGTAGTTGTACAGGGCCCTGGTGAGACCACACCTGGAGTATTGTGTGCAGTTTTGGTCTCCTAATTTGAGGAAGGACATTCTTGCTATTGAGGGAGTGCAGCGTAGGTTTTCACGAAGTTAATTCCCGGGATGGCGGGACTGTCATATGATGAAAGAATGGAATGACTGGGCTTGTATGCACTGGAATTTAGAAGGATGAGAGGGAATCTTATAGAAACATATAAAATTATTAAGGGATTGGACATGCTAGATGCAGGAAACATGTCCCGATGTTGGGGAAGTCCAGAACCAGGGGCCACAGTTTAAGAATAAGGGGTAGACCATTTAGAACTGAGATGAGGAAAAACGTTTTCACCCAGAGAGCAGTGAATTTGTGGAATTCTCTGCCTCAGACGGCAGTGGAAGCCAATTCACTGGATGCATTCAAAAGAGAATTAGATAGAGCTCTTAGGGCTAGCGGAATCAAGGGATATGGGGAGAAGGCAGGAGCGTGGTACTGATTGTGGATGATCAGCTATGATCACGTTGAATGGCGTTGCTGTCTCGAAGGGCCGTGGCCCACTCCAGCACCTATTTTCTCTCTATATATGTATCTATCAGCCAAAGACATACATAGGGTGCACAATAGGACCAACACAGACAGGGTGTGTTGCTATGAATTGATGCTACAACAGATGACTAACATTATACATGTAGGGAAGTGTGCTGAAACCACTGTTGTACTGGATGCTGACCATCAATCCCTGTTCTCCACTGAAGCAATCAACTGCCCATTGGTCGGTAGAGAAACTGTCCGTGAGGCTGGATGTGGTGGAACAGCATGGCTGCTCAGCACTGTGATGTGGGAGTCAGGATTGCACCCCAACCAGCACAATGAGTGTGGGCGTTGCACGTGACTGGCAACTTCTGGTGTCAATAGTTTGCTCAGAACATAAATATTGTTACAAAAGCCAAGTAACTGAATAAAGGACAGGGCAGGCAGAGATCCCATTACATCCATGTCACATTTTGCTTGGGAAACTTATACCCCAGCAATATGAATTATGGCCTCTAACTTCCAGTAACCCTTGCTTTTCCTCCTTCTCTGAACTCCCGGTTGCTAAACACTTTAACTCCCACTTCCATTCCCATACTGACCTTTCTGTCCTGGGCCTCCTCCACTGTCAGGGTGAGGCCCAGTGCAAATTGAGGGAACACCATCTTATATTTTGCTTAGGCAGCTTATACCCCAGCAGTATGAATATTGATTGACTCTCTCTCTCTCTCTCTCTCTCTCTCTCTCTCTCTCTCTCTCTCTCTCTCTCTCTCTCTCTCTCTCTCTTTTTTTTTTTTTTACTTTTCAAAAACGTTAATCAACACACTCAATGATACATCACATCAATACATAATCAAAAGATACATTACATCAAAACACATCATTATAGTACAACAGTACATTCATTATTTATTATACTCTCCACCCCACGTGGTGACCATCGCCCACGGAAGGCCTCCAGAGTCCCCATGGACACCGCATATTCCCGCTCCAGGGACACCCGTGCACGGACGTACGCCCGGAAGAGGGGCAGGCAGCCAACTCTCGCCTCACCATCGACCGCCCGCTGCCTGGACCCACGAATGGCCATCTTAACCAGGCCCAGGAGCAAACCGACAGGGAGGTCCCACCCCCCCACTTGGCTCTCCCCACACCCTACCTTATGCCCACACACTAGAATCGTGGGACTAAAATGCAACCAGAACTTAAGGAACAACCCCTTCAGATATTGGTACAGGGGCAGTAACCTCTCACACTCCATGTATACGTGGAACACGGTTTCTTCCTTGCCACAGAAAATACACGCGGCGGACGAACCCGTGAACTGACTCAAAAGTTTATTACAAACCACCGCTCCATGCAACAGTCTCCACCCCAGGTCCCCAATGTAAAGGGGGACAACTCCCGTATAGAAGGACCCCCACCAGGGACCCCCCCCCCCCACCGTCAGGTGGTAACACCGTCCGCCAAGGTGTGTCAGGACGGGAAACAAAGGCAAGGAGGTGCAGAATGTGCAGGAACATCCGATACAATGTGCGTCTCTTCGCATCACGAAACGGTATGCTGATCATCTCAGAAAGGCGGCTCAGGTTGTGTGGAGCCGGTGCCCGAGATATATCCCGGAGCCTTGGCCCGATGAGCAGATCTGACGGAGCAATTGAAAGCTCAGCCAGAACCACTCTAGGCGCTCGCCTCTCATCGACACCCGCCATGACTGGGCGAGGACCGGCCACTCCCGCAACCGCACCATCGCCCTCCCCTCGTGAAACAACACGCTGGCTGAAAACAACCAAATTCCTCACTCTGATCACATCCCGGTAGAAAACAGGCAAACCCCTTAGGGCGAGTCGACTGATGCCCGCCAACGGGAGCCGCGAGACCCCGCCTAGGCAACGACCCCAACGAAAAAAATACGTGGCCAGAGCGTGCCATCTGGGGGGGTTCTCTACATACATATACCTCCGCAGAGTCCTGAGACGGAGAGCCGCCACCTGGGTACGCACGCATACCAAGGACTGGCCGCCCTCCTCTAACGGGAGACTCGGGACCGCTGCAGAGACCCAGTGCTTCCTATTTCCCCAGAAGAAATCTACCAGCTTCTTCTGAAGAGCATTTACAAATATGGAAGGTGGGACAAGAGTAGCCAGCCGGTACCATAACATAGAGGCCACCAGCTGATTTATGACCATCACCCTCCCCCGAAAAGAAAGAACTCCAAGCAAGCCCGACCAGCGACCCAGCCGGGCAACCACCTTCGTCTCCAACTCCTGCCAGTTCGCCGGCCAAGCATCCTCAGTGGGACTCAGGTAAACCCCCAGATAGAGGAGATGTGTGGTGCTCCACATATACCTTTCCATCTCCTCCGGCAGGGAATCCACCTGCCACTGACCCACTAAAAGACCAGAACACTTACTCCAGTTAATCCTGGCAGAAGATGCAGCTGAGAAAATCTCCTGGCAGTCACGCATCCTCCGCAGGTCACCAGGATCAGTGAACATAAGGAGGACATCATCTGCATACGCTGAAAGAACCACCTCCAACCCCGGCCCAGGTAGGGCCAGGCCTGTCAACCTCCTCCGAAGAAGACACAGGAACGGCTCCACACAGACCGAGTACAACTGACTCGACATGGGGCACCCCTGACGGACCCCCCTCCCAAACTGAAAGGGAGCCAACAACGCACCATTAACCTTCACCAGGCACTCCGCTGCAGCGTACAGAAGCCGGACCCGGGCCACAAAATGTGGTCCAAATCCAAACGCTTGCAACGTTCCGAATAGGTAATCAGGCTCTACCCTATCAAAAGCCTTCTCCTGATCAAGAGACATAAAAGCAGCTGACTGACTAGTACCCTGAGCTAGATGAATCAGGTCCCTAACCAGGTGGATGTTATCCTTAATGGACCTGCCAGGGACTATATAGGACAGCATTTGAGACAGCACAGGGCCCAGGTGATTTGCCATTGCCCGTGCAAATACTTTATACTCTGTACATAGGAGAGATACCGGCCTCCAGTTCTTCAACAAGCGGAGTTCACCCTTCTTAGGCAGCAAGACAACAACTGCCCTACGCCACGAGCGGGGCATCGCCCCGGCCGCCAGACTGTCCCCCAGCACCAACATGTAATCACCCCCCAGGATATCCCAGAAAGCTCTAACAAACTCTACCGTCAACCCATCCATCCCGGGTGACTTACCCTTCCTGAGCTGAAACAATGCACAAGTCAACTCCTCCAAAGATAAGGGGCCATCAAGAAGATTGGCCACCTCCCTATCAACAGTCGGTAGACCCTTCCACAAGTCCTGCTGAGCCTCCCCGTTATATCCCCCTGCGGAGAACAGGGACCCATAAAAGGACCTGACCTCCTCACTGATCCTCTCCGGATCAGTGACAGAGGAGCCATCATCTGCGAGCAGCTCTACGAGCTGCTTGCAGGCTCCCCTCCCTTTCTCCAAAGAGAAGAAGAAAGGCGAAGCTCGGTCCAGATCTTGCATCATCTGGACCCGCGCCCTCACGAAAGCGCCTCGGGACCGCTCAAGCAGCAGGTTCCTCAAGGCTTCCTTCTTCTCCTGAAACTCTCCCCATTCACAGGAGTCCTCACCATCCCAACCCAGGCGAGACTCTGCACCCAGTAGCTCCCTCTCAAGCCTCGCGACCGCTGAGTCCTTCCGTCCGGTCGACCCCCACGTATACTCCTTACAAAAGAGACGAATGTGAGCCTTCCCCACATCCCACCACTGCCTAAGGGAAGAGAAGCACCTCTGCCCCTCTCTCCACTTCTCCCAAAACCGACTGAATGACACCCGGAAACACCGATCGTCCAGCAGCCGGTTGTTAAAGTGCCAGTACGCGGACCCTGCCCTAGTGCGCGCCGGATTGAAGTCCACACGCACCAAATAGTGATCCGAACATGGCACCACCCGCTTTGAAGCCTCTGAGACACGGGAAACAAACGCTCGGGAAATATATATTCTGTCAATACGGGAACCTCCACCCTCATACCTCCGCGAAAAAGCAGTGGAATCCGGGTGGAAGTTCCGCCATGCATCAACCAACTCAAAGGATTCAAGCATCCCTCTCAACTTCTTTGCTACAGCAGGGGCACACTGAGTACCAGAACGACCTCGCGCCTCAAGTGTGCAATTAAAGTCCCCACCAAGGAAAACACACTCTCCCCTATCAATAGTGCTCAACAGAGCAGTCACCTCCTGAATTAGGCCGGCCTGCATCGTACCGGAGCTAGGGGCATACACGTTAATGAAATGCAACGGCATGCCATCCAAGCTCACTGCCAGATGGAGCAACCGTCCTGGCACAACTTCGTTCACTTTTAAAATCGTTCGCAGGAAATTCTGGGCCAACAGAAAGGCCACCCCACTCGAATTCGAGCTGAGATGGCTCATGTAAACCCCCCCCTTCCCACTCCAGTCTCCAGGTAGGTTCATCACTAACAACTGTGTGCGTCTCCTGCAAAAAACACACTGCAAATCTCCCCTCTTTAAGGACTGATAAAAGCTGAAATCTACGAAACCTCGCTCTGCTCCCGTTTAAGTTTAATGTTGCGACGGTGAATGTAAAGGCCCACTATATTAAACCCCACCACTTCCCGTAGACACAACAACTTTCTGTCTGAGGAACACCAAAAAGTCCCCAAACTGCCTCTCCTCTAAGTCAGGAAGATCACTCTCCCTGTTGCCAAGAATAGCCTCGAGAGTCTGAACCAAACCTGGCAGATCATCCCACCGCCTTTTAGCAGCCTCCAATCTTGTTCTGATGGAGCGGTTTGTTCTGAGAAATTCTCGAACCGCCTGTATATCACATTCAAGAGACTCGGCCTTGGACCCTGGGCACTCAGCCAACGCACTTGCACCTGCACCATCAGGCTCCACATCACAACGTTCAAGGTCTCTTTCAGTAATTGAACGACCAGAGCTCTCCAAAAGCTCTCCACCCCCACTACCCAAACTTTCTTGATCACCCTCCCCTTCCTCCAGCAAGAAACCACCCCCAGGATCAATGCCAGGTAAGGGCCCCGAAACCCCCGACTGCAACATGCAGCCCCCTGACTGGCTTGGCACCTGCACGCTACCATCACCCTCCACACCTGGGCCTGGGAAGCAAAACACTAGGCACCCCCAGGGCCTGGGATACACTGACACCCCTAGAAACTAAAGGGAAATCACCACCCGAACTATCCCCGACCTCCACAGCACCTATAGCATCCCCACCACTAGCAACACCCAGAGGCTCTCCTCTTTCTTTTAGCCTCTCCCCTTCCACCTCATCCGGCGATGCAGCACACCCCCCATTACCACCACTGGCACTGATGTGCAGCATAGACTGGAACACCACAGCCCCCGAACCACCCCCCTCAGGCTGACTCTGCTCATCCCCCATCTCAGGGGCCCCACTACCAGGGGCACATACCCCATCCTCTGGCGTTCCATCACCCTCAAGAGGCCTCTGAAACGAGGGGACCTCCTCCGACCCAGAGGACACACCCCCAGGGGAGCTCACCTCACCACCCAATGAGATAACTCCATCGGAGGGCCCCTGAAATGAAGGGCCAGCCACCCGCCCAGAGGACACAACTCCAGCGGAATCAACCCCCTCACCTGCCCTAATTTTCGCCTCACACCCTTCCTCTTCCTCGCCAGGCCTATTCCTTTTTACCCCACTAACATGCGGCAATACGGTGACCTCCATAAAGGAAGGGTCTTCCACCTCCCCACTACCCCCATCCACTGTACCACCCGCACACTTTACCATCCCTTCCCCCGTCTGAGCGACCTCATCGCCTTGCTGGGCCACGGCAAGCACACTCTGGACCTCACTAGAGCTGACACGCACCCTTGGGTGGTCTCAGATTGCTTTATACTCTCTGGATGGCCCTTTCCCCTCCTCCTCCTCGACTTCCTCACCTCCCACTTCCCCTCCCCGTCTGCATCCTCCCCCTCTCCACCCTCTCCCTCCACCTCACCATTAGCCACCACCACCTCCACAGTCTCGGGACGCAGGGGCCGGAGGCCTTCCCCGCCCGGGTCCCCAAGGCAGAACTTTCAGACCCAGATGGCCTATCACTTCCGCCCCGGATCCCCGAGGTAGAGCTAGCCGCCCTAGCCAGGTCAGCAGCGCCGCCCAGCGCCACCGAGGCATGATGTACCACCCCGGATGGGCCAGCATTGCAATCCTGGGCCACTACGCTAGAACTTCTAGCATCGACCCCACGAGAAAGACACTCTTTACGGAAATGTCCAAATGCTCCACACGTATGACACCATGCCTTCCCCCAACTCCAATACACGGTTCTACGGAGACCCTTACAATCCACCTCAAAGCTCCCCTCCCCGCCTTCACCCTCACCCACCTTCATAAACACCCTCCTCTTAAAACTCAAGATCCCTCTTTCCTCCGGATCCCCCCCCGAGGTGCCTGAGCCTAAAGCACTTAGACCTCACCTCCCCAACCTTAGACAGGTGTGGCATAAGTGCAACATCCGGAATGTACGTGGGGCAACTCCGCAGGAGAACCGGTCTCACCCTAGATAACCACGGATCCACCTGTAATTGGATCCCCCCCACTGATATCCCCCTCTCCAACACCATTGCTACACCCTCCCGGGTCTTTAATATCATCTCCACCTTTCCTCTTTCAAGCTCGGAAGAGACAACAGCCCGCCCCCCAATAAGGTAATTCATGGCCTTGGTAATTACTCCCCTTGACATCTGGGGCCCAGTTTGGACCGAGATACCAAACCTGCCCCAATCCAAGTCCACATAAGGCTCATACTCCAATGTCCTCGCATCCGCCTCTGATGCCGCCACTGCGTAGCTCCGGTTCTTCAGCCGCGCCCCAGCCATCGCCATCCTGACAGAGGCACAACCAGCTCCAATCGACCCAGCAGCTCAGCTCCACGTTAATTCCCGCAAACAGTCACAGTCAAGCAAGTAACAGAACTCAGAAGCCTCCAGCTACAGCCAGAAAATCCCCAAAGACGTCCACAGCCGAGAGCAGCTTTTGGGAAGCTCTATCCCATTCTTGCCGGACTCAAAAGTAACATCTTCACATTAAGCCCGGCATCCGCATGAGCAAAATGACTTTAGGGCATTCCCTCGATCTCCAGGCACTCTTGGCAGTCCGCCAACGACAACCGCACCCTCGACAATGGAGAAAAATCTCCGGAATGTTCGCACTTGTGGAGGATTCCTAGAGCAGAGAAAAGTTTCACCAGTCCAACAATAAGTTAAACTATGAAGCCCCTCTGCCTTTGTTCCTTCCCTATCGACAACGTCCTTGAAAAGCTGTTTGAATCCTTCTCAACTTCAGAGCTGAAAAAAACACAGCCTCTCTCTCTCTCTCTCTCTCTCTCTCTCTCTCTCTCTCTCTCTCTCTCTCTCTCTCTCTCTCTCTCTCTCTCTCTCTCTCTCTCTCTCTCTCTCTCTCTCTCTCTCTCTCTCTCTCTCTCGCTCTCTCTCTCTCTCTCTCTCTCTCTCTCTCTCTCTCTCTCTCTCTCCCTCTCTCCCTCTCCCTCTCCCTCTCCCCCCGCCTCGGGAAACGCGGTAAGCTCGTGAAGATCTTTCAACAGTGTGAAAAATGTCCACGAGAGCCCCGAGTACCTAAGAACGGCTATTACTATAATTCTCTGAGTTCGAATCAGTGGGAAACTCGGGAGAGCTCTTGAATTACCTCGTACAGTGGGACAGGCCCTTTACTGTACAAATACTGTTTACTCTGTGAGCTTCTTGTCAATGATTTGTTTTATTGGAAGATGGACACAAAGATGGACACAAAATGCTGGCATAACAGAGTGGGACAGGCAGCATCTCTGGAGAGAAGGAATGGGACATTGGAGTATATGACAATAAACTAATCTGAATCACATGTGTCTGGCATCTGCAGCACTCACCTTGGCGTCCCATTCCCAACTCACGGGTGTTTTTTTCAGACTGAGACACGAGTGATTCATTTCTGAGGGAGTCAGATGGGAGGGATGGGGTACCAATTCCATGTACACCAGCGCACAGCAAGCACAAAATGTCTTCTTCAGCTATGTGGCAGAGTAGGAGGGGTGGTTACATAACTACGAGCATTCTGACTTGAGCCCAAAAGTGCTCTAATGAGAAGAACTAAGGCTGCTGTAATAAATAGGTAATAAGCAGTGAACTGTTTGAATCTACCTTTGATATTCTCCATCTCCCTGCAGAATCACCACTTGCTCAAGAGAATCCGATCAAAGGTGAATCTGATTTCATGATATGGAGAAAGAAAATGTTTTTTTCCTCATAAATTGAATAGACACAGACAGACATATACACACGCACACACACACACATATATATATATATATATATATTATATTATATATATATATATAAAACCTTTGCAGGATTGTGTATTGAATGTATAATTTGCAAAAATTTAAAAGTCCAAAAAAGATCCATTTTAAATATTCAATATTCTATTTCAAATTTCACATTTGGTTCTTGCACTTCAGTAGTCTGGATAGACAGGTCTCATCCAAATGTATTAACTGTTCAAGTGAAGAACTGTAAATATATACATATATATATATATATAATGAGCAACAAGACAATTTACATAGTTGTTTTACAGTAACTTCTGCAGTTGTACAGGACCCTAGTGAGACCATACCTGGAGTATTGTGTGCAGTTTTGGTCTCCAAATTTGAGGAAGGCTATTGCTATTAAGGGAGTGCAGCGTAGGTTCAAGAGGTTAATTCCTGGTGCAGTAGCCATTGAGCTTAACTCAGTATGTTATAACTATAACCAGTTACCTTTACATTTTATCTGCCTGTAATTATGTGGGTGGGATTTATACGTAGTCTGAGGCGTATTTGCGGCTGGGATTCTCGCGCAGATTCCCTAGTAGTTAGTTTAGTTTGAAGGAGCATGGGGAGAAGTCACAGCTTTCGACCATGCACGAGTATGACCACGAGTAAGATTAAAATGTACTGATACAAGAAGAAGTTTGGATGAATATCTTACTGTTTATGCTACTACAATAAAGAAACTATTAATCAAGAGAATGTGTTTGGAAGATTCATCTTTCGACGGCATTGAATATCTCGTGGAGATCTCGTGAGTGCGTATCGATTATCTTCTGATCCCCTGTCTTCAATCATAGTGACTAAAGGAAAGAATCCTTGAAACGATATAAAGATCTGTCACTACATTAGAGTCGAAAGCTGCCTTACTATCAGGAGGTAGAAGATTTGTCCCATAGAAGAGGGACTGGATCTCTGAGAGAGATTACTGCCAGAAGAACTGGTTCTGTAGAAGTGGAACTGAAGACTGGTTCTGTAGAAGAGGAACTGAAGAAGCTAGATCTCTGCCAGATATTGTTTCAGAGCCTACCTGCCGGTAGGTTAATGGACATAGCCACGCGATTTATATGAACATTGAAAACTTCACTGATCGAAAGCGTGAGTAGAACTGCTATTGTATTATGCTGTAAATTTGAAAGCTGGAACGCTTTAATTAGAACAGCTTCTTAATAAGATGCAATGGAAGGTTTGACTGATTTGTCGCATTTAATGTGAAATTACCGGCTCTGATAAAGAGTCTAGAGATGTATTAGAAGTTCAAGTTCTGGAAAGCAGCAAGAAGCTAGTAAAACTGGACTACCACGTGCTCGGTCTTGGTATGTTTTGAAGTTGAGATGAGACATTCTTTCTGAACTGGTCACTTCTAATAATTGGATGTTTTCTGAAAGTCCAGATTTGTTTTGGATTCTTATCAGGTGGTTATGGAACACTCACAATGTTTATCCATAAAGACAGAAGCAAACTGAAAGAGGTCCTGTTTGTCCAATTAGCAGTTTGGCAGTCAGCCAAGACATGGGGCCAGAAGAGGCGGGTAAGCCAGGCGAAAGAGCGCCACCAGAGGGAGCCGTGGAATCTTCAACAAGCAAGCCAGATGAAGAAGAGCTGGAACAGAGACGATCTAGTCAACGAACAAAGAAGCCCACCGAAAAGGCCCTAGCATTTCTAGAGAAATGCCAGAAGGAGAGAAACAAGCTGTGGAAGCGGGCTATCGATTTAATAGATATCCAGAATGAACTCATGCGCCTTGAAGAGAATGCTGAAAAAGTAAAATCTAATCATGGATGACTAGTCAACCTCCACCTTGAGTTTGCACAAAACTACGACTTATTACTGAGCCTATCACTTCCTGAGGAGGAAAGCAAAGAGCCAAATCAGAAGCGATGGAATATCTTAATGGCGTCGTTGCCAATGTAGAGAAATGGATGGTTGAAGTTGAACAAAGGACCCCGTGTGCTATAGCAGGAGATGCTACACAACAAGGTGTGGAAATCAAACAAGAAATAATGCCAAAAGATAGTATCTCAAATGTTTCATCACGAAGATCAAGACATGTCTGGTTCAGAAGCCAGTTCATTTCAAGAGCTTCTGTTCCTATGGAAGCTGAAGCAACTATGGCTGCCCTTTCGCTACAAGTTGCCGCCTTGGTGGGAAAGCATGAGATTGAAGCACAGGAAGAACAGTTGGAACAGACAAAGAGAGAGGTTGAGGAACAAAGAAGGCAGCTAAAGAGAGAGAAGGAACAGTTGGAACTGGATGCAAAGTTGGAAGAAGCCAGGATGAAGATTGAGATACTGTAGGGCCAAGGTTCAAGAGGCAGCTCTAACGTATCTGATGGGATGAGCTCTTATTTGAGGAAAGGAACTGCTCAAAGGGAAACAGCAGCTGAATTAAATCTACAGCCACCAGAGGAAGACTGGTCTCGCCATTCAAAGCTAGCACTGAGTAAGTGGATGGTCGATAAAGCTTCATCTCAACCACAGGTAGTTAAACCAAAGCAAATAACCTTTGGACCATCTGTTAAGGCTCGTGATAAGACCTATGCAACTCAGCACTCTTTTCAGAGGCCTGATACACAGGCTCGAGCAAGCCAAGATTGTCCGATGCATGTTTATGATACATTGAGACCTAGCCTGGGAAGAACAACTAGCCAAGGGACTCGTGACAAAACTTATCCAGACCAGCACTCTTCTCAGAGGCCTGTTTACCGTTGCTCTGAGTCCAAGGAGGGATTTAGAGGAGAAGTCTGTGATTTGATGAGGAATCAAATGAGAATTAGCGAGACTCTCGCTCAACATAATAACCCTTCCACTTTACCTCCAACGGAAATTCCTAAGTTCGACGGTGATCCTTTGCAGTATGAAACTTTCATAGACCAGTTCGAGGATGGAGTGGAAATGAAAACTACTAATGAAAAAGATCGCTTACAAATTCTGGAACATTACACAAGCGGATATCCAAAGGAGCTTGTTGGAAGTTGTTGGAAGTTGCCTGCCGGTGAGGGCTATCGAACGGCAAGAAAATTGCTCAGAGAACAGTTTGGTAATGAGCACAGGATCGCCAATGCATACATGAAGAAGGTCAGCTATTAAGCCAGAAGACGCGAAAGCATTGCGGGAGTTAGCGATATTTCTGAGAAGTTGTTGTTGCTCGATGAAACATATAAGCATCTGGATAAACAGGGGCTGATTAGGAAGAGTCAACATGGATTTGTGCCTGGAAGGTCATGTTTGACTAATCTTCTAGAATTTTTTGAAGAGGTTACTCGGGAAATTGATGTGGGTAAAGCCGTGGATGTTGTATATATGGACTTCAGTAAGGCCTTTGACAAGGTTCCTCACGGAAGGTTGGTTAAGAAGGTTCAATGGTTGGGTATTAATGGTGGAGTAGCAAGATGGATTCAACAGTGGCTGAATGGGAGATGCCAGAGAGTAATGGTGGATGGTTGTTTGTCAGGTTGGAGGCCAGTGACTAGTGGGGTGCCACAGGGATCTGTGTTGGGTCCACTGTTGTTTGTCATGTACATGAATGAACTGGATGATGGTGTGGTAAATTGGATTAGTAAGTATGCAGATGATACTAAGATAGGTGGGGCTGTGGAAAATGAAGTCGATTTTCAAAGTCTACAGAGAGATTTATGCCGTTTGGAAGAGTGGGCTGAAAGATGGCAGATGGAGTTTAATGCTGATAAGTGTGAGGTGCTACATCTTGGCAGGACAAATCAAAATAGGACGTACATGGTAAATGGTAGGGAATTGAAGAATGCAGGTGAACAGAGGGATCTTGGAATAACTGTGTACAGTTCCCTGAAAGTGGAATCTCATGTAGATAGGGTGGTAAAGAAAGCTTTTGGTGTGCTGGCTTTTATAAATCAGAGCATTGAGTATAGAAGTTGGGATGTAATGTTAAAATTGTACAAGGCATTGGTGAGGCCAATTCTGGAGTATGGTGTACAATTTTGGTCGCCTAATTATAGGAAGGATGTCAACAAAATAGAGAGAGTACAGAGGAGATTTACTAGAATGTTGCCTGGGTTTCAACAACTAAGTTACAGAGAAAGGTTGAACAAGTTAGGGCTTTATTCTTTGGAGCGCAGAAGGTTAAGGGGGGACTTGATAGAGGTCTTTAAAATGATGAGAGGGATAGACAGAGTTGACGTGGATAAGCTTTTCCCATTGAGAGTAGGGAAGATTCAAACAAGGGGACATGACTTGAGAATTAAGGGACAGAAGTTTAGGGGTATCATGAGGGGGAACTTCTTTACTCAGAGAGTGGTGGCTGTGTGGAATGAGCTTCCAGTGAAGGTGGTGGAGGCAGGTTCGTTTTTATCATTTAAAAATAAATTGGATAGTTATATGGACGGGAAAGGAATGGAGGGTTATGGTCTGAGCGCAGGTATATGGGACTAGGGGAGAATTCTGTTTACAACCCTTTGGGATTTCTTACACCATTTACACTGCCAGCCAAGGTGATTTTGCAGGATCTTTGCAAGGAAATACTTGGATGGGATGTGAGTATAACACAAACATCCTCTCACCGATGAACAGAATGGTTAGCAGTTCTCAACAAGATCTCAGAATTCAAAGTGGACCGGTACATGAAGCCGACAAGCCTTGGTAAGATCAGAAGTGCACAGCTGCATCATTTCTCAGATGCCAGTGAAAGTGGCTACGGTACTGTTTCATATCTAAGACTGGAAAATGATGACAATAAAGTATGAAGAAGGGTTTCGGCCCAAAACATTGCCTATTTCCTTCACTCCATAGATGCTGCCTCACCCACTGAGTTTCTCCAGCATTTTTGTCTACCTTCGATTTTCCAGCATCTGCAGTTCCTTCTTAAACAATAAAGTATATGTTGCATTCTTAATGGGAAAGACCAGAGTGGCATCATTGTAGCAAAAGACAATTCCCAGAATGGAACGTACTGCCGCAGTTTTAGCTGTTAAAGTTGACATAATGCTGCAAATAGAACTACAGCTTCAACTGGAAGAATCTATCTTCTGGACTGATAGTACTATGGTGCTTAATTACTTCAACAATGAAAACAAACATTTTTTGACATTTGTAGCGAACAGAATCTCTTTTGTCTGAAGAAGGGTTTCGGCCCGAAACGTTGCCTATTTCCTTCGCTCCATAGATGCTGCTGCACCCGCTGAGTTTCTCCAGCATTTTTGTGTACCTTAGAATCTCTTTTGTATTGGGAGCTACTAATGTATCACAATGGAAATATTGTAGCGGCACCTAGTGGTGGCTTGAGTCAATGCGAACCCTCGTTATTGGCTGGCGGCGTCACGTGATCGCGGGTGGGTTTTCGCGGGCTTTTGGTTCCTCAGTTATTCGAGCTCCACCTGTGTAACAGGAACTTCAATATATTTGGCTGACCCAGCATGCAGTTTTGTTATACTTCTTTTGTTTGTCGTTCCAAATAAAGATTTATTTTACTCAATCTGCTCGTCTCGCTAAAATATGTTAACCCAAAGGAAAATCCTGCAGATGAATCTTCTGGAGGACTAACAGCAGCGCTTCTTAAACAACAAGAGATGGATCAATGGACCAGAGTTTATCTGTTGGCCAGACAGAGAATGGCCAAAGCTTGATCTGGGATTTGAAATCTCTGCTAATGATCTGGAAATTAAACAAAACATCACAGTGAACTTTATTGCTAAAAATCCTGTTATTCTCTCGAAGGATTTTCACGTTTCAACATTATTGTTACGACATATCCATCAATTGATCGGACATGGAGAAAGAAGTTTCATGCTTTCAAAACTTTGGACGTTTGTGTTTTGGACTATATACTGGGTATCATGCCTGATGTTAAGGGTTTGGTGCACACGGTAAGGTAGGCAAAGGTAAAGATGCAAAGAATCGCTGAAGGAGTCTGAATGCGGATATAGAATGCATGTTATTTTTTGATTTTTAGATATATGTTAAGCTTTTATAGCTCCTTTTTTGATGTCTATTAGTAATTGCCTCATTATATACTCAGAACAATTAGGGGCCGGTATGTGGTAGCCATTTAGCTTAACTCAGTATGTTATAACTATAACCAGTTACCTTTAAATTTTATCTGCCTGTAATTATGTGGGTGGGATTTCTTACGTAGTCTGAGGCGTGCTTGCGGCTGGGATTCTCGCGCAGATTCCCTCGTAGTTAGTTTAATTTGAAGACGCACAGGGAGCAGTCACAGTTTTCGACCATGCACGAGTATGACCACGAGTAAGATTAAAATGTACTGATACAAGAAGAAGTTTGGATGAATATCTTACTGTTTTTGCTACTACAATAAAGAAACTATTAATCAAGAGACTGTGTTTGGAAGATTCATCTTTCGACGGAATTGAATATCTCGTGGAGAGCTCGTGAGTGCGTATCGATTATCTTCTGATCCCCTGTCTTCAATCATAGTGACTAAAGGAAAGAATCCTTGAAACGATTTAAAGATCTGTGACCACACCTGGGATGGCGGGACTATCATATGTTGATAGAATGGAGCAGCTGGACTTGTATACTCTGGAATTTAGAAGGATGAGAGGGAATCTTATTGAAATATATAAGATTATTAAGGGTTTGGACATGCTAGAAGCAGGAAAAATGTTCCCGATGTTGGGGCAGTCCAGATCCAGGGGCCACGGTTTAAGAATAAGTGGTAAGCCATTTAGAACGGAGATGAGAAAAAACTTTTTCACACAGTGTTGTGAATCTGTGAAATTCTCCGCCTCAGAAGGCGGTGGAGGCCAATTCTCTGGATGCTTTCAAGAGAGAGATTGATAGGGCTCTTAAAGATAGCGGAGTCAAGGGGATATGGCGAGAAGGCAGGAACGGGGTACTGACTGTGGATGATCAGCCATGATCACATTGAATGGCGGTGCTGGCTCGAAGGGCCTATTGTCCTTATAGACCTATTGTCTATTGTCAGTAATTAAGGGAAAGCAACTAAACAAGTGCTGATTGTTCCAGGGATGACATATTGCTGTTGTAACTACATCTGACGATCTACTTCATCTTTGCTTTTCACTCGGGAGGCAATATAGTTTAATCATGCTAAACATAATGTGCTGAGGAATACATTGAAATAATTACTACAAATAATCATCAGGCTTCACTTTGCTAGGGTGGTTGATTTTCATATTTTTGTTGACTTGCGACCTTTGCAGGATTTTGTTTTGCATGTATATTTTGCAGAAAATTCAGAGGTCCAAAAATGATCCATTTTAAATATTCAAACCGCACATTTGGTTCTTCAGATTCAGATTCAGATTCAGATTCAACTTTATTGTCATTGTGCAGTGTACAGTACAGAGACAACGAAATGCAGATAGCATCTCCCTAGAAGAGCGACATAAATATGAGCAGTAAATAAATAAATATAATAATCCTGGTGGGAGGAGTGTCCGGGGGTGGGGTGGGGGGGTGATTGGCAGTCACCGAGGTACAGTGTTGGGTAGTGTAACCGCAGCAGGGAAGAAGCTGTTCCTGGACCTGCTGGTCTGGCAACGGAGAGACCTGTAGCGCCTCTTGGATGGTAGGAGGGTAAACAGTCTGTGGTTGGGGTGAGAGCAGTCCTTGGCGATGCTGAGCGCCCTTCGCAGACAACGCTTGCTTTGGACAGACTCAATGGAGGGGAGTGAGGAACCGGTGATGCGTTGGGCAATTTTCACCACCCTCTGCAGTGCTTTCCGGTCGGAGACAGAGCAGTTGCCATACCATACTGTGATACACTTGGTAAGGATGCTCTCGATGGTGCAGCGGTAGAAGTTCACCAGAATCTGAGGAGACAGATGGACCTTCTTTAGTCTCCTCAGGAAGAAGAGACGCTGGTGAGCCTTCTTGACCAGAGTTGAGGTATTGTTGGTCCAAGAGAGGTCATCGAAGATGTTGACCCCCAGGAACCTGAAGCTGGAAACACGTTCCACCTCCGTCCCGTTAATGTGGATGGGGGTGTGCGTGCCGCCCCTAGACTTCCTGAAGTCTACAATGGAGTCTTCTTGGAGTTAAGGGCCAGGTTGTTGTCAGCGCACCATGCTGCTAGGAGCTGGACCTCCTCCCTATAGGCCGACTCATCGTTGTTGCTGATGAGGCCAATCACCATTGTATCATCTGCATACTTGATGATGGTGTTAGTACCATGTACAGGTGTGCAGTCGTAGGTGAAGAGGGAGTAGAGGAGGGGGCTCAGCACACAGCCCTGTGCAACGCCGGTGTTCAGGGTGAGGGTTGAAGAGGTGTGCTTGTCTAACCTAACAGACTGGGGTCTGTTGGTTAGAAAGTCCAGTATCCAGTTGCAGAGGGAGGGGTCGATGCCCAGGTCACCGAGTTTGGTGATCAGTTTAGAGGGTATGATGGTGTTGAATGCTGAGCTGAGCTTAAACAGTAAATCAGTTTGGATGAGACCTGTCTTCCACTTCATTCGTCTGGATTGAGAGGTCTCATCCAAACTGATTAACCGTTTAACTGAAGAACTGTAACTAAACCCTATGTTTCCATTGTTTATTCCAGAATGGGGAATATGCACTCACTTTTAGTTATGATACCCGAGTTTCTGCATAATAAACCTTGGTGCTTCAAGTAAGGCAACTAGGATCCAAATTGGCTAATTGGATCTAAAATTGGCTTGGTAATTGGAGTCCGAGGTTTGGAAATCTGTGACCAGTAGAGTACTCTGAAGAGGGGTCTCAACCCGAAATGTCACCCATTTCTTCTCTCCAGAGATGCTGCCTGTCCCGCTGAGTTACTCCAGCTTTTTGTGTCTACATTCGAGTTCTCCAAGGATTGGTGCTGAGACCTTTGCAGTTTGTGGTTTATATTAACAACTTGGACGTGAATGTAGAAGGTGTCATTTACAAGTTTGTGGATAACATGAAAATGAGTGGTGTTGTGGATGATGAGGAAGGTACCGATCAGTAGACAGTTGTGAAGAGCGTTGGCAGATGGAATTTAATCCCCAAAATTATGAAGTGAAATGATTGGGAAGTCAATTTGGGATATGACACACAGTAAATGGTAGGGTATCAAGGAATATTGATGAATCGAGGGACATTGGCATTCAAGTCCATATTTCCCTGAAAGTGGCAACATAGGTAGATATGTTGGTGAAGAAGGCAGATGACATGCTAACTTCACTGGAAGAAAAGAGACTGAAGGGTGACCTGATAGAGTCAAAGATAGGGTAGATAGAACCTTTTTCTCATGGTAGGGGCATAAAATTGAAAAGAACATAGTGTTAAGATGAGAGAAAGGAATTTTGAAGGAAATCTGCAGTGAATGCTTCTTCATACTCTGAGAGTGGATGATATATGGAATGTGCTGGCATAGGTGGCGGTGAAATAAGATAGAATTACTCCATTTAAAAGGGATTTAGATGGCACTATGGCTGCGTGCTCAGTCCCCTGCTGTACTCACTCTATACTCATGACTGCGTAGCCGGACATAGTGCGAACTCCATCATCAAGTTCGCTGATGACACCACTGTTGTGGGACGTATCACTGATGGGGATGAGTCAGAGTATAGAAGAGAGATCGAGCAACTGTCCATGTGGTGCCAGCACAACAACCTGGCCCTCAACACCAGCAAAACCAAGGAACTGATTGTGGACTTTGGAAGGAGTAGGATGGGGACCCACAGTCCCGTTTATATCAATGGGTCGATGGTTGAAAGGGTCAAGAGCTTCAAATTCCTGGGCGTGCACATCTCTGAAGATCTTTCCTGGTCCGAGAACAATGATGCCATTATTAAGAAAGCACATCAGCGCCTCTACTTCCTGAGAAGATTACGGAGAGTCGGTTTGTCAAGGAGGACTCTCTCTAACTTCTACAGGTGCACAGTAGAGAGCATGCTGACCGGTTGCATCGTGGCTTGGTTCGGCAACTTGAGTGCCCTGGAGAGGAAAAGACTACAAAAAGTAGTAAACACTGCCCAGTCCATCATCGGCTCTGACCTCCCTTCCATCGTGGGGATCTACCACAGTCGCTGCCTCAAAAAGGCTGGCAGCATCATCAAGGACCCACACCATCCTGGCCACACACTCATCTCCCTACTCCCTACTACCTGAAGACTGCAACGACCAGGTTCAGGAACAGCTACTTCCCCACAGCCATCAGGCTATTAAACCTGGCTCGGACATAACACTGAACTTTACTAGCCAATACTGTTATTTGCACTTTATCAGTATATTGACCATTGTGTATATATTTATAGAATGCCTTGTAGTAAATGCCTACTATGTTCTGTTGTGCTCAAGCAAAGCAAGAATTTCATTGTCCTACCAGGGACACATGACAATAAACTGACTTGACTTGACTTGACTTGACTTGACTTAAATGTGCAGGACAATGCAGGATATGGAACTAATGCAGAGAAATGGAATTAGTGCAGATGGGTAAAAGGTTGGATGTGGACATGTTTCTGCAGCAGCTCAATTCCATGACTCTAAGTATCTGTTCATTGTGATTGCCGCATAAAATTAAATAGTATCAACTGATTGATTTTTCTTTTCCCTTAGCCCCTAGACTGGAGCCTGGCGTCTGGTTTTCCTCTCTCACATGCGATTGAAATGTATCAGCACTTCCGTTAATCTTCATATCGATAACGTAACGTCATTGCCGAGTTACATAATAGATATTTAAAGCTGTTAAACTGTGTCAGCCTATAATTATGGTTTAAAATGTCTGAGAAAGTGGAGATATCAATTATTCTAAAATAATGAAATCACAGGAATGTCATTCCAGGACTTGTTGAGTGATAAAAATCCAATTTTGTCACGTGTTTTACTTAATTAGCTATATTTCAAGAGTCAAGAGAGAGGAACATTTTATTGTCATGTCCCAGATAGAACAATGACATTCTTACTTGCTGCAGTACAACAGAATAACATAGTACACTGTAAACAATATGATAAACGAGAGAGAGAAAAAAAGTTCAATACTCAAAAAGAGTATACAATACTCACAAGTACAAACACACACACACGCACACACACACACACACACACACACACACACACACACACACACACACACACACACACACACACACACACACACACACACACACACACACACACACACACATATACATATATAAATACACATACACTCAAAAAACAAACAATAATAGTGCAATAATAATAATAATAATAATAATAATAATAATAATAATAATAATAATAATAATAATAATAATAATTAATGAATGAATAAGTGTGTTGACCAAGTATTCACATACAAGGAATTTGCCTTGGTGCTCTGCCCGCAAGTGAAAGCATGACATACAATGAGTTAAGAATGATACATAAAACATAATAATAATAATAATAATAATAATAATAATAATAATAATAATAATAATAATAATAATAATAATAATAATAATGATAATAATAATAATAATAATAATAATAACTCTATTGAAGTTCAGAGCTTAATTGAGGTTGTGGTGTTTAATAGCCTGATAGCTGTGGGGAAGAAGCTGTTCTTGAACCTGGATGTTACATTTTTCAGGCTCCTGTACCTTCTTCCCGATGGCTGGGGTGAAATGAGTGCGTGGCCAGGATGGTGTGGGTCTCTGATGATGCTGGCTGTCTTTTTGAGGCAGCGACTCTGGTAAATCCCCTTGATGGTGGGGAGGTCAGAGCCGGTGATGGACTGGGCAGGGTTCACAACCTTTTGCAGTCTTTTCCGCTCCTGGGTATTCAAGTTGCTGAACCAGGCCATGATGCAACCAATCAATATGCTCACTACTGTACAACTGTAGAAGTTCAAGAGAATCCTCTTTCATATACCGAATCTCCGTAATCTTCTCAGAAGTAGAGGCGTTGATGTGCTTTTTTTATAATTACATCAGTGTGCTGGGTCCAGGAACGTTCTTCGGAAATAAGCACGCCCAGGAATTTAAAGTTTTTAACTCTCTCCACCATAACTCTCTCCACCATTGGTATAAACAGGATTGTGGGTCCTCAATTTTCCTCTTCCAAAGTCCACAATCAGTTCATTGGTTTTACTGGTATTGAGAGCCAGGTTGTGGTGCTGGTGTTGTCGGCGAACTTGAAGATGGAGTTCACACTGTGTCTGGCTACACAGTCACGAGTATAGAGTGAGTGAGTATCATCGGTTGGCGCCACCGCAGAGGCTGCCTCGCAAGCAGCTCGTCAGTCCTTTCGCCTGTTATGTTATTTTTAGTGTGTCTAAATGTATGTTTTGATGTTTCTCAGTATGTCTTATGTGGGGGTGGGGGGGTGGGGGGGAATAGGGGGAAATCATTTTTCATTCACTTACCCGGATGGAGATGCGTCTTTTCTCCGTGTCGCATCTTCGCCCCCCTCACGGCCTACCAACTGGATTGGCGCGGCCTTTCCGAACGGAGATCAGCCCAGAGCTTAAGCAGCAGGCGCAGCGCGGAATTACCATCGTGGAGTCTGGGATCGAGGTTCGATCGCCCAGCGCGGTGGAGCTGACAACCCCCCGATGCAGGAGCTGAACGCCTCGACGCGGAGGGCCCGAACGCCGCCGGCTACGGGAGTCAAGACCGTCCCGTCAATGGGGGGCTCGAGGCCCCCGACCAAGGAAGAACAACAAGGGAAGGACTTGGAACTTTATTTTCGTCTTCCATCACAGTGAGGAATGTTGATTCCACTGTGGTGGATGTTTATGTTAAATTCTATTGTGTATTGTGTTCTTTTTATTCATATGGCTGTATGGTAACTCAAATGTCACTGTACCCATTGGTGCACGTGACAATAAATGTGAACTTGCACTTGAAGTTGAGTAGAGCAGGGGGCTGAGCACGAAGCCTTGATTGTTAATGAGGAAGAAGTATTTCTTCCAATTCGAACAGACTGTGGTCTGTGGATGAGGAAGTTGACGATCCAATTGCAGAGGGATGCACGGAGACCCATTTCTGTGAGCTTGGTAACCAGCTTTTATTATTTTTATCAAAAAATGTATTCCATTAAAAATAATATCTACAACACAATAAAACAAAACAGAACTCACCACCATAACACAAGACAAACAAATATACTAAATAAACTACTATACAACTATGTTACACTCCTTGCCAAGGATGCATTCAACCTCCCGCGCTGCCCAGCGGTCCCGGAAATCCCCCGGGGTGCCCATGGACAACATGTAGTCCCTTTCTAACACCACTCGGGCACGGACGTAACCATGGAAAAGGGGCACGCAGCTAGCTCGGGCAGAGCCCCCTTCCGCCTGGCGTCGTGTCTCGCTTGGTCAGGCCCAGGAGCAACCCAACCAGGACATCCTCGGCCCTACCCTCTCCCCTACGCACAGGGTACCCAAAGATCAGGAGGTTGAGAAGTGCAGCCAGAAGGCAAGGAGCAGCCTCTTTACATAATGGAACAGGGGCTGCAGCCTCACACACTCCATATACACATGGTACACAGACTCTTCCAGCCCGCAAAAGTGGCAGGCGGCTGGTGAGTCTGTAAAACCCGAGAGATACAGATTGCAGGGAACTGTCAAGGAGGTGGCTCTAGAAATCGTGAATGCATTGGTGATCATTTTCCAATGTTCTATAGATTCAGGATCAGTTCCTGTGGATTGGAGGGAAGCTTATGTTATCCCACTTTTCAGGAGAGAGAAAACAGCTAGCCTGACATCGGTGGTGGGGAAGATGCTGGAGTCAGTTATTAAAGAAGTAATAACGGTGCATTTGGATAGCAATCCAGTAAAAGGATTGGTCCAAGTCAGCATGGATTTATGAAGGGGAAATCCTGCTTGCCTAATCTTCTGGAATTTTTTGAGGATGTGACAAGTAAAATGGATGAAGGAGAGCCAGTGGATGTAGTGTATCTGGACTTTCAGAAAGCCTTTGATAAGGTCCCACACAGCAGATTAGTGGGCAAAATTAGAGCACATGGTATTGGGGGTAGGGTATTGACATGGATACAGAATTGGTTGGCAGACAGGAAACAAAGAGTAGGAATAAACGGGTCCCTGTCAGAATGACAGGCAGTGACTAGTGGGTACCGCAAGGCTCGGTGCTGGGACCGCAGCTATTTACAATATATATTAATTATTTAGATGATGGGATTAAAAGTAACACTAGCAAATTTGCAGATGATGCAAAGCTGGGTGGCAGTGTGAACTGTGAAGAGGATGCTAGAAGGTTGCAGGGTGACTTGGACAGGTTGAGTGAGTGGGCAGATGTATGTCAGAAGCAGTATAATATAGATAAATGTGAGGTTATCCACTTTGGCGGCAAGAACAAGGAGGCAGATTATTATCTCAATCCTGTCAGATTAGTAAAAAGGGAAGTGCAACGAGACCTGCGTGTCCAGTCACTGAAAGTAAACATGCAGGTACAGCAGGCACTGAAGAAAGCTAATGGCATGTTGGCCTTCATAACGAGAGGATTTGAGTATAGGAGTAAAGAGGTTCTTCTGCAGTTGTACAGGGCCCTGGTGAGACCACATCTGGTGTATTGTGTGCAGTTTTGGTCTCCTAATTTGAGGAAAGATATTCTTGCTATTGAGGCAGTGCAGATTCACGAGGTTAATCTCCGGGATGGCGGGACTGTCATATGAGGAAAGATTGGAAAGACTGGGCTTGTATTTACTGGAATTTAGAAGGATGAGAGGAAATCTTATAGGAACGTAAAAATTATAAAAGGATTGGACATTGCAGGAAAAATGTTCCCAATGATGGGGGAGTCCAGAACCAGGGGCCACAGTCTATGAATAAAGGGGAGGCCATTTAAAACTGAAAGAAAAAACGTTTTCACCCAGAGAGTTGTGAATTTGTGGAATTTGTGGAATTCTCTGCCACAGAAGGCAGTTGAGACCAATTTACTGGATTAATTTAAAAGAGAGTTAGATGAAGCTCTAGGGGCCTAGCGGAATCAAGGGATTTGGGGAGAAGGTAGACACGGGTTACTGATTGTGGATGATCAGCCATGATCACAATGAATGGCGGTGCTGGCTCAAAGGGCCAAATGGCCTCCTCCTACACCTATTTTCTGTCTATGTCTATGACTCCTCGGTGCAGTTACTCCACCCCAGGTCCCCGATTGGTAACCTGCTTTTTTTTAAATCAAAATATTTATTCAAACATTAAAATAGTATTTACAACACAATAAAACAAGACAGAACCCAGCACCATAGTACAAGGCAAAACAATATACCAAGTAAAGTACTAAAACAACTATATTACACACCTTGTCCAGGATACACTCAACCGCCCCTGCGGTGCCCAGCAGTCCCGGAACTCCCTCAGGGTGCCCGTGGACAGTGCATATTCCCTTTCTAACCCCACCCGGGCGCGGACGTAACCCCGGGAAAGGGGCAGGCAGCCGGCTCGGGCAGAGCCCTCTTCCACCTGGCGCCTTGACTCGCTGAAGGCCAGCTTGGCCAGGCCCAGGAGCAACCCAACCAGGACATCTTTAGCCCCACCCTCTCCCATACGCACAGGGTGTCCAAAGATGAGGATGGTGGGTGAAAAATGCAGCCAGAAGGCAAGGAGCAGCTTTGGTAACCTGCTTTAAAAAAAAAAGCAACATTATTTATTCAAACATTAAAATAGTATTTGCAGCACAATAAAACAAACAGAACCTACCACCATAGTACAAGACAAAACAAATATATCAAGTAAACTACCAAACAACTATATTACAATCCTTGTCATTTGTAACCTGCTTGGAGGGGATGATGGTATTGAATGCTGAGCTGTAGTCTATAAACAACAGCCTGACATAAGTGTTTTTATTGTCCAAGTGGTCCAGTGCAGAGTGGAGAGCCAGCGAGATCGCATCCTCTGTTGACCTGTTGTGATGGTAGGGGGACTGCAATGGGTCAAGGTTTTTGTTGAGGTAGGAGTTGATAAGCACCATAACCAACCTCTCAAAGCACTTCATCACCACAGACGTTAGTGCTACTGGTCGATAGTCGTTTATGTATTAAACATCTGGATTAGCTTTGTGAAGTTTTGATGGTTGACCTACAGTGGGTGATACAGTTTATTATCAGCTGGTGAAATGTGGCTACATATATATGTGTCTGAACATCCTTCCTGGGTCTCCCCGTCCCCTTCACCATAATTGCAAACCTTATCCAAAATCATCAAGAGGTTAGTCCCCTGTCTCTTATCCAGAAATAATGAGGCCTCAGGTGCTAAAAGTTGAATTGCAGTGCATTGGCGGCATGGTGGCACAGCAGTAGAGTTGCTGCCTTACAGTGCTTGCAGGACCAGAGACCCAGGTTCGATCCTGAGTATGTACGTTCTTCCCATGACTTGTGTGGGTTTTCCTCCGAGATCTTCGGTTTCCTTCCACACTCCAAAGACGTGCAGGTTTGTAGGTTAATTGGCTTGTTATAAGTGTAAATTGTTACAAGTAGGATTATGTTAATGTGTGAGGATCGCTGGTCGGTACGGACTCAGCGGGCCGAAGGACCTGTTTCTGCACTGTATCTCTAAACTAAAAAAAAATGAAAAATATCAATATGCATTCTGTTGGCTGACGGTGCAAGACACTAATACAGGTCCAACACCGATTTTCCGGCACCCTTGGTTCCAGAGCCTTGCTGTCTTATCCATTTAACTGGACCAACAGAGGTCACAAGCTCCGAGAGGAGTCGATCGGTACTGGCATGGACTGCCTAGGCCACCGGGCAGCCAAGATACCACGGAGGTGGCCTTGGAAGTCAGCTATGGAAACAGATCTGGAAATCCAGTGGCACCAGGGGAGAAATTTGACCCGCCACACAGCCACACAAGTCCCGATGGGGTCGAGATCGGCCACCTCACCCGATCTGGGCGCCACATTTTTGGCGGTACTTATGGAGGGAATTTCAAGAGCGTTCTCGTAATTTTGTCCAGTTTAAAGGAGGTGCCGGACCACCAGTTGCCGGAAGATCGGTTGTGGACCTGGACAACAGTATGATAAATTATACTTACCACATGGACTACAAACCATGAGAGTGGTTGAACACGATGCCGATAGTTAATTTGGCTTCACAGGGTCACTGATTTCCTATTATTTTACTTAGCATATACTGTACAGTGTTTAGTAATTACATTTTTACACCACAAAATGCATTTGTTGCTATTTAGGCATATAAATAGCAATGTTTTGGTGTCACTGAGGTATGAAGAGTAAAAGCTGAGCAGGAGAATGATTGACTTTAAAGCTGAAAAGTGTACAGATTGCTCAGTAAATGCTCTTTATCGATGAGATCATCCATAATCTAATAAACACTAAAGTAGGATCGCAAATGAAGTCTCTGGCATTTTAGAAGATGCTACCATTTGTTCTGAATAGGATTTACTGCATTTCTTTCTTCGCGTTAGATTTAGAATATTTGGGTGAAGCATTGGAAGGATCAAATTGGTCATATTTTTAGCAAATTGCATTGCTGGAAGATTGAAGAATGGCACACAGAACATTTATTGCTCAGCAGCATGAGTTTAGTTTAGTTTAGAGATACAACATTTAAACAGGCCCTTCAGCCCACCGAATCCGCACTGACCAGCGATCCCTGCACACTAACACTATCCTACACACACTAGGGACAATTTTACATTTTATACCAAGCCAATTAACCTACAACTATGTACATCATTGGAGTGTGGGAGGAAACCAAAGATCTCGGTGAAAACTCACGTAGGTCACAAACTCCATACAGACAGCACCCATAGTCAGGATCAAGCCTGGGTCTCTGGCACTATAAGGCTGCACCTCTACGCTGCGCCACCGCGCGATGCAAAGTTAGAGCTTAAGTTATTTACTTCTGTTTACCTCGTGGATGTTATCATCTTCATCAAACCTCATAGAACTTTCATCAAACCTTCTCCCCTTCCACTTTATCTTTTAACTGCAGGGGAAGTTTAAACTTGCAAATGTAAGAAGTTTAGAATTTGTGTTGCATTGTAGCAAGTAATTGTGCAACTACTGTAACATTATGATTCAGCTGTGGCATTAAAACATAAATTAATAATGATGATGTTGATCAATCATTCCATCTGACATATTATGTGGACAGAACACGCATGACTGATTGGAAATATTTTGAACTAACTCTTTCCACACCAGATGTATCAGCCTCCCAGACACCAGTAAAAATTACATCCCTTTCCTAATCAGGAATCCACACTCACCTATCATTATTTTCCTTCTGTATTTTTGTTTTTTGCTATATGCCCATTTTATGGTCCTTTCTTCACTGAAATAGTAAGATTAAAGGAGAACTTACCAGTTTGAAGTTTGATCTTTATTTTATGAGGAGATACGATGAGGGACTACATGAAGAAGACCCCGTCCAGCCGCACGCGTGTCAATCTTCAAAGCAGCGGTGTGAAATCACAGGTAATAGTGACTGAAGTATAATAGTAAGGTGAGAGAAGACTAGAACTACCAGATGACCTTTATGAGGGTTGGGAGCGGAGGGCACATAGTCCCTCATCGTAACTCCTCATAAAATAAAGATCAAACTTCAAACTGGTAAGTTCTCATTTAATCTTACTATTTTACTTCGGAGTCACGTGAGTGAATACGTGAAGATTTCAAAGCTCTGTGATTTCATGCCGCAGATTGAAATCCCGGCGTCTCACTGCATTGATTGACTCACAATAAGAAAATAATCAATAATGCATCAACCATAACATTGCTTGAAACGAATTAACGGTATAATTTATAAAGAAACAATAGTAACCCCTTCTATCCCAGGGGGAAACTATAAAACTGAACTTAAAACAGAATCGGCAAATACCCCCGGTTTGGCAATTGGCTTATGATAAAAATTTGGAACATAAGTTCACTGGACCATCCTGCGGCCGCGAGGATACGGTCTATAGGGACGTCCATTGCCCTGGCCGCTGAAGTTGATGCCGCCCTGGTGGAATGAGATTTAAAATTGTCAGTGTCAATCCCAGCGTAAACCAGAACCTGCTTTAGCCACCTTGAAATTGTTTGAACCGACACCTTTCTATGCGTTTTTTGGTGGCTAATAAATAATGCAGATTCCGCTCCTCTTAGGGTTCTGGTAGCCTCAGTGTAATATAACAAACATGACACTACACACAGGCGGGAATCCGTGGGGTATGCCGAAAAGATAATCTTACACCCTGTCACCCCTATTCTACTCTGCTTGAGCAAATCATAGATATATAAATTAATGGCATCTGGTGATACATCCATCGTGTCTAGTCTCAGCTTCTGTAATGTCTGCACACGTTGGGC
>JAXLNO010004872.1:586832-798816 GCA_038087875.1 Malacoraja senta | reverse complement strand
GAGTGCGTGGACCCTCTGGCCAACTTTCATGCTGCCACCAGCTTCAGTGAACCGCTTACTGCCCATGAAGACGTGAGGTGCGTTATCACCGAAACTATGAAGCCTTGCTCGTCGTTGGCCTTAATTGGTCCAACAGCTTGTGCTTTGTGCTCCAGATTTTGCCCGTTGAATAGGTCTTACCTGAATAGAAGATTTGACAGCTGGCTCTAACGCCTCTGATAGCGGTGTTCACTGCATTGTGTTGGGATGGCAACCTTGCAGCCAGGAATGGTACCTCTGACACGTGCCCTACATCCCTTGGGGTATGCTCCACGGCTAAACCCTCAGACTCGGCGTCAGATTTACTCTGACCCGGCATGTTGTCCTCCTCCATAAGGGAGTCATTAGGCAGCCCTGTTACAAGGCGCTGCTGGTGCGGCCTCTCCAATAGGCCCAGCCTTCAGAGTCAGAACAAAACTGCCCCAGTAAGCTCACCTCCTCCATTGAGGGAGACATTAGGCAGCCCTACTACGGGTGCTGCTGCCATACATTAAGCAGCCCTGTTACAAGGCGCTGCTGGCACGGCCTCTCCCATAGGCCGGCACTGCCATAGAATCGGCATCCCCATTAAGCAGCCCTGTCCAAGGCGCTGCAAGTGTGGGCTCTTCCATAGGCCGGCACTGCCGCAGACTCGGTATCCCCATTAAGCAGCCCTGTCCAACTCCTGATATTGGAGTGTATCTAGATGGAGCTCCCTTCTGGCCAACCTCCATATTTTCTTATTACCGGAAGGGAACCCTCCCGGCACCAGGGCTGACCATTTTGGTCCGTTTACCCCATATCCTGGGGACCACTGCAGTCTGGGTACCTCATTACTACTGGATTTCCCCTCCCCGAGAACCCCAGCGTGTATATTTATATCGGAGGGAAACTTCCCGACCGGTCTGCTGCATGTCCCCTCCCCGGGAACCACAGCATCTGGCAGTCACTGACGGTCTTATCAGTGACTGCGATCGCGAAACCCGACATTTGCCAGCTACCCGTTTCTGCGGTCGGACCTGGGTTGCCCCATAGCCATAGCTGGTTCCCTCGTCGGTCCTTGCGAATCACCCGGCAGGAAGCCTCTGGAACAAGAGGTTCCTGCAAGGAAACAAAACAGGTAAGAAATACAACCTTACCTGAAGTTTAAACTTACCGCGCTGGAGGAGCTCTGCTGCTCCAACCGGCCGCCTGCACCAATGCATCTGACGTAATGACGCACGTGCAGCTGGACGGGTTCTTCACGTAGTCACTCATGTGACTCCAAGTAAAATTCAACATGTTACCAATCAAAACTACAAAACTGCGGGGAAAACCTTTGGTGCGTGTTAAATTAATATAACCATCTTCGCAGTCTATCAAACTGTTACATTCTATCATCTTTTGAACATCTCTGACATTGAGAAGGATTCCGAGACTGTTAAAAGGACTTTCTTTAAAGTAAAATAATGCAAAATTATTAAAGCAGTTATAAATAAATATAGAAAAATTGAAAACATAATCTGAATGATAACATACCTTATATTTCCTCTCTTGTAACCATAACATTTCCCTTCAAATGATTTGGCTGGCACATCATGTGGCACAAATCTCTGAACAGATTTCCCAACTTGAGTTGGGGAATTCCTGCAAGTTCATACCCAGCTACTGAACTCCTCACAGAGTCTGTAAGTGGAGGCAAAATGACACATTTGCTTCCAGGAATCTTTCAGCATGTTCTGAAATTCGGTGTATATTTTCAGTCAGCAAAGGCCTGACTTTAGTTTAGAGCTACTGCACAGAAACAGGGCCTTTGGCCCACCAAGTCCGCACCGACCTACGATCCCCACGCATTAACACTATCCTACTCACACTAGGGACAATTTACACTAATACCAAACCAATTAACCCAAATTGGAGTATGGAAGGAAACCGAAGATCTCGGAAAAAACCCATGCAGCTCATGGGTGGATTGTACAAACTCTGTACAGACAGCATCTGTAGTCAGGATCGAACCCTGGTCTCTGCCGCTCTACCGCTGCGCCACCATGCCGACCTTAGTGGCATGTATGGAGATAAAAGCTGAATCTTGGTGTGGATTTGCTAGCAAACAAGTTATTGATATTAATCATACAATTATTAAACATATAATTCTATTTTAGATGCATTACCGCCATGAACATTTATGAAAATTCACTTGTTATTCTCAAAGCAAGCTGATCAAATATTTATTCTATCCAGGAGGTAATCCTGAATTTGGAACAGTGCATGAGTAATTTCTTAGTAATGCATGAATGTGGTATGATCACTGCAGGTTTCCTGGCATTCAACCTCCAATTACTATCCTGTACAACGGCTTTGCTGCTCTGATGATCTAATCGAAATGCCTGCTATGTTTTAATTTTCCAAAATTCAATTGAAAGTCATTGCGAAGTAATCATTTACACGAGAAGCAATAAAGCTGCTTTTTTGCAAGAAAGCTTACAAAGAATGTAAAGGCTGGCTTGGCAGGAAACTGGACTGCCTGGCAGACAAACCATGTCAACGTAGAATGTTGTTTGCCCATGGAGTTCATAAGTCGTAGGAGCAGAATTAGCTATTCGGCCCATCGAGTTTCCTCAGCCCATTCTCCTGTCTGGTCCCTGTAACCTTTGACATCAAGAACGTGTCAATCTCTGCCTTAAAAATATGCAATGGCTGTGTCTCCATGGCCTTCAGTGGCAATTAATTCCACAGATTCACCACCCTCTGACTAAAGAAATTCCTCCTCATCCCCTTTCCAAAGTTATGTCCTTTTATTCTGAGGCTATACCCTCTGGTCCTAGATTCTCATACTAGTGGAGACATCCACTCTATCCAGGGCTTTCATTATTTGGTAAATTTCAATGAGGCGCCCCCTCATCCTTCTAAACTGCAGCGACCAATTTCTCAAAGGTGTTCAGGAGAGTTTTCTCCAGCAATATGTAGAGGGCCCCACACGTGAGAGGGCGGCACTTGATCTGGTCTTGGGATATTGGGAAGGGCAAGTGAATGAAGTGTTCATGGAGGAGCCTTTTGGGACCAGTGACCACTGTTCGATTAGGTTTAAGATAATTATGGATCGGGACGGAGAGGGTCCAGGTGTTAAGATGCTCAACTGGGGTGAGGCCAACTTTGAGGGTATGAGAGAAAGTCTCGCTCAAGTTGACTGGAGCAGGTTGTTTGAGGGGAAAGGAACATCAGCCAAGTGGGATGTTTTTAAAAGTGTGCTGACAAAAGCTCAGGATATGCACGATCCTGTTAGAGTGAAGGGCAAAGCAGGCACACGTAAGGAAGCTTGGCTGGCGAGGGAAATAGAGGCATTGGTCAAGAATAAGAAGGACGCATGGGACAGGTATAGGCAGCTGGGATCAAGTGTGTCCCTGAAGGAGTGAAGGAGCAAAGAAGGCTTTGATCGCCCCGACTGCGGATGGTTTGACTGCCCCGACCACGGGAGAACAAAGAGGAAGAAGATTGAACTTTATTGCCTTCCATCACAGTGAGGAATGTGGAATCCACTGTGGATGTTTATGTTAACTTTTGAGTAGATGTGTGCCTTGTTGCTTTTCACTTAGTATGGTAACTCAAATTTCAGACGGAGGAACCTGGGGCAGCCAATGGAGGTAGACATCTCCAGGGCTTGATCAGATATATCCGAGGACATTGTTGGAAACCAGAGAGGAAATTGCGGGAGCCCTGGGTGAGATTTACGAGTTGTCCTTAAATACAGGAGAGGTGCCGGAAGACTGGAGGGTGGCAAATGTTGTGCCTTTATTCGAGAAGGGCTGCAGGGAAAATGCTGGGAATTAAGCGAGCTTAACACCTGCAGTTGGAAATCTACCAGAGTGTATTCTGAAGGATAGGATAGACAGGCATTTGAATGGGCAAGGGCTGATTGGGGATAGTCAGCATGAGAAGACGACTATTCTCTAAAATCACTTCTGTCTTGTCTTGAGGACATTAAGTCCTGGATGGCCTTAAACTTTCTGGGATTTAATGAAAATAGACAGAGGTGATTTTGTTTGGCCCCAATGGCTGCCGTGAACCTCCCTTTGTTGACTTGGGTCCACTGGCATTGTCCGTAAAGCCAACAGTTTTAAACCTGGGTTTTAGGATGGACGGTGATTTTAAACTAGATAAACAAATAGGTGCGTGGTTAAGTCCAGCTTCTTTCACCTAAGGAAGCTGGCAAAGGTGAAGCCCATTCTCAAGCGGCAGCATTTTGAAACAGTAATCCATGCCTTTATTACATCTAGGCTGGATTACTGTAACGCACTCTACTCTGGAGTCACACGAGCTTCATTGGCTCGTCTCCAGCTGGTCCAAAATGCTGCCGCTCGCCTTTTAACCGGAACTCGAAAGAGGGAGCACATTACGCCAATTTTGGCCTCCCTTCACTGGCTCCCAGTGCACTTTCGAGTTCATTTTAAAATTCTTTTATTTGTTTTAAAATCTTTGAATGGGCTCGCCCCGCCTTACCTCTCTGAGCTGCTCCACCTATATGCTCCTGCCCGGTGCCTCAGGTCAGCTGATCAGCTGCTCCTGGAGGTACCGAGGTCTAAGTGGACGCTCAGAGGGGATAGAGCCTTCTCTGTTGCTGCTCCGGCACTCTGGAACACATTGCTGTTGCACATCAGACAGGCCCCCTCACTATCCATCTTCAAATCCACCTTAAAAACTCACTTTTATTCTCTGGCTTTCGACACTGGCTGAGACATTGCTCCTGTTTTTAGTGCTTTTAATTTTTACTGTTTTATAGTCCTTCGTTTTACGGTTTTTAATGGTTTGTAATAACTTCTTGTCCATGAGTTCTCATGTACAGCACTTTGTGGCAACTGCAGTTGTATAAAGTGCTTTATAAATAAAGTTATTATTATGGGAGGTCATATCTCACAAATTTGATGGAGTTTTTTGAGGATGTGACCAAAAAGGTTGATGAGGGCAGAGGTGTAGATGTACACATGGACTTCAGTAAAGCATTCAACAAGGTTCCTCATGGTAGGCTGTTCTGGAAGGTTAGTTTGCAGATGGTTAGATGGTGGAAGGTTGCTTCTCGGACTGGAGGCCTGTAACTAGTGGTGTGGCTCGGGGTTCGGTGCTTGGCCCGTTACTGTTTGTCATCTATATCAATGATTTGGATGAAAACATACATGGCAAGATTAGCAAGTTTGCAGATGATACAAAAGTGGGTGGTATTGCAAATAGTGAAGATGGTTGTGAAAAATCGCAGCAGTATCTTGATTGATTGGCCAGGTGGACTGAGTAATGGTGTTGGTAATGATAGAGTATTGTGTTCAGTTCTGGGCACCATGTTATAAGAAAGATGTTGTCAAGCTGGAAAGGGTACAGAGAAGACTTACAGAACTAGAAGGTCTGAGCTATAGGGCAGAGGTTGAGTAGGCTGGGACTATTCATTGGAGCACAGGAGGATGAGAGGTGATCCTATAGAGGTGTATAAAATCATGAGAGGAATAGATCAGGTAGATGCACACAGTCTCTTGCCCAGAGTAGGTGAATCGAGGACCAGAGGACAGGTTTAAGGAAAAGGGGAAAAGATTTAATAGGAATCTGAGGGGTAACTTTTTCACACAAAGCTCTCCCAAGTCCCTTTGCACCTATGATTTCTAAATCCTTTCCCCATTTAGGAAAGAGTCTACATCCTTAGTCCTATTACCAAAGAGCATGATCACACACTTTGCTATGCTGTATTCCATCTGCCACTTGTTTACCCACTCTCCTAACCAGTCCAAGTCCTTCTGCAGAGTCCCTGCTTCCTTTACACTACCTGCCCCTCCACCTAGCTTCATATCATTTGCAAACTTGTCCACAAGCCATTAATTCCATCATCTACAGTAAATCATTCATGTTCAATGTAAAGAATAGTGGTGCTTGTACCGACCCCTCTGGAGCACAGCTAGTCACTGGCAGCCAACTGGATAAAGCCCCCATTATTCCCACTCTTTGTCTTCTGCCAGCCAGCCAACCTGCTATCCATACTAGTATTTGCCCTCTGATATCATGGACTCTCCTAGCAACCTCGCACGTGGCACCTTATCAAAGGACTTCTGCAAATCCAGGAAACAACATCCACTGACTCTCCTTTGTCTATCCTGCTATTTACTTACTCACAGAATTCCAACAGATTTGTCAGGCAAGATTTTCTCTTTACAAAACCATGCTGACTTTGGCCTGTTTTATCATGGACTTAGATGGTTCGTCTAAGTACTTGGAAATCTCATCCTTGATAATGGACTCTCAAATCTTACCAACCACTGAAGTCGGGTTACCTGGCCTAAAGTATTTGTCTTTTGCCTCACTCTCTTGTTGAACAGTGAAGTAACATCAGGTGACTTATCCACCTTCAGACCGTTCAGCTTCCCAAGCACCTTCTCCTTAGTACTTGCAACTCCACTAACTTCCAGCCCCCGACTCTCTTGAATTTCTGGCACATTGCTGGTGTCTTTCAGAGTGAAGAAGGAGGCAAAAAGCGTATTTAATTCTTCTGCCATTTCTTTATTCCCCATTATTACTTCTCCAACATCATTTCCCAGTGGTGCATTGTCCACCCTTGCCTCTCTTTTACTCTTTATATATCTGAAGAAACTTTTCCTATCTTCCTTTATATTATTGGCTAACTTCTTATCTCATCTTTTCTCTCCTTGTTGCCTTTTTAGTTACCTTTGGTTTCTAACAGCTTCCCAATCCTCTAGTTTCCCCACTAATCTTTGCAATATTATGTGTCTTCTCTTTTAGCTTTACGCTGTCTTTAACTTCCTTTGTCAGCCAAGGTCACCTCATTCTCCCCTTAGAATCATTCTTCCTCCTTGGGCTGATGGCTGTTGTTGAAACCTGTGCACTGATGTTGAAGCACTTTCTATCATTAAGCCTCGTGCTTGTGGTGGATCTAGTAAAGTATATATTTTTGTATCAACATATATTATGCACTTTAATAAATGCAGCTATTATACTTAATTTTAGTCTTCATTGATATAAGATTTGTAATTTCAGCATGATGTAATGATAATAAATAATACTATTAATGTCTGAGCTGAGATCAAAGTCAGTTAAACTTCATGATTATGTTTATAAATCAACGCATTTGTTCATGAAATAATTCAAATATATAAAGGTTTGTTCAAGACAAGTAATTCACACACAGAAATCAAGAACATCTATTAGTTGTCAGTTTAGACATTCAAATTAATCGTAAACATTTCAGTAGATGGCAAGGTGGCACAGCGGTAGAGTTGTGCCATACAGCACTTACAGCGCCAGAGACCGGGGTTCAATCCCGACTACAGGTGCTTGTCTGTACGGAGTTTGGACATTCTCCCCAAGACCACGTGGGTTTTCTCCGAGATCTTCAGTTTCCTCCCACACGCTTTGTAGGTTAATTGGCTTGGTATTAATGTAAATTGTCCCTGGTGGGTTTAGGATAGTGTTCATGTGTGGGGATCGCTGGTTGGCATTGACTCGGTGGGCTGAAGGGTGTTTCCGCGCTGTATCTCCAAACTAAACTAGAACAGGCAGGTTCAGTTAAAAAGTAATATTAAAAATTCAAACTCAAACCGTTGCTCAGTGTTGTTCTCATAAATGTAAACAAAAGATGGTATCCGCATTATCGCTGGTTGATGACATCGCTGTGCCAACAATAAAAAGGCATTGGAAGGAGTAGTAAAATTAATTATTTCATGTTCCTGCCCTTTCTGTGTGATTTGAGTGAGGTTGGGTTTGTGTTATGTCAATCTCCAAAGTTCCTGCCTTTGAACTGTGGTGAAAATAGTGAAAATTAATGTCTGTTGCGAGAAAACCAAATATATTAAAAATGAGTGCTTTTGCGATGCCTGCAGAATGTTACTTTGAGATTTGTATTTAATGTTATTTGCACACTATTTGTAATAGCATACAATTGCATTGATAGATGTCAGGATGTATTAAGGTAGGAAGGAACTGGTTTAAACCAAAGGTATTTATTTCTCTGAAACCACTGATTCTAGAATTTGGCACTGTTTTTTGACAGGTGGTTCTTTGCATTGTTATGCTAATTTTTCTTTTAGCCTCCAGATCCTGCCTGATGCTGACAGATGGAGACGTAACGAGCTGCTGATACTGGAATCTAGAGCAAAATACAAAGCGCCGGAGTAACTCAGTGGTTCAGGCACCATCTTCTGAAGAAGGGTTCTGACATGAAATCACTTGTCCATTCCCTCCATAGATATAGTGTGACACACTGATTTTTTCCAGCAACTTGTTTTACTCATGTATTAATTATGTTGATAGGTTTGAAAAAAATTGCATATATTTGGGGGAAAAAAAACAATTGTTGGACCCTTGAAGACTGAAAAAGGTGAATTTATTAAGGGGAACAAGGAAATGGCAGATGAGTTGAACAGGTACTTTGGATCCGTCTTCACTAAGGAGGACACAAACAATCTTCCTTGGGTGGGAGATTGCAACCTTCACGTGGTCCACCCTGTTTAGACGAATGCAATCAACTTGGTGTGCACAATCAAATAAGATCAAATAGAACAAGTTGTCCTACAACTTTAGGCTGCGCACGTCATACGCAAGAAGAAGAAGAAACAATCTTCCTGATATAGTAGTAGCCAGAGGATCTGGGGTGACGGAGGAACTGAAGGAAATCCATATTAGGCAGGAAATGGTGTTGGGTAGACTGATGGGAACTGAAGGCTGATAAATCCCCAGGGCCTGATGGTCTGCATCCCAGGATACTTAAGGAAGTGGCTCTAGAAATCGTGGACGCATTGGTGATCATTTTTCAATATTCTTTAGATTCAGGATCAGTTTCAGTGGATTGGAGGGTAGCTAATGTTATCCCACTTTTTAAGAAAAGCAAGAGAGAGAAAACAGCGAATTATAGACCTGTTAGCCTGACATCGGTGGTGGGGAAGATGCTGGAGTCAATCATAAAAGATGAAATAGCTGCACATTTGGATAGCAGTAACAAGATCGGTCCAAGTCAGCATGGATTTACGAAGGGGAAATCTTGCTTGACTACTCTTCTGGAATTTTTTGAGGATGTAACTAGGAAAATGGACAAGTGTGAGCCAGTGGATGTAGTGAACCTGGACTTTCAGAAAGCATTTGATAAGGTCCCACATAGGAGATTAGTGGGCAAAATAAGGGGACATGGTATTGGGCGTAGAGTGCTGACATGGATAGAAAATTGGTTGGCAGACAGGAAACAAAGAGTAGGGATTAATGGGTTCCTTTCAGAATGTCAGGCAGTGATTAGTAGGGTACCGCAAGGCTCGGTGCTGGGACTGCAGCTATTTACAATATACATCAATGATTTAGATGAAGGGATTAAAAGTAACTTTAGCAAATTTGCAGATGACACGATTCTGGGTGGCAGTGTAAACTGTGTGGAGGATGCTATGAGAATGCACGGTGACTTGGACAGGTTGGGTGAGTGGGCAGATGCATGGCAGATGCAGTTTAATGTGGATAAATGTGAGGTTATCCACTTTGGTAGCAAAAACAGGATGGAAGATTATTATCTAAATGGTGTCAAGTTGGGAAAAGGTGAAGTACAACGGGATCTGGGGGTCCTTGTTCATCAGTCAATGAAAGTAAGCATGCTGGTACAGCAGGCAGTGAAGAAAGCGAATGGCATGTTGGCCTTCATAACAAGAGCAGTTGAGTATTGGAGCAAAGAGGTCTTTCTGCATTTGTACAGGGCCCTCGTGAGACCATACCTGTAGTTTTGTGTGCAGTTTTGGTCCCCTAATTTGTGGAAGGACATTCTTGCTATTGAGGGAGTGCAGCGTAGGTTTAGAAGGTTAATTCCCAGGATGGTTGGACTGTCATATGCTGAGAGAATGGAGCAGCTGGGCTTGTATACTCTGGAGTTTAGAAGGATGAGAGGGGATCTTATTGAAACATATAAGATTATTAAGGGTTTGGACAAGCTAGAGGCAGGAAACAGGTTCCCGATGTTGGGGGAGTCCAGAACCAGTGTCCACAGTTTAAGAATAAGGGCTAAGCCATTTGGAACAGAGATGAGGAAACACTTTTTCACACAGAGAGTTGTGAGTCTGTGGAATTCTCTGCCCGCAGAGGGCGATGGAGGCAGCTTCTCTGGATACTTTTAAGGGCTCTTAAAGACAGCGGAGGCATGGGATATGGGGAGAAGGCAGGAACAGGGTACTGATTGGGGATGATCAGCCATGATCACATTGAATGGCAGTGCTGGCTCGAAGGGCCGAACGCCCTACTCATGCACCTATTGTCTATTGTCTAATTTCATTCAGTTTTAATCATATGGAAAACCAAATGTTAAACACCATTTATTGTACACATATTAACATACTAATGATTTTGATAGGAGTAGATCATTGGTCCATCTCACTGACTCTTCCAAGGGTCTGAAGAACGGTCTCGATTTGAAACGTCACCCATTCCTTCTCTCCAGAGATGCTGCCTGTCCCACTGGGTTACCCCAGCTTTCTGTGTCTATCTTCCAAAAGTTATCTCTACGAAAGCCCTGTGCTCTGTTTCGGCGCTGATCCTTCCACAATATCATGTATTAGCTCGCCACATGTGTCATATGTTTACTCGCATGCCTTTATGAAAACGTTATTAAAATCCAGCATCCCCTTCTATACCTATTGATCTCCAGGTTGTTGCACTGTGCTTTGTGTTATTGGACTGATCCTTATTTTTCAGATCTATAACTTCTTTAGACACACAGCCAATTAGGGGAGCGTGACCTTTCTACCTTGCCTATGGTAATCCAAGTGCTGTTGCGTACACTGGTTAGGATTTCCTCTGACAAGTAATCTTTAAGTGTGCCCCAGTCTTAGAATATAAGCCCTACTCCAAGTACCACTAGTATGTTATTGATGTGGCACTAATTAATAACTGGATTTGGGAACAGAATTTGCATCAAATATTGCATTTCAGGTAACAAATAGACCTCAGAAGCCACATTTAAATGTGGGGGAGCGGGAATAGTATTTGCATGGTGTCTTCCTCTACATTTTAGAAAAATGTTGCTGTCTATTTATTATTGTATGTGATTGCATGCATCCAGCCAACTCAAGCTATTCAGTGGTTGCAAGCCAAGTTATTCTGATCTGATCTGATCTGATCTGATCTGATCTGATCTGATCTGATCTGATCCTGTCTGTCTGTCTGTCTGTCTGTCTGTCTGTCTGTCTGTCTGTCTGTCTGTCTTCTATCTAAAACTCTATTACTAAAATTCTATGACTAAAATTCTCATCTTGTGTTCTTCCGGTTTGCATTTTTTTTAAATTTGCGCAAAAAGGGTACCCTATATCGCTAGGATGCTTTCACCACCTTACTCACCATTTTTCTATGCTCCAAGCGCACCAAGCTTTGTTCCAATCGGTGAAATATTAGAAAAGTTATGAAGGTTTAAAAAATCGTGAGAGCAGAAGACTGGTCTTCTCGCCTGTCAGTCACCATGAAGTAACACCCCTTCCGGCACCCGCGGAGAATAAAACCCCGGAGGCGGGGCTGAGTCCATGAGCAGCATGCGGGCAGAGAGTAGCATGCAGGTTGCTTCTGCGGTGACCAGCACGACGAGCCGGGAACTGTTAAGTTGAACTGGAAGGCTCTGAGTGAAGTCGGAGTGGGACCGGGAGCTGCTGCTTGAGGCTGAAAGCTGAAGGTGCGTGGTGAGCAGAGTGCACGGTACATCTGCTGCGACCACCCCGCTTCCACACCCCTCCGCCCCCCTCCCCTTTCCCCCTCCCCACTTCCCCCTTCCTAACACCCCCTACTTCCCCACCCCCTACTTCCCCACCCCCCCTCTTCCCCACACCCCATCTTCCCCACAGACCCCCATATAATTAAATTCATTCCATCTGGCATATAAATTCATGACAGTGAGATTATAATATCATGTTATATTGTGTGAATGGGATTAGTTTGTTATTTGGATACTTAGGCTATTAAAACAAATAATAATTTTCTTCAGAAATGGATAGATGTTTAGGTCTAGTAATTGAATTAGATGAAACTGATGAACATGAATTTTTTGTTGGGTATTTACTATTTGTTTTAGCGATTAACTTTATATTTTCTACATTTTTTCTAAAATTGCAAATAATAACTTGTTTCTGTTCAGTGTTTTTTTTCCTTTACATTTCAAACAGATGTCTCCGAAGAAGAAATGCAAAGTTGTCAATCCAAATGCCCAGCAAAAGAGACAGATTTAGACAGCAATCGCAGAGATTATCCAAATTTGGACTACTCCAAATGTGATGATCTACAGGACAATCTTAATGGGAAAGTAGTGGGCAGAAAGGCATGTCATGCATGGTTTGAAGAGCAAAAACTTGTAGTTTACAAAGCCAAAATTGAAAAGTTGAGGAAAAACAAGGTGTACAGAGTTGCTTATTGGTTACAATCTGAGGAGTATGATGATGCTACTCCATAAAGACTCGGTCTATTGCTAGAAATTGTAATTTATTTACCTATCTGTTATAGACTTACAGCATATTATACAACAATATTAAAGTTCTGATCCTGAGAATATCACATTTTTGAATTTTCAAGGCAGTCTGTGTTATTACTATTTCCGTCACAATGGTCAATTTTGTAATTAGCTACAATTAGGTAATTGACTAATTATATGCTTTAATTTCAGGTCATCCATGTAAGATGTTTTATATTTGTTTCAGAATGCTTCAATCTATAATAACTGAAAATTTCATTCAGTTCTCTTAATTTTTAAGAAAGTTATGGGCTTTTGACTGTCCTCGATCACAGCTTTTGTGTTAAGTCAATGAAAAAGCAATAGGGAACAAGATGCTAATTTCCGAGTATGAAAATGGCCAAAACTTTTTTTATACTGAAGATATGAAAGTGAATTTGGTGTCAAATTAAACTTCTTTTTATGCTTTATCTGATGGGATAAATTGCAGACTTGATTTTAAAAATCTCAAAATTTTGTAACATAGCTACACAATGTTGGGGGATGAGGGGGGAATGAGCCACACCTGCGCAGTTAGGGGCTATGGGTGAGTGGTGGAACATTGCTTTGGGGGAACGGGTTGCGTTGGGGGAACGGGTGAGTGATGGAATATTGCGTTGGGGAATGGGTTGCGTTGGGGGGACCAGGCCTCCCGTGTGACTGGGACCCAACGGGTCCCACTTAGTCACGTGATAACTAAACCTGAATGAAGTCAAAAAAATCATTTGGGAAACTATATTATGCTCAAATACTGGAGAAATAACTGAAAATAGATACCAAGGTAAGGCATAACATCAAAGTCATCTTGATAGTCACAGTAGTGTTGAAACAACAAACTGCAGATGCTGGTAAACGGAAAAATAAAAAAGTACTGGAATAACTCAGCAGCATCTCTGGAGAACATGGATAGGCGTGAATTAAGGGCCGGGACCCTTCTTCAGACTGAGAGTCAGGGAAAGGGAAAATAGATATATAGATGGTGATATAGAGAGATATAGAAAACGTGGTCCTGTTTTATTTTTTTCCATATCTCTCCATATATATTTCTATATCTCTGTATCACTGTCTTTATCTCTCATTTCCCTTTCCCCTGACTCTCAGTCTGAAGAAGGGTCTCGACTTCCTTCTCTCCAGAGATGCTGCCTGTCCCGCTGAGTCACTCCAGCTTTGTGTGTCTATCTTCGGTTTAAACCAGCATCTGCAGTTCCTTCCTGCACAAATAATAGGTGGGTGCAGGTGAGAGAGGTTTTGATAGGCAGATGGTTGAACAAAGGTCAAAGATAAAAAGACATAAGGTGTGAGTTGGAAGTGTTACAAGTTATGAAGCTGGAGGAAGGAATGTAGGGAGGAGTGAAAGTGGAGAAATAGGTCTGAGTCCAGGTGTGGCACGGGGAGAGAGGTAGAGAACAGAAATGTGGGGCCGTTTGGTTAGTTACCTAAAATTGGACAATTCAATGTTCATATTGTTGGGTTGTAAGCTAGCCAATCAGAATATGAGGTGCTGTTCCTCCAGTTTGCGTGTGGCCTTACTCTGGCATTAGAGGAGGCCCAGGACAGAAAAGTCAGGATGGCAAGGGGATTAAAAATGTTTAGCAATCAGGAGATCCAGTAGGCCTTGGCAGACTGGGCGCAAGTGTCTAGTGAAATGGTTACTGAGTCTCCGCTTGGTCTGTCCAATGCACAGGAAGCTACATTGGGATCACCAGATACAGTACATGCGTTAGTGCAGGTGTATGTAAACCTCTGACTCACCTGGAAGGACTGCTGGGGTCCCTTGATGGAGATGAAGGAGGAGGTATGTCAGGTGTTGCATCTCCTGTAGTTGCAGAGGAAGGTACCTGGGGAGGGGGTGGTTTGGGTGGGAGGGAATGAGTGAACCAAGAAGTTGGGGAGAGAACAACCTATGCAGAAGGCAGAAAGGGATGGGGATGGGAAGGTGTGACTGGTGGTGGGATCACGTTGGAGGTGATGTAAATGTTGGAGAATTATGTGTTGGATGCGGAGGCTGGTGGGTGAAAGGTGCAGAGCAGGGGAACTATCCTTGTTCTGTCTGAAGGAGAGGGGGGATGAGTGCAGAATTACAGGATGCAGGAGAAGCAGGTGAGGGATCCATGTACGACAGCAGGGGGGCAACCACGTCTCAGATGTCTAGAATGGAAACACTCATCATGATAGCAGATGCGACAGGACGTAGACATTGAGAGTAGGGGATAGCCTCAGGAGGGTGTTTCTTGCCCTACTTTGAAGTTGTTCCGAAGAAGACGCAAAACTCAGCGGCACACACATCGTCTCTTCTCTAGAGAGAAGAAATGGATGACGTTTCACGTTGAGTCCCTTCTTCAGACTCCTTAAATAATAGATTCTTAGTCATAGTCATAGTGTGGAAACATGCCCTTCGGTCCAACTTGCCCACACCGTCCAACAATGTCCCACCTACACTAATCCCACTTGCCTGCAGTCAGTCCATATTCCTCCAAACCTGTGCTATCCATATACCTGTCTAACTGTTTCTTAAAACGATGGGATAGTCCTAGCCTCAACTACCTCCTCTGGCAGTTTGTTCCATACACCCACCACCCTTTGTGTGAAAAAGTTACCCCTCGGATTCCTATTAAATCTTTTCTCCTTCACCTTGAACCTATGTGGTCCTCGATTCCCCTACTCTGGACAAGAGACTCTGTGCATCTACCTGATCGATTCCTCTCATGATTTTGCACTTGTGTTGGTGGCCGTTGCAAACCACTTAGCCAAATGACAGGATGCTCCTAAAATAATTCAGTGACATCAGGAAGAAGAAATAAACCATCGACTAAGTTGTATGTTTTTAAAAATGCATTAATGGGTGAAGTTAAAGCAGGATGTTTGCTACGATGTGTTTGTAAATAGAGACTGTGGCAGCGAATTGGTGTTGCACGTTGAGTAATATCTTAATCTGTCAAATCAATAAGTTGTTAGGTCTGCACAAATCCCTTTATCTAGATAGTATCCAGCATATTTTTCACTGGAAGCATTCAAATACTTGTTCAGGGCCATGCCAAAGCATGAGTACCATTGACAAATGGCGTTGCAAAGCCTGATCTCTCCTCTGTTTCTGATATATTTCACTTTAACCTAAAAAGCAAAACATTTGCCAGAGTATCTCCAGCCAATTCTTTCAAAATGTTGGGATGTAAGCCATTGAATCTATCAGCTTTCAGTCTCACCAGCTTCTCTCCTACTTATTTTCCTTTGCACTTATCTCCTTAAGGCCCTAATTCCCACTGGACCTTTTGTTCTCTGACATTTCTTGTTTCTGTGTCATCTCTCATGAAAGAGATAAAAGAGGAAGGAGATTGGACTATTGCCTTCCATCACAGTGAGGAATGTGGGGAATCCACTGTGGTGGATGTTTATGTTAACCTTTATGTAGTTGTGTGTCGTGTTGCTTTTTTTTAGTATGGCTGTATGGTAAATCGATTTTCACTGTACCTTAATTGGTACACGTGACAATAAACTGGCCTTGAAACCTTGAAATAATGCCCAGAGCAGTTCTGTTTGTGGATTTTGGGGAGAAGGAAAAATCGGGCTGTGCGGGGCTGGGGAACAATGAGGTTGGAGGCTGTGGAGGGCAGACAGCCAGAAGTGTATCAATTACAGATGGTCTGAGAGATGATGGCCTGGTGACTGAAGAAGTGTCTTGACCCGAAACGTCACCCTTTCCTTCTCTCCAGAGATGTTGCCTGGCCCGCTGAATTACTCCATCAATTTGTGTCTATCTTTGGTGTGAACCAGCATCAGCAGTTGCTTCCAATACAATATATAACGTGTTCAATTTCATGGTTATTTCCTTGCCCCCCCCCCCTCCCCATTATAAATGTTCCCATGTTTCCCTAGAAGGCGCACCACATATGTTCCTGCTAGTATTGTACTTTGTGCTGACTTGGAGACTTCTGTTTTCTTTTTTTGTTTCTGACCATTTTTTCCCATATTCCACCTTCCCTTTATCAAGTTCTCAACCCTTTCTTTGCTCAGTTCTAGCAAGCTTCCAATCCTCGGGGTTACTGGTCTTTCTGGCAACTTTATAAATCTCATCCTTAGGTTTAAGAAGGAACTGCAGATGCTGGAAAATCGAAGGTAGACAAAAATGCTGGAGAAACTCAGCTGGTGAGGCTGCATCTATGGAGCGAAGGACATAGGCAACGTTTCGGGTGGAAACCCTTCTTCAGTTGTTTGTTTGTAATTTCTTGTTGTAGCCATGGCCAGGCTGTTCCTTGTAATACCTTGTTAATATTTTCACAACCATGTTGCTCTCTAATCTCTGTGTTTTATTTGGTTACATTTAAAGCCCTGATTTTGGATTGACTTCATTCAATTTCGAATTTAAAGTAAAGTATCAATACAATGATATTGTGGCCGTTCTTCCCTAAATGCCCTTTGCAACTGGATCTTAAAGTAAGGAGGAGAATTCGCAGTGTAGGAAGGAACTGCAGATGCTGGTTTATACTGAAGATAGAGACAAAATGCAGGGACAGACAGCATATCTGGAGAGAAGGAATAGGTGACGTTTCGTGTGAGTTACTCCAGCATTTTCTGTCTATGCCCAGCCTAACTATCTTGTGCACTCTTTAATCGCACCTTTGGGGAATACAACGTCAACTTCCCTTTGCAACAATGTAACCAGGGTTGCCAACTTTCTCACTCCCAAATAAGGGACAAAAGGTCAAAATACGGGACAAATTTCCGACGCCAATTCGTTGACCGACTCGGCCGTGGCTGGGTGAATGATGAGTTGGCCCGAGTGCAGGACTGCACGCAAAGCCCAGCCCGCGGGCCAACTGAGGGGTTTTGGCCCGGGCGACGTCGCGAGCAAAGTCCGGCACCCCATCCAACTCATGAACCGGTTATCGGCCATGAGAAGGAGGGGTGGTGGTGTCAGCGGTAAGCGAAGGTCCGAAGGTCGGACAGCTGGCCGGGCTGCCGACCGACGGGGCCACGGGCGAGGCGCTGCTGCACTCCATGGGCTGCACTACGTGGGACAGGAGAGGCAGGGCGGACGCAGCGCTCCAACCCGACAGTCCCCTTGACCCGAGTAGTAGCAGTCAAATACGGGACAAGAGCGGTCCCAGGGACAAACCAATTTAGCCCAAAATACGGGATGTCCCGGCTAATACAGGACAGTTGGCAAGCTAGATGTAACTTGCAATGGGGTCCGTGGATGCACGCAGTTGCCGCTCTTCACTTCGCTGATGTCAATACCGCCAGATGGACAATACTGCCGAAGATCAGTAACTGCAAAAGCAAATTAGGCAGCGCCGAAGTTACTGCCCACCAGCTCTGGCCCCGTCTCGAACTGCACGCTCCATGCAGCCGCTTTGTGCTGAAGGATGTCTCAGCGTTATGTAGGCTGTGTGTCTGTGAAAGGCTTTGTCCTATGTCAGCTGCATTTACTATGATGCTACTCAGAGGGCGCTGCTACTCCTGTTCCTGGGCATTATTTATTTTAAAAAAAACACACACATTATATCTCTTTTCAAACATTAAATACCTTCCTACATCATTCAGCTACAGCCAGTAGAGCGCATCTGGAGGGGTTTGAACGATTAAACTGAAAGCTTTTGTGTGCTTCGGGCATTGCCACAAGGCACAAATTCCGATGTTGGATCGGCGCTCATTATCTTTGTTCCTGGACGCGGAATACATCACTCACCACTACTCCAATACAACTGTAGAAAAGCCGGCGAGATGAACCAGAATACGCTGTTCCCGCCCCTTGTAAAATGCGTAAACATCTAACCAGTCCCGGCAGCATGTGTTGAATGAGATCATTGCAAGAATTTTCGGGGCATCTTATCAGAGCAACACGCAAAAAGTTGGACTCCGTGGCCATGAAATAAAAGTTCCAGAAAAGCAAAAACTGGCGGTCGCCGCGGTTAGCCTTTGAATGAACAGTTAAAAACAGTGCGATAGGTTTTAACTCGTGAATAATCTATTCGGTAATGGCACGGGGTGAACTGATCAATAGAACACGTTTGCTCTGGAGAATATCTCTATTTCTATTCTTGTGATGCTGCAGCAGGCAGGTGTGTTCGACTGAGCGCCACTTATAACCACTCGTCAATCCTCTTCTGAATTTTAGTTTCGTTTTGTTTATGGCCACGTGTGCCGAGGTACAGCAAAAAGCTTTAGCTGCGTGCTAACCAGCCAGCGGAAAGACAATACATGATTACAATCGATCCATTTACAGTGTACAGATACATGATAACGGAATAACGTTTAGTGGAACGGAACGGAATAACGTTCAGAAAGTCTTTGATAAAGTCCCACATAGGAGATTAGTGGGCAAAATTAGAGCACATGGTATTGGGGGTAGGGTACTGACATGGATAGAAAATTGGTTGGCAGGCAGGAAACAAAGAGTAGGGAATAACGTGTCCCTTTCAGAATGGCAGGCAGTGACTAGTGGGGTACCACAAGGTTCGGTGCTGGGACCGCAGCTATTGACAATATACATTAGTGATTTAGTTGAAGGGATTAAAAGTAACATTAGCAAATTTGCAGATGATACAAAGCTGGATGGCAGTGTGAACTGTGAGGAGGATGCTATGAGAATGCAGGGAGACTTGGACAGGTTGGGTGAGTGGGCAGATGCATGGCAGATGCAGTTTAATGTGGATAAATGTGAGGTTATCCACATTAGTGGCAAAAACATGAAGGCAGATTATTATCTGAATGGTTAGGTTAGGCAAGGGGGAGGTGCAGCGAGACCTGGGCGTCTTTGTACACCAGTCACTGAAGGTTGGCGTGCAGGTACAGCAGGCAGTGAAGAAAGCAAATGGAATGTTAGCCTTCATAACAAGAGGATTTCAGTATAGGAGTAAAGAGGTTCTTCTGCAGTTGTATAAGGCTCTGGTAAAACCACATCTCGAGTATTGTGTACAGTTCTGGTCTCCTAATTTGAGGAAGGACATCCTTGTGATTGAGGCAGTGCAGCGTAGGTTCACGAGATTGATCCCTGGGATGGCGGGACTGTCATATGAGGAAAGATTGAAAAGACTAGGCTTGTATTCACTGGAGTTTAGAAAGATGAGGGGGGAATCTTATAGAAACATATAAAATTATAAAAGGACTGGCCAAGCTAAATGTAGGAAAAATGTTCCCAATGTTGGGCGAGTCCAGAACCAGGGGCCACAGTCTTAGAATAAAGGGGAAGCCATTTAAGACTGAGGTGAGAAAAAACATTTTCACCCAGAGAGTTGTGAATTTGTGGAATTCCCTGCCACAGAGGGCAGTGGAGGCCAAATCACAGGATGGATTTAAGAGAGAGTTAGATAGAGCTCTAGGGGCTAGTGGAATCAAGGGATATGGGGAGAAAGCAGGCACGGGTTATTGATTGGGGACGATCAGCCATGATTACAATGAATGGCGGTGCTGGCTCAAAGGGCCGAATGGCCCCCTCCTGCACCTATTTTCTATTTGTCTATGTGTCAAGATGCGAAAAGGGATGTACAAGATCTTGGAGTCCTTGTTCATCAGTCACTGAAAGTAAGCATGTAGGTATAGCAGGCAGTGAATGGCATGTTGGACTTCATAACAAGAGGAATTGCGTATAGGAGCGAAGAGGTTCTTCTGCAGTTGTACTGGGCCCTAGTGAGACCACACCTGGAGTATTGTGTGCAGTTTTGGTCTCCAAATTTGAGGAAGGACATTCTTGCTATTGAGGGAGTGCAGCGTAGGTTCATGAGGTTAATTCCCGGGATGGCAGGACGGTTATATGTTGAAAGAATGGAGCAGCTGGGCTTGTATACTGTGGAATTTAGAAGGATGAGAAGGGATCTTATTGAATCATACAAGATTATGAAGGGTTTGGACACACTAGAGGCAGGAAATATGTTCCTGATGTTGGGGGAGTCCAGAACCAAGGGCCCCAGTTTAAGAATAAGGGGTAAGCCATTTAAATCGAAGATGAGTGTTGTGAATCAGTGGAATTCTCTGCTTCAGAAGGCAGCGGAGGCCAATTCTTTGGATGCTTTCAAGAGAGAGTTGGATAGAGCTCTTAAACATAGTGGAGTAAAGGGATATGGGGAGAAGGCAGGAACGGAGTGCTGATTGTGGATTATCAGCCATGATCACAGTGAATGGCCGAATGGCCTACTCCTCCACCTATTGTCTATTGTCTATTGTGCAAGGTAAAGCCAGTAAAGTATGATCAAATATAGTCCTATGGTCACCAATGAGGTAGATAGTAGTTCAGCACTGCTCTCTGGTTGTGGTAAGATGGTTCAGTTGCCTGATAACAGCTGGGAACAAACTTTCCCTGAATCTGGTGGTGTGCATTTTCACACATCTATACGTTTTGCCTGATATGAGAGGGGAGAAGAGGGATTGGCCAGGGTGCGACTTGTCCTTGATTATGCTGCTGGCCTTGCCGAGGTAGCGTGAGATATAAATGGAGTCAATAGAAGGGAAGTTGGTTTGTGTGATGGTCTAGGCTGTGTCCACAATTTGCTGCAATTTCTTGCGGTCTTGGATGGAGCTGTTCCCAAAGCAAGCAGTGATGCATCCTGATAAAATGCTTTCTATGGCGAAAGTTGGTGTAGAGGTTGGTGAGGGATGTTGGGGACATGCCAAACTTGCTGAGACTTCTAAGGAAGTAGAGGCATTGGATGATATGCCATCATCCCGCCAAAAATGTAGTGTTGCATTTCTGCACAACATAATACTTATCTGATACTAGTACTCTGAAGAAGGGTCTCGACCCAAAATGTTACCCATTCCTTCTCTCCAGAGATGCTACCTGTCCTGCTGAGTTACTCCAACATTTTGTGTCTACCTTCGATTTAAACCAGCATCTGCTAATGATAATGGGTACATCCTTTTGAGGATGTGAAGTCCTACCAATATCAGACAAAATACTCAAAGCTTTGGCATTTCTGCTGGTAAAAGCCCATCCTGGTGTTACAGTCTCCCATTCTCTGTCTGACCACAAAGCACAACCTAGTTCCTCCACCTTGTGCTGATATATTTTAAATACATTCATATTACTTGTCAATTCTATACCTTGTGGGGTGCAATTTCATACCTTAACCACCCTCTAAACACCTTTATCGTGAATGGATTTGTATGTCATATAGTTATGGGCCAAAGTTCTGGCCTTTCCGCAAGGGTCATAAGGTCATGTCATAAGGAATAGGAGTAGATTTAGGCAATCAATCTCTCCCTCCTAGTCCCATTCTCCTGCCTTCTCCCTATAACCTCTAATCAACAATCTATCTATCTCTGCCTTAAAAATATCCACTGAATTGGCCTCCACAGCCTTCTGTGGTAAAGAATTCCACGGATTCACCACCCTCTGCCGAAATAAATGTCTCCTAAAAACATAGAAACATAGAAAAATAATAAAAAACATAGAAAAGTAGGCCATTCGGCCCTTCGAGTGAGCACTGCCGTTCAATATGATCTTGGTTGGTCAGCTAAAATCAGTACGCCGTTGCTGCTTTTTCCCCATATCCCTTGTTTTCTTTAGCCCAAAGAGCTAAATCTAACTCTCTCTTGAAAACATCCAGTCAATTGGCCTCCACTGCCTTCTCTTGTGTTTTGTACGATTCCAAGAGGGCGACAGATCTATAAACAATTGGCCACTGCGATATAAAGACATGCTGATCTCATCTCCTTCCTGAAAGAACGTCCTTTAATTCTGAGGCTATGACCTCTAGTCCTAGACTCTTCCACTAGTGGGACTAATGCGCCAAGTTTAAACAGTTCACTTCTAAGCATAATAATAATAATAATGGATGGGATTTATATAGCGCCTTTCTAATACTCAAGGCGCTTTACATCGCATTATTCATTCACTCCTCAGTCACACTCGGTGGTGGTGAGCTACTTCTGTAGCCACAACTGCCCTGGGGCAGACTGACGGAAGCGTGGCTGCTAATCTGCGCCTACGGCCCCTCCGACCACCACCAATCACTCACACACATTCACACACATTCACACACATTCACACGCAGGCAAAGGTGGGTGAAGTGTCTTGCCCAAGGACACAACGACAGTATGCACTCCAAGCGGGATTCGAACCGGCTACCTTCCGGTTGCCAGCCGAACACTTAGCCCATTGCGCCATCTGTCGTCCCTAAGCATACACCAAGTGTTGGTCAAAATCACTTTTACACTGAACCCTGGTCCTGATAAGTGTTTGGCCAATGATAATTATTTTCCCTCGATATTACCGAGGATGCGAGCTAAATGTGTCTTTACCTTTTCTCAGAGGTATCTTTAATGGTATACCCGTTACATTATGCCTAGATGCAGATGTGATTTGAAAAGTGGTTCATCTGGCCGTGTTCAGATCTCCAGCTTTTGCATGTTCCAGGGACTGACATTAGTGGGTCACACTTGAATATTTATATGGCATTGATTGTAAACCCGGAGGCAGATCCTGCAGAGTGATCCTCCCGACAGATAATCTGACTGATTTGTTTTGTCCGTAATCTAGTATCTTGGTGGGCTACATGAACAATACGATGCAACCTGTAAATGAGGACTGGAACACATAACAGACTGTTTTGTATGATTCCATGAGAGTGAAAAACCTATACACCATTGCCCACCGCAATATAAAGGCGGCATCTCTGGAGTGACGTTTCGGGTCGAGACCCTTCTTCAGACTAAGAGTCAGGGGAAAGGGAAACAGAGACATGACAACACCTTGGACAGAACAGCTAAAGCTAATGCACCGACTGTGGACTGGGCAGAGAGGAAGGGCCCCCTCCCCCTCCACCCTCCCCCCTCTCCTCCTCCCTCACCTCCCCCCTCCACCCCCCTCTCCACCCCCTCCACCCCCTCCATCCCCCCCTCCATCCCCCCCTCTCCACCACCCCCTCCACCCCTCCCTCTCCACCCCTCTCTCCACCCCTCTCTCCACCCACCCTCTTTCCCCCTCTCTCTTCCCCCCCTCTCTCTCGCTTTCTCTGCCCCAGGGAGGGGGTAGAGAGGGAGGGGGGGTAGAGGCAGCACCTACCCAGGTCGTAGAGCTCTTTGCGACGTCATCATTCGGGTGCTCCTCAGGTTATCTCGGGTTCTGTTGGGAAACCCGAGCCGAGGCACGAACGTACTTCGTGTTCAACAGCTGTGCTGTGGGCGGGGCTGGGCGCTGTGCTGCAGACGCCCTTGGGTTATCTCGGAAAACCCAAGCTGCGGCGCGAGCGTACTTTGTGTTCAGCGGCTGGAAAGTCTCGGAAGCGCTTTCGGAAGCTGACGGGATCTGGTGGGGGGGGGGGAGGGGGAGGGTGGTGACATCACTCCTGGAAAACAGTGCCCAGCAGGCAGTGTGCACAGCTTGCAGCGAGGAGCAGATCTATTGTGATGTCATCAGCTCGCTTCAGCACGTTAGATTTGAAAAATGTCAGATTGGTGAACAATTTTAGTATAAAAACTCGGGAAATAATTAATCAAATTTACAGATGGGGGGGGGGGGGTGAAATCATGAGGTAAATCTCTACCGGAATATGTAAAAATTTCACCGTTACCACGTCGGGTTTTCGAGGAGATGTGAATCAAAGAAAAGGTTCAAGCAAGCAAACCCACAAGCAAGCAAATATCCAAGATCAGAGTTTTATATCATACTAGACTAAGTGGGACCTGTTCGGTCCTATGTTCACACAGGAGGGCTGGTCCCCCAATGCAATATTCCACCTCTCCACCAATAGCCAATATTGGTGGCCAGTGGGGGGGGGAAGCTTTCTGGAGCACTAGTATGGGTGTTGTGGGCCGAAGGGACTGGTTCCAGAGGGCTAGTATGGATACTGTGGGATGAATGGATTCTTGGGCTGGCAGCTCAGTCACACAGGCCTGGTGGGCTGGCAGCTCAGTCACTCAGGCCTGGTGGGCTGGCAACTCAGTCACTCAGGGCTGGTTGGCTGGCAGCTCAGTCACTCAGGGCTGGTGGGCTGGCAGTTAACCCACGGCTATTCCTTGAAATTCCATTTCAAGCAGAGTGTAGGCCACCAAACTCAGTTTCACAGCATTTCAGGCAGAGTGCAGGTCACCAAAATCAGTTTCACAGCATTTCAGGCAGAGTGCAGGCCACCAAACTCAGTTTCACATCATTTCAGGCAGAGTGCAGACCACCAAACTCAGTTTCACATCATTTCAGGCAGAGTGCAGACCACCAAACTCAGTTTCACAGCATTTCAGGCAGAGTGCAGGCCACCAAACTCAGTTTCACAACATTTCAGGCAGAGTGCAGACCACCAAACTCAGTTTCACAGCATTTCAGGCAGAGTGCAAGCCATCAAACTCAATTTCACAGCATTTCAGGCAGAGTGCAGGCCACCAAATTGCCAAACAACTCATTGCATTGTCATTAAGGGCTAACAAATCATTTATTGCAAGTACATTGCAGACTCACATTTCAGTTGATTCACAGCTTAGAATCACAGTTGTGGACTCTCCTTTGCGATCTTCCAGAGTGACTGACTCACGTCCAGGCATCCGGGTTTTTTATAGTCCTGCCCCCCCCCAGAAGGGGCGTTACCTTTATCATGGTGATTGACAGGCGAGAGGACCAATCAGCTGATCTCAAGATTTTTTAAACACTCCTAACTTTTTTATTTTTCATCTATGGTAAAAATCCTCAGGGCAGCCTCAGCGGAGGAGGACTGTGAGTAAGATGGCCAAAACATCATAGCGATTTATGGGTGCGTTTTTTCTAAAATCAATATGCAGCGCAGACAGGAAGTGGTCAAGATGATACTTTTAGTTATATAGATATGAAGAGAAGGTGGGGAAAGTTATAGGAGGGTATAGTTGGTTGATTTGAAAACGAAATTAACATCTGACGAGGGAGAGATATTTGTAAATTGCAATGGTGCGACCCTTGTGTAAAAGACTATCATCTGAAATTCTCTCTAAACGTCTCACCCAATTAAGAGATGTCGCAATGAGATGTCATTATTGCTACATTGTCGGCAAATGTCACAACAAATTGCTCAAAAGATCACCCGGACAACAATTCTGAAGCATGACCAGTCATGGTTGTTATCTGCTGTTAGTCGCGGGTGAAACGACCCGTGACTAATGTTAGGAAGTGGCTCGATGACATTGAATTCATTATTGTCCATGAAGATATTATCGTGCGTAGGTTTGATTGAATTCATTCCGACCCATTCCGACCCATTCCGACATCTTGCGACATTGGAGGAGGACTTTCGGCTCACAAGGCCTTGGAAGAGCGAAGTGTAAAAATTCTCGTCTTCTCAGATCACGAAGACCCTCTTGAAAAAACAATGAAAAGCTCCTTTGCTCGAAGCTCCCAGTTACTAACGCATGGTCTTTGATGTAAGAAGTGTTTACGGTGAAACTGATCGATTCCTACAGTCAGGGTTGACTCCGCTTTTCCACGAAGCTCTTTATCATGTGTTAAAAATGCTTCGCTCTTTAATTATCTCCTTCTGGTAATACTTGGGAAAGGGCACCCAGTCCACACTGTGCAACCTGCCTGCCAGCCGCGGTGAAACAGCAGGTGAGACGCCCTCTAGTAACACGAGGGGGCAGTCAATCGCATAACGGTAAACACTCCATGACAAAGAAGATACCTTCTCCCTCTAAAACTGTAACTGTTAGGTGGGCATAGGATTCCACTAGCTACAGGGTGACACCGGCCACAATGAAACATGATATGCTTTCTCGCGAAAGCGACAGTATTGGTCTTCTCCAGAAATTCATCTGGGGTGAGAAGTACTTAGGAGACGTCCTTTGCGATGCAGGGATAGATATGAACATTTGTGTTTTTCATCGATGTCTTAGTTTATGGCCGACAGCATCAGTGGTCGAGCAGGTGAATGTAGGGGTGTGGGTTTGGCGGGGCGGTGCTTTGAGAATGAACCTCGGGTAAACTGCTGTTTCCTGGCCCCGATTTGTTCATCTTCAGGCTTGGAATGCCCCTTGATGCCCTCGAGTAGGAGTAAAAGCAGCGAAAAAGGGGACATTACTAAGGAAAGTTATTTTAAAACAATGCCAACTATCTTTGTCACGCCCCCTCCCCTGACATCAGTCTGAAGAAGGGGCTCGACCCGAAACGCCGCCTATTCCTTCTCTCCAGAGATGCTGCCTCACCCGCTGAGTTACTCCAGCATTTTGTGTCTGCCAACTATCTTCAGTACGATATAAATAATCTTCATCAAATCTGAAATTAATTCTAGCCAGCCACTTCTATTTCCATTGATTCTCTTTTAATCCACGCGTCCGAAAGATAACCGTGTACTTAAAGTTAAAGCCTGGCTTCAGAACCGCGACTTTTGCTGATTGAAATATTTAACTAAAGCGCCTATAAATCTAAAAATGAATGATGTTATAATATTAGTTCAAAGAGGATTTATTTGAAAACGGATTTGAATTAACTAGGAATATAACGTATGCAACATTGGTTAACACTACACACAGCAAATGTATTAACAATGTCACGACGTGTTTTAAAGATAAATTAGGATTATGCCTTATTTTTTCCAGACGATATAGCTTTTGCCTATTCTCTCAACTCTCAACTCTCTCAACTCCCCGCCCTGCCCATTTAGCAAATCCGTGTTCAGCCTGCTCATTTCGTGAGAATTGAGTAATTCGAAGAAAAGTGTAGCTGGAAATGCAATTGATCAGCGCGTAATCCAGACCTAACTCTCCCATGCTAAGATGTTCGCGTGTGTAACATTTAATTTAATTCCATTGTCAAAACGCCCATTCAATCCTGGCGAAATGTCGGTCTTTAAATATTTATCTGACAAAGAAAAAGGGATGACTTATGTACACACAATGAGAAACGTTGAGAGATTGTTATGGCAGGACATATAATGACAGGCGGCGCTGGTAACCGCTGGGATGAGGTAGTAGAGCATCTTTGGATGCGTCCTGTCAATGTGTGCGTTGTTGGTACCTGGGAACAGCGACTTCCCCGAGACCCAGCCCATCGTCTCGAGTCCCTGCTACTCATGTGACCAGGCATCTGCTCGGACAAAGGAGACGCGTTGGAAGCACTTTCTCTCTTCTCGGGCTACCAGAAGAAAGAAGAACACTCCGGCATCACTCGCTCACACACACGCCACGAGTCCAAGGCTCAAGCGACTACACAGCCGGTTTAACTTGTCATCAACTTTCCGGCTGAAGAAGCGATGGTTACTTGTGCTTGGCCGAAGTGTGCGGGGCAACATAGACGCTCGCATGCGTGGGGTTAACTCCTTCAGCACATAGATGTATATATATTTACACAAATTATCTCTCCCCACTGTTTAAACGCTTTTAATGGCTACGGCTGTTATTGCCAGCACAAAATGCCTGTCATGAAAGGATTGCTTGCGCCTCAGAACACCTTTTTGGACACAATTGCTACACGATTCGACGGAACTCGTAAGTGTTTTGAACCGCAGAGAGAGAGAGATGTATGGCGTGGACAGTGTTTGTGTTTTGTGTGTAAATCGGTGTTGGGGGTGGGGTGGGGAGTTGTGGATGGCGACGGAGGGATGGCTTATTCCTCTCACAGTCTGAGAAATGAAAGTGTAATCAGAAGGTACCCCAAGAATAGGATTTTAATGTCAAGTGAAAAACTTTGTTTCCAAGTACTGGAATAGAGGCTGGAATCGAAAGCACTAGCGGTGTCCAGTTACAGAAACACTCGGGGTTGGTAATAATGCAACCGGAACGTAGAGCTCCCTTTTCTCTGAGGTGGTTTGACATCGTAATTATAATGCTCAGTCGACTGTAACGCCCGCTACAGCTAAAGAAAATACATTGGTAACTGCGTTTTGTTATGTGCTTATTGAGCAGCTGTGATATGGCATGGCACGGTGCTGTAATACGACCCGTTACAATAAGACGCCACTTGTACACTGGACTTTTCAGACAATTGCATTTTCTGGCGCCACTGAGCTTGGTTTTTAATAAGAGCCAACAATGGAATTACTGGAGTTGGAAATAACGCTGATTGGAAATTGCTCAGCCCATTTCCTCCCTTTAGTCTTGATTAATAATGTAACTGCCATTGACAATTCCCGACGTTAGATTCGGTTTCCCCTTGAGATCGCTGTTCCTGGTCTTCCAGTTTCAGCACCACGGCCAGTGTCAACCGGGATTGTTTCTGACACTAACAGCAAACGCAAAATATCAAATATACCTTCTCTACACACGAAGACCAAAGTAAAACACGGGGGAATGCAGACCAACACCCATTTCAGTTCTTTATAAATAATACAACCCAATAAGATCAAGTATTTTTTTAAAGAGTAACTCTTGTTTACAGTTTGAGAATGTTCTATTCTATGGCATTATATTTAATAAAATAGTTGTTCGATAATTCAAATTCTTGTTTTAATAGTAAGTGGAATATGTTCACTCTTTCTGGTTAGTCTTTCAATGTTGTCACAATGTGTAATTGAAACTTCAGAAGCTCTGAGATCTTGACAATCTCTATTTGTAGTGCTTAGCTTGAGATAAATTAATATCTCTCAAATGAACTCTACTAACGCAAAGGTTAATGACATATTTGGAAACATTCTGCTCTTTAGCACAGGGAGTTTGAATATCCTGATATGCAGTTCACTATTGTTTGAGTGGACTTTCATAAGTTACTGTTCCAAAGTGTAGAAATGCCTTCGAAGTTCCTTCTCATGGATATAGCTCACATTTGGCTAAATGAATGAAAGAAATAGGAAGCGAGGACTCAGGAAACACGATGAGTAAGGTAGTCTGTTTTATTCAGTATGCTGCAGTATGCTTAATGTGGGGCAAGCTGGATATTACCACATCTGGACACTTGCTCAAGGTACAAAAGTACAAAGTAACATCTGGTGTCTCTACCATTACTTCATTGAGCAGATGACAAAGATATTTAAGAACTTTTAACACACATTTGAATCTTCATTGTTTATAAGTATCACAGATAATCAATGATTAGGTTAGTTTCTTGCTCTACTTTTGATGAAGGCATTGAAGTCAGGAACAATCCCAGAGACATGAAGGATGAAAAAATCCAAAGATGACCAACATCTGTCATGAGTAATTTCATTTGGGTTGTGAGCAATTAGAATTCATATGCAATATCCAGAATTGTTATTTGAAATATACTGGATTATTCACTGATTGCGGCAATAGAAAATAGCAATAGGCTTCTTTGTATTGATCGGTCAAATAATGGTGTGAATACAACCAGTGCTTAGCTGATTCAAGTGAAAAGTACATGTGGTAAACAATTGACATGAATGAAAAATACAGCAGCCAGAAATAAATGTAAATTGCACAGGGATGAAAGGGAGAGTCTTTTAAAATTGGATATGAAAATGAAAAATGTTTTGATGGTGACTTCCACAGTGTCTCGGGATCAGGGTCATGGGGACTCTCAAAATTGAGGGGCAGACTCTGAACCCCTGATTATGAAGCTGAATGCATAAGTTGATATCATTATAACTAAACCTTATCACTCACATCCAGCTACACATTGGCAGTCATGCAGCCTGATCATTTGCACTGTAGATATCTCATCTCACCTAAGAGTGGTATAAGTGCCACATGTCACATTATAAATGGCCAGTTGGCTTCTGGCTGGATGTTGCTCAAAATCCGACGCTCTGAAACACACTCATAATATCTGTTGTGAAAGCTATCAAATAATTAACCACATAAATACCCTTTTAGCAAAATATTGTTCATAACAACCAGAAAGCCTTCATCCAGTGAAACTTTCTTGCTTAGAAAATAAATAACATTGCGGCCCATTGTATGCAGATCAATTAATGCCTTGGTTAAGACAATTACACTTTTTTTATCACTGAGGCCCCACTTGCCGAATGTCTGTAACATGAACAGCTTTCACTTCTAACAATTTAGTAGTTATTTTCCTCCCATGTGTCTATTGACAACAGTCTGCCAGTCAATTAATTTAAGGTGAGGAGGGAAATATGAATGGGTTCACAATAGTCTATTATATTGGACACATGCCAAGTTACTTATTTGAAGAAGAGATAAATCAGAACATGCGGAAACTTCTAAACTTCTTCTGCAAGATAATATTTTCAGGAAAATGCAAAGAGTAAAGGATGGTTATATTCAAGCCAGGTTACTTCCAGCAGTGTGATCTCAAGGCTTGACTGTGTATTCAAGCCAGGTTACTTCCAGCAGTGTGATCTCAAGGCTTGACTGTTAGGGGGACAAGTACAGTACACACTACATCCCCACTCCCCACCCCGTGATCTAGAAATTACTGCTATGTGCAGCTTTTGTAGACTTGAACATATCACTATGAGTCTAATTGTCCTGCTGCAGCAGAACAGCCCCGGTATAATTGGACATTGACATATTGTTCAATAATGAAGCTGGCCTATTATTGCAACATGAAGGATGTTGCTCCTAGGAGTATATTTTGCAACTACTGTATTTGACTTGGAATAGTTTTCTAATTAAATAGCACACATTTCCTCTGAACAATAGCAAATATCTCACACTGGTTAAGTAGCGACTGCCAAAGGTGAAAACAAATATTGGCTTTAGGATCAAAACATTGCACAAAATACACCGTTATCATAAACACAGCAAAATTAACTACTTGCAAATTAGAATGTGGCTTTTTGCTGAATATCGCTGGAACTTTAGAACTGAATCAACAATGCGTACAAACTCCTATCTCTCATGCCCCTTTCCCGTGACTTTCAGTCTGAAGAAGGGTCTCGACCCAAAACGTCACCTTCGCTCCAGAGATTCTGCCTGTCCAGCTGAGTTACTCCAGCATTTTGTGTCTATGTGTAGGAAGGAACTGCAGATGCTGGTTTAAATTGAAGATAGGCACAAAATGCTGGAGTATCTCAACGGGACATACCGCATCTCTGGAGAGGAGGACAATAGACAATGGACAATAGACAATAGACAATAGGTGCAGGAGTAGCCCATTCGGCCCTTCGAGCCAGCACCGCCATTCAATGTGATCATGGCTGATCATCACCAATCAGTACCCCGTTCCTGCCTTCTCCCCATATCCCCTGACTCCGCTATTTTTAAGAGCCCTATCTAGCTCTCTCTTGAAAGCATCCAGAGAACCTGCCTCCACCGCCCTCTGAGGCAGAGAATTCCACAGACTCACCACTCTCTGTGAGAAAAAGTGTTTCCTCATCTCCGTTCTAAATGGCTTACCCCTTATCCTTAAACTGTGGCCCCTGGTTCTGGACTCCCCCAACATCGGGAACATGTTTCCTGCCTTTAGCGTGTCCAAACCCTTAACAATCTTATATGTTTCAATGAGATCTCCTCTCATCCTTCTAAACTCCAGAGTGTACAAGCCCAGCTGCTCCATTCTCTCAGCATATGACAATCCTGCCATCCCGGGAATTAACCTTGTAAACCTACGCTGCACACCCAGGAATGGATGACGTTTCAGGTCGAGACCCTTCTTCAGACTGATGTCAGTAGAGAGGGAGATACACCGATAAGGAAGTGTTAGGTGTGAAAACAGAACAAAGGGAATGGAGCTCTAGGAAATGTAGAATAGATCAGTGTTAGTTGGGAGGAGGTAATAACAAAGCAAACAGAGATCAAATGTACTCAGTGACAGTAAGACTGGTCAGGGAACTGGGAAGGAGGAGGGATGGAGAGAGAGGGAAAGCAAGGGTTATTTGAAGTTAGAGAAGTCAATGTTCATACCGCTGGGGTGTAAGCTACCCAAGCCAAATATGAGGTGCTGTTCCTCCAATTTGCGTGCTGCCTCACTCTGACAATGGAGGAGGCCCAGGACAGAAAGGTCAGTGTGGGAATGGGAGGGGGAGTTAAAGTGTTTAGCCACCGGGAGATCAGGTAGGTTTAGGCGGACTGAGCGGAGGTATTCAGTGAAACGATCGGCGAGCCTGCGCTTGGTCTTGCCGATATATAGGAGTAATTTTTAGGAAGTATAGGGATATATTTGTGTCTATCTTCAGTTTAAACCAGCATCTGCAGTTCCTTCCTACACAAACTCCACACCAGTTTGACGAAGGAGTATGTTAACCACTATGTATGCCAGTACCAGTCGCTCGATGCACCCCTTTGGAATAATGTACGAGTTTCATGTATATTATTGGTGATCAACTTTCTCAGTGAAGGCATTTGTGTTAATATATCACACGTAATGTAGTTGAAGACAGACACAAAATGCTGGAGTAACTCAGCGGGTCAGACAGCATCTCTGGAGAAAAGGAATTGGTGACGTTTTGGATCGAGACCCTTCTTCAGACTTCTTGGAGCCGAAACGTCACCTATTCCTTTCCTCCAGAGAAGCTGTCTGTCCCACTTGAGTTACTCCAGCTTTTTTTGTCTATCTCGGTTTAAACCAGTATCTGCAGTTCCTACCTACACATAATCAAGAGGATTCATAACAAGAGGATTTCAGTATAGGAGTAAAGAGGTTCTTCTGCAGTTGTATAGGGCTCTGGTGAGACCACATCTGGAGTATTGTGTACAGTTTTGGTCTCCTAATTTGAGGAAGGACATCCTTGTGATTGAGGCAGTGCAGCGTAGGTTCACGAGATTGATCCCTGGGATGGCGGGACTGTCATATGAGGAAAGATTGAAAAGACTAGGCTTGTATTCACTGGAGTTTAGAAGGATGAGGGGGATCTTATAGAAACATATAAAATTATAAAAGGACTGGACAAGCTAGATGCAGGAAACATGTTCCCAATGTTGGGCGAGTCCAGTACCAGGGGCCACAGTCTTAGAATAAAGGGGAGGTCATTTAAGACTGAGGTGAGAAAAAACGTTTTCACCCAGAGAGTTGTGAATTTATGGAATTCCCTGCCACAGAGGGCAGTGGAGGCCACATCACTGGATGGATTTAAGAGAGAGTTAGATAGAGCTCTAGGGGCTAGTAGAGTCAAGGGATATGGGGAGAAGGCAATTAATTTGGCTTCTCAACTGTACACTGACTCACTGTACAGACAGAACAGCCACTCTTCACTCTTTTATCCAACTGCTCTCAGAAGTGAGCAAAGTAAACTCAAACTTAATGCAGAAATCTACAATTCATATAAAATAAAAAATAAAAAATACATTGAAAATGTGATTATTGATTTCCAGTACACTTAAAAAATAAATTAAATGAATCAGTTTATTTATCGTGCATCTTGACTACATTATTATGAATAATAAAAAGGCCACTCCGCCATTACATCTCAAGACAGAGGCAACACTCTCAACTTGTAAACGGAGTCAGAAGATCAGTGGTTAGAGATCAAATCCAGAGATTTGAGGCATCCTCAAAGGCTGAACTTCAGCATGTATTCTGCAACCGTATTGCTGTACTTCAGCAACCTTCACATGGCCCACCCTGTTTTGACTAATGCAATCAACCCGACGTGCACAAACAAATAGATGTAGTGTTTTGGTGCCTACAGCTTTAAGGGCCTGTCCCACTGTACGAGGTAATTCAAGAGCTCTCCCGAGTTTAAAAAAAATCAACTTGTGGTAAACACGTAAAATGTATGTAGCTGGTACGTCGGAGCACGGGACGTCTCTTAGCGGCTCGTAACGCTAACGGCAGGTACTCGGGAAACGCGGTAAGTTCGTGAAGACTCGTGAAGATTTTTCAACATGTTGAAAAATGTCCACGAGAGCCCCGAGTACCTACAAGCAGCTATCACCGTAATTCTCTGAGTTTGAATCAGGGGAAACTCGGGAGAACTCTTGAATTAGCTCGTACAGTGGGACAGCCCCTTTAGGCTATGCATGCCATACGCAAGAAGAAGACAAAGCACGTAATGCAGGAGTCAATTTTGAGATGAGTTATTAAGATAAGACTCTCTTGTCCTCTTGTGTTCATTTAGGCGATCCAATGGCATGGGAAGTTACTCTTGGCGTCCTAACTAATATGTATTACTGATAAAGCAAAATAGAAATTGTGAAAAAAGAAAGCGAGTTAATGATTCATGGTCGTAGGGTCTTTAACTTGAAACATTAGCTCTGTTTTTCTTTCCACGGGTGTCACCTGATCTGCTGTATGTTGCCAGCATTTTCTTTTCCCATCTTAAAATAAATTAACTTTATTGTTAGGATGATATTGCTATTTGTGGATCATTGCTGCGTGCAAATTAGCTACTTCCATTTCGACTATTACAACAATGATCTCACTTCATTGCTACAGAGTGCCTTGCGATATCCTGATGGATTGAAAGCTACTTTATATATTTGTGGCTATGAAACAAATGTTGTGTAGCTTTTACTTTGGAGATAACAAACTAAAGAAGAAATAGCAGACTTGCTCGTTGAATGCTAGGCTTGTTAGCCTGCCTCCATCTATGGAATTTGGGATGGGTCTGAAGAAGGGTCTCGACCCGAAACGTCACCTATTCCTTTTCTCCAGAGATGCTGTCTGACCCGCTGAGTTACTCCACCTTTTTGTGTCTATCTTCCATCCATGGTAAAGTATATTTGGTGTTTTGCAGTATATTTTGATAAACTTTTGTCAGACTTCTGAGCTGCAGGTTTTGATCGGAAACATTTATACGGTTTCTCTTTCCACAGATGCTGCCCGACCCGCTGAGTGTATGTAGCATTATCTGCTTTAATTTCTGATTTCCAGCAAATGCACATTAAAAAACAATATTGTACTGAGTCCTGTATCTTCATGGGATACATTGTTTCAGTTCTACTTGAGTCCTCTCCCTGGTCTCACTTTCACAAGATGCATCTCTAACTTTTCACTTATCTTTCATGGCTCGCTTATCTCCACCTGATGGGGGTGGAATAAAGGGCAACATGTGTAATTAACCCACAGATTCCTACAGCTACCCGTACAACACCTTCTCCACCCTATAAAAAGCCATTCTGTTCCCTGTTTCCAGTGACAAGACCTTTCATACCAGTGTGTCCAATACATTTTCTAGTTTCCTTAACAAATGTGGCTTTTCCCACTTGTGTAGTTGACAGGGATCTCAACAATGGTCTTTTCCATTTTCTGCACATTTGCTTTTATCCCCTATTCCAACCAAGAGCAGGGATAAGGTTCACTGTATCTTTGTTTTCAACATATTATTCTTCAAAATTATGCCTTACAGAATAATGAAAGGCATAGATAGAGTGGATGTGGAAAGGATGTTTCCACTGGTGGGAGAGTCTAGGACCAGAGGTCATGGTCTCAGAATTAAAGGACCCCCTTTTAGAAAGGAGATGAGGAGGAACTTCTTTAGTCAGAGGGTAGTTAATCTGTGGAACTCATTGCCACAGAGGGATGTGGAGGCCGTCAGTGGATATTTTTAAGGCAGAGGTCTTGATTAGAACAGATGTCAAGGGTTATGGGAAGAAGGCAGGAAAATGGGATTAGGAGGCAGAGATCAGCCATGATTGAATGGCAGAGTAGACTTGATGAGCTGAATGGCCTAATTCTACTCCTATAACTTGTGAACCTGTGTCAACATTTTACCACACTCTTTTAGCTGGCATAAGAGCTGCACCTTCTCTGTCTCCTCACTTCCTCTGGGACCTTTTTGAGTTCTGATGAAAGATCTTCAACTGAGCTATGAACACTGTTTCTCTCTGCAGATATGCCACTTGTCCCACTATTGATTTGTAGCATGTTTTTATCTTTCACTTAGAGATGGAGTGTCATGAAGTTTAAATGAACTGGAGTGTCATGAAGTTTAAATGTTCATGGTTATTTTTCCAGAATAAATTCTTAAATACATATTTTGAAGAGAAAATTGGCTTTCAGTTAATGTTACATTTTGACTAGCAATTGAATTTTGGTGGATAGATTTCTAGGATATGCGGGCCAGAAGTATGAGGGAGAATGAGATGGAGCATTAAATTAGAAAGATTAAATGAGAACATACCAGTTTGAAGTTTGATCTTTATTTTATGAGGAGTTACGATGAGCGATTACGTGAAGCCCCGCCAGTCCGCATGTGCGTCAATCTTCAAAGCAGCGGTGTGAAATCACAGATAACAGTAGTCGAAGTAACATAGTAAGACTTAGAGAAGACTAGAACTACCGAGTGATCTTTATGAGAGAGGGTTGGGAGCGGTGGGCACGTAATCACTCATCGTAACTCCTCATAAACTAAAGATCAAACTTCAAACTGGTAAGTTCTCGTTTAATCTTACTATTTTACTTTGGAGTCACGTGAGTGATTCTGTGAAGATTTCAAAGCTCTGTGATTTCATGCCGTGAGAAACGAGTCTACACAACCATAACTGCTTCATTGACAGATGAGGGAAACATTCATAATGCATACAGACATGACATAGATTTTAAACATGCTGATGCTGTTTAATGAAGTAATAACAATACTAACCCCTCTCATCCAGATGGAAACTATAAATAGAACCTAAAATAGATTTGGCAAATACCCCTGGTCTAGCAATGGGTTATTATAAAATGTTTGGAAAGTTCGTTCATTTGACCTTGCTGCAGCCATTAGGATGTGGTCCGGCGGTACGCAAATAACCCTTGCTGCTGATGTTGTAGCAGCCCTGGTGGAGTGAGATTTGGAAATCAGTATCTACTGCTGCATAAATCATACCCTGTCTTATCACCTGGAGATGGTCTGAACGGATACCTTCTTATAAAGTTTTTTGTAACTAACAAGCATTGCTAGTTCAGAGCCTCGAAGGCTCTTGGTGACCTTGACGTATTGTTGTATATGTGTGCCCTCACATAATCGAATGTCCCTGGGTATGCCATGAACTAGTTTGCGACCTGACGCCCCTTCTGCTCTGCTTAATTAAATCATAAACATAAATTATATATATATTATTTACAGATATAATCATCCTGTCCCGTCGCAATTATTTAGCGACTGAACCCGTTGCGCTGAAACCAGCGCCATGAGGATAAATACCTTATGAGAGCCGGGCCAAAGCTAAGGATGTAGCTGGAGCCCCCTGGTGAAGTATTGTTAACACATTGTCAATATCCCATACTGCCTGTACTTGTCCTGGGAGAACCCGTGTTAAAGATATCGTTTACAAACTCGATATCCGGGGGTGAAACTCGACAGAGTGGGTCCCGTTTGCTGCATCAAATATGATGGGAAGGCATGTTGGGCACAGTTTTTTGTTGTTTTTTTTTGTTGCTTCAAGAGACTTTATTGCATGGAGAGATGGCGGCAGTTAACTGCTCACCAGTTCTCTGACTTCACAGCAGAATTAGCCGACAGTTATACTATGCAATAAACAACTTTTGTTTTTTGTCAGATACAACTATACGAAAATATACTTTCTACTACATGGGTACCAATTATCTCTTTATTTTTATTTATTTATTTATTTATTTATTTATTAGAAGTACATTACATTACAACCACATACATTAGTACTCGTCACTTATATCTTCTTACAATTAATGTACTCCGTTTGTTTTTTACACTAGAAAAGGGAAAGGATGAGATTGAGAGAAAGAAGAAAGTGAAGGAAAAAGTGAAAGTGCAGAAAATGTGACAATAAGAAAGAACGAAGATCCTATAAGAACAAAATTAAAAACAAAAGAAAAAGAGTTAAGAAATAGACCCTAGAAAAGAAGGAGAAAGAGAAAGAGGGAAAAGAGAAAAACAAATAGTTTTTATGAGCATTACGCAAATAGGACATATCAACTCTCCAACTTTCATCCCCCCTTACCTGACCTCAGTTTTTTTTTTAAGTACCTTTGCACCCTATTTTTGTAATAATTCTATAAATACAGACCACGTCAGGTGGAAGTGATCTGGTTTACCTGCCAGGAGGAGTCTTATCTCTTCTAGGTGTAATGTTTTGAACATATTTGAAATCCACATTCGTTGAGCATAGTTAATGGCCCTATAACTCAATTATCGTCAAAAGACCATTTAAAAATGAACTCCAAGACGTCAGTAATCTGTACTGTATTAAATGTAACATTAGCATTAAACAAAACGCTTCCCATCTCCTGAAGAGGAAATGTACTGCTTTTTTGGTGCTATCCCAGCACTCTGGAGTGAACACATACATGGATCGGTGTGACAACCCAAGCCGTAGGGGCAGTCTATTCAGAATCTGCAAGTCATAAATTGATGTTATCATGGAAAGGCTAATTTCCCGAGCTACAGGCTGAACCAGCAAAGTTTACGTTTAGAATAACCGTATAAAGTTGTATTATTATTCCCGACAAAAGCGGGAATCAAAGCTGCATAGGCCAATCAGACAGTAGGAATAACGTAAAGCGGGTTCTTGATGACTTTATTTGAAGACCCGACTGATGAGGCAAAATGAAGACATAAAAGGTATCTTTCGCCACTGTTATGCCACATATTTTTGCAACCGGTGAATAAGCATGAAAACAACATATCGATATTCGGTGTTCCATCGAATCAGAATTTCATAAATACTGTGTGATCCAACACCCATTCTGTGTTGTCATTGATCTGTACTTGATGATACACCAGTGGCAAATGTATTAGGTAAACTATTACAGGATACTTTTACTTGATTGCACCCATGTGACTAACATATGCCACCACCATAGTGTATCAATTTGAAGTTGAGCATGCAGATTATGCATATTTGCTCAATCACTCTTGAACCCATAGAATGCACCTAGTGTCTATAGATAGTTGATACCAATAACTGAAGAATTGGTAACATGCAAATCTCCTCCACCTCCAAACTAGAGATAACATTCGCAATTTTCCACGTTAGAGCCCTTAGCATCAGTTTGCAATATAACTGAAAATGTTACTGACCAAACTACTGGAGCAATGCTGAATACTGTTCATCCATCATTGTGACTTTGGTAGCTTCAGCTGGTAATAGCATAGGCGTGTTAACAATGACGTACATGGCACTTGAGAGGTTGCCACTTTGCACAATGTCAGTTCTCCCACTTGCACAGCTGAATCACAGCTACTATATTGCCAATTACTCTTGATGATTAGAAGGCTGTTTTATAACAAGGCTGTTACAGGTTTCTATTAACTCCAATCTCTTGCCCCAGGGCAGAGTCATAGGCTAATTAATAGTTAAAGGTAAATCACAATGACCAACAAGTCTATGTGGTAACAACTTAAATTTAACTGGACAGAGGAGCCCAATTTCTCAAATATAGTTTGAGGCTGAAACAGTTGACTTTAGCAAAATACAGTTAAAATATCAACCAGTCAAGACATAACAAGTGTTTTTGAACTCTGAGTAGTCCACTTTGCTATGCTTTACTGTTATCATTACTGTTATCATATTGTTATCATTGCCTCATCATAGCAATTGCCTCCTCCTGATAATTTCAAATATCTCCGATGATCGCTGTAAATAGGAACACCCTATGAAATCAGTTGTTAATCAGTAACGAAGTTTCCTATTCGGAAGTTTATACTGCATATGCGAGTTAAACGACATTCTCCATCTTTCATAATGAACAGGCCATGCCTGCCATCATTTCGTGCCTGCCTCGAACGACAACTCTGGCCCGATTTCTGAGCCTGTCTTGAAAGACAATCCTGGCCATAATACTGAGCCTACCTGATAATTCTGAACCTGCCTCTAAAGGCAACTCTGGCCATAATTCTGAGCTTGCCTCGAAAGACAATTCTCGCCACAATTCTGAGCCTGCCTCGAAAGACAACTCTGCCCATTTTTCCGAGCCTGTCTCGAAGGCAATCCTGGCCAAAATACTGAGCCTGCCTCAAAACCCAATTCTGGCCCCAATTCCAAACCTGCTTGGAATGCTAGCATTGTCCAGTTTTACATGGTTAGATGCCGCTAAGTAGATGACAATGTCTTAACCATTTGTGTATTGTACAACCAAGTGTAAACATTACCAACTTGTAAGTGGTCCACTTACCCCATGTTTCGGAAGTGCCAGACCTACCTACCTGCCTGGTTACCTTAGTTGTAGAGTAGAACTGGTAGGGTGCGTGGAACCTCTGCCCAGCTTTCATGCTGCCACCAGCTTCAGTGAACCGCTTATTGCCGATGAAGACGTGGGGTGCTTTGTCGCCGAAACGATGAAGCTTTGCTTGTCATTGGTACCTTGATTGGTCCAACAGCTTTTGCTTCGTCATCCAGGTTTTGCCTGTTGAATAGGTCTTACCTGATTAGAAGATTCGGTGGCTGGCTCGAATGTCCCCCTGATAGCGCTGTTCACTGCCGGCATGCATGTGCTCCAGTATGTTCCACGGACATACTTTAGAATTTGAAGTCAGTTACATACTGACCACTCGCTCTCCCCTCCTCAAAGAGGGCGAATCGTAGGCAGCCCTGAAACAGGTGCTGCCGCAGGTCCCTGAAGATACCTGCGCTGATATGGCCCGTCCAACGGACCTATACCAGGATGGAACATTTTTTCCCTGATTCTGTTGGGATGGCAAACCTTGCTGCCAGGAATGGAACCTCTGACACGTGCCCTTCATCCCTTGGGGTATGCTCCACGGCTATACCCTCAGACTCGGTGTCAGAATTACACTGACCCGGCATGCTCTCCTCCTCCAAGAGGGAGACATTAAGCAGCCCTGTCCCAGGCGCTGCTGGCGCGGGCTCTCCCATAGGCCGGCGCTGCCACAGACTCGGCGTCAGAATTACACTGTTAGTGTAGAAATAGCAGGGGCTATGACAGAAATATTTCAAATGTCATTAGAAACTGGAATAGTGCCGGAGGATTGGCGTACTGCGCATCTTGTTCCGTTGTTTAAAAAGGGTTCTAAGAGTAAACCTAGCAATTATAGACCTGTTAGTTTGACATCAGTGGTGGGCAAATTAATGGAAAGGATACTTAAAGATAATATATATAAGCATCTGGATAAGCAGGGTCTGATTAGGAACAGTCAACATGGATTTGTGCCTGGAAGGTCATGTTTGACTAATCTTCTAGAATTTTTCGAAGAGGTTACTAGGGAAATTGATGAGGGTAAAGCAGTGGATGTTGTCTATATGGACTTCAGTAAGGCCTTTGACAAGGTTCCTCATGGAAGGTTGGTTAAGAAGATTCAATTGTTGGGTATTAATGGTGGAGTAGCAAGGTGGATTCAACAGTGGCTGAATGGGAGATGCCAGAGAGTAATGGTGGATGGCTGTTTGTCAGGTTGGAGGCCGGTGACTAGTGGGGTGCCTCAGGGGTCTGTGTTGGGTCCACTGTTGTTTGTCATGTACATCAATGATCTGGATGATGGTGTGGAAAATTGGATTAGTAAGTATGCAGATGATACTAAGATAGGTGGTGTGGTGGATAATGAAGTAGATTTTCAAAGTCTACAGCGAGATTTTGGCCATTTGGAAGAGTGGGCTGAAAGATGGCAGATGGAGTTTAATGCTGATAAATGTGAGGTACTACATCTCGGCAGGACAAATCAAAATAGGACGTACATGGTAAATGGTAGAGAATTGAGGAATGCAGTTGAACAGAGGGATCTAGGAATAACTGTGCATAGTTCCCTGAAGGTGGAATCTCATGTAGATAGGGTGGTAAAGAAAGCTTTTGGTGTGCTGGCCTTTATAAATCAGAGCATTGAATATAGAACTTGGGATGTAATGTTAAAATTGTACAAGGCATTGGTGATGCCAATTCTGGAGTATGGAGTACAATTTTGGTCGCCTAATTATAGGAAGGATGTCAACAAAATAGAGAGAGTACAGAGGAGGTTTACTAGAATGTTGCCTGGGTTTCAGCAACTAAGTTACAGATAAAGGTTGAACAAGTTAGGTCTTTATTCTTTGGAGCGCAGAAGGTTAAGAGGGGACTTGATAGAGGTCTTTAAAATTATGAGCGGGTTGGACAGAGTTGACGTGGATAAGCTTTTTCCATTGAGAGTAGGGAAGATTCAAACAAGGGGACATGACTTGAGAATTAAGGGACAGAAGTTTAGGGGTAACATTAGGGGGAACTTGTTTACTCAGAGAGTGGTAGCTGTGTGGAATGAGCTTCCAGTTGAAGTGGTGGAGGCTGGTTCGATTGTATCCTTTAAAAATAGATTGGATGGGTATGTGGACGGGAAAGGAATGGAGGGTTATGGTCTGAGTGCAGGTAGATGGGACTGGGGGGAAGTATTTATTTTAAAAAATAAAAAAATAAAAAAATAAAATGTTCGGCACGGACTTGAAGGGCCGAGATGGCCTGTTTCCGTGGTGTAATGGTTATATGGTTACACTGACCCGGCATGCTCTCCTCCTCCAAGAGGGAGACATTAAGCAGCCCTGTCCCAGGCACTGCTGGCGCGGGCTCTCCCATAGGCCGGCGCTGACACAACTCCTGCTGTTGGAGCGTATCTAGGTGGAGCATCCTGTCCATTAGGTGCTCCATCCTGGACACCCGTCCAAAATATATTATGCATTACCGGAGGGGAAACCTCCCGTCCCGACTCATCCGAGTCCATAGGGCTGACCGATTTATTGGTGGTTTTACCCCATGACCTGAGGACCACTGTGGTCTGGGAGCCGCTGACTGCACTGTCATCGACTCTGGTGGTGATACCGCCTTCCTCCTGGATTTACCCCTCCACGGGAACCACAGCGGTCTGGGAAGCCACTGACCGCATTGTCAGTGATTGGGATAGCGAACCCAACATCCGCCGGCTATCCGCTTCCGCGGTCGGAACCGGGGTCTCCCCCACAGCCCATAGCTGGTTTCCCTCGCCAGACTTTGCGACAATATCCATCAGGAAACCTCTGTAAAAAGAGGTTCCTGCAAGAAAATCAGAACCTGGTAAGAAATATAAAACTTACCTGTAGGTTTAAACTTACCGCTGGCAGGAGCGACGCGCCTGCCAGTCCGGTGCTTCGCCATGCGACCGACGATATGACGCGCATGCGGACTGGCGGGGCTTCTTCATGGAATCACTCACGCGACTCTGAAGTAAAATAGCTCACTACTGGAAGCCCAGGGCTCGCCCCACATTTGCTGTAAATTGGTACTCTGCAGACAAAACTGATCCCAATAGATATTCCTGAAAAAGTCATGAAAGGCAGTATCCTCCATTTAAGTTACCTGGTAATGAGATTAGGGCATTTGACTGGAAAGTTGACGGATCAGCAAGAATTAGTAACGATACAAAATGGTGGACACCTATCTGCTGAAGACTGACATCACAGTTGATAGTAAAATGCTATTGATGGACAAGGAGGCATCTGTGGCATACACTTCACAATTTTAAATGTACTTCAAAATCTTTTCCTGTAGCTCGGCAAGGTAGATGCAAAGTTGATATTTTCTTCGGCTAGTGTATCTAACCTGGGGTTGCTATTGCATAATGTGGAGCCAGCCGTTGAGAATTTGTGTCTCAGTCACAGTTATGAAGCAGAGTGAAAGGTCCTACAGCCCATCACTATGGTAGCAATCTGCACTAATCCCATTTATCTGCAATGATCTGTAACTTTCTTCACCTTGGTGATTCACATGGAGGCTGGTCAGTACATGGAACGAGCTGCCTGGGGAAGTAGTTGAAGCAGGTACTATAACAATGTTTAAAATACATTTGACAGGTATATGGATAGTAAAGGTTTAGAGGGATATGTGTCAAAGGCAGACAGTTGGGAGTCGGGCTTGGGCAAATTGGTCCAAAGGGCCTGTTTCCATACTTTATGACTCTGCTTATCTACTGGCTTCTTAAATGTTACGAGAGTAAATGCCTTTCCCACTTTCTCATGAGGCAGGGCATGCAAGACTCCAACTGCCCTCTGTGTGGAGAAAATTCCCCCCTCAGATTCCCTCTAAACTTGTTTAAACCCTCTTGTCTTTGACATACCACAATGGGTAAAATGATTTTATTATCTACCCTACCCATCCTTCTAATCATTTTATATAACTCTATCAAGTCAAGTCATCAACTTTTCCAATGTTTAAGAAAACAGTTGGACAGGTACATAGATAGGACAGGTTTGGAGGGATATGGTCCAAACACTGGACTCATATAGCTGGGACATGTTGGCCGGTGTGGGCAAGTTGGGCCAAAGGCCTGTTTCTATGCTGTATCACTCTATGACTCTATCAAGTCACCCCTCAGCCTTCTCTGTTTGAAGAAACACAAGCTCACTCTATCCTTATAACAAATTGCTCTAATCCAGGCAACACCCTGGTGAATCTCCAAAGAAATAATATCCTTTTCTATAATGTGGCGAGCTGAACCAAACACAGTTATCCAGATGAGGCTTAACCAATGTTTTGTAAAGTTGCAACATGATGTCCCAACTTTTATAATCAACGCCAGGGCTGATGAAGTAAAGCATCCCAGATCCCTCTTTCATGTGAAGAAGGTGAATGGCATGTTGGCCTTCATAACAAGTGGAGTTGAGAATAGGAGCAAAGAGGTCCTTCTGCAGTTGTACAGGGCCCTGGTGAGACACACCTGGAGTATTGTGTGCAGTTTTGGTCTCCAAATTTGAGGAAGGACATTCTTGCTATTGAGGGAGTGCAGCAATAATAAGGTTAATTCCCAGGATGGCAGGACTGTCATATGCTGAGAGAATGGAGCAGCTGGGCTTGTATACTCTGGAGTTTGGAAGGATGAGAGGGACTCTTATTGAAACATATAAGATTATGAAGGGATTGGTCACATTAGAGGCAGGAAACATGATCCCAATGTTGGGGGAGTTTAGAACCAGGGGCCACAGTTTGAGAATAAGGGGTAAGCCATTTAGAACAGAGATGAGGAAACAATTTTTCACACAGAGAGTTGTGAGTCTGTGGAATTCTCTGCCTCAGGGTGCAGTGGAGGCCAGTTCTCTGGATACTTTCAAGAGAGAGCTAGATAGGGCTCTTAAAGATAGCGGAGTCAGTGTATATGGGGAGAAGGCAGGAACGAGCAGTCATGATCACATTGAATGGCTCGAGCGGCCGAATTGCCTACTCCTGCTCCTATTGTCTATTGTCTATCATCTTATCCATGCCGTGCCATTTTCAGGGCCCAAGTTTAAAGAATGAACAGGATTTATTTTGAATGCCCACTGTGACTAAATGTTAGACTTTCTTAATGGTAAATAAGGCTTTTAATTTGAAACCCTCTATTTATTATGTGATACTTGCAAAAGCTGGTAAATACATTTAACACATTTACAGCCACTATTTTCTTTCCCAAGTCGACATTAATTTGTAGTGCTATCTATTCTCTTCAGTGCAAAGGTTCCTCAAAGTCCATGGTTTTTGATGTTGAAAGATCATGTTGCAGTTGTATAAGCTATTGTTGAGACCGCATTTAGAGTATTGTGTTCAGTTCTGGGCACTATGTTATAGGAACGATGATGTCAAACTGGAAAGGGTACAGATAAGATTAATGAGGACATTGCCAGGTCTAGATGGTCTGAGCTAAAGGGAGAGGTTGAGTGGGCTGGGTCTCTATTTCTTTGAGTGCAGAAGGATGAAGGGTGATCTTATAGAGGTGTATGAAATCATGAGAGGAATAGATCGGGTAGATGCACAGAGTCTCTTGCCCAGAGTAGGTGAACCGAGGACCAGGGGACATACATTTAAGGGGAATGGGAAAAGATTTAATAGGAATCTGAGTGTTAACTTTTTCACTAAAAGGGTGATGGGTGTATGGAACAAGCTGCCAGAGGAGGTAGTTGAGGCTGGGATTATTCCAACATTTAAGGAACAGTTAGATAGGTACTATACATAGATTGGACAGGTTTGGAGGGATATGGACCAAATGCGGGCAGGTGGGACTAGTGTAGCTGGGATATTATTGGCCGATGTGGGCAAGTTGTACACAAAGGGCCTGTTGTACTTCGTGGTCCGGTATCTGTTACACCATTGTTATGACTCTGGAATGACCACAAGTACACGTATTTAGAGGTTTGAAGCTGAGCATAAATCAAGGCTCTGTCACGGCCATCTGGAACCAGAGTGCGCTGCCCATATTACGTAATTCCCACATATACATGTTGCTACGTGTGCAAACAAAGTAATCCTTGTAATATAACAAAGTAGTCCTTGCAATATCACAACATCCCCCTTGTCTTACATAGAATTAAAAAAATATGCTTAACAACAAAACTCTGCACACAATTGCTTTTTATAAACACCAAAATTCTTCTGTAACACGGCTGCTCCGGGCTCTGTTACACCGCTGGTCCGGGCTCTGTTACACCGCTGGTCCAGGCTCTGTTACACCGCTGGTCCGGGCTCTGTTACACCGCTGGTCCAGGCTCACACACAAATTTTTTTTTCTTCTGTTCCACACATGGCTTGCGCAATCTTAAGGGGTCCTTCAAGTTTCTACGATAAACAATCATACTTCAGTATATTTTATCAAGTTAGAATTCAGAACAGCATTAAATTTGAGATTTCCAACGTCTCTTGTTTATGTCTTCCTTGGTAACATAGAAACATAGAAAATAGGTGCAGGAGTAGGCCATTCGGCCCTCCGAGCCTGCACCGCCATTCAATATGATCATGGCTGATCATCCAACTCAGTATCCTGTACCTGCCTTCTCTCTATACCCCCTGATCCCTTTAGCCACAAGGGCCACATCTAACTCCCTCTTAAATATAGCCAATGAACTGGCCTCAACTACCTTCTGTGGCAGATAATTCCACAGATTCACCACACTCTGTGTTGAAAAATGTTTTTCTCATCTCGGTCATAAAAGATTTCCCCCTTATCCTTAAACTGTGACCCCTTGTCCTGGATTTCCCCAACATCGGGAACTATCTTCCTGCATCTAGCCTGTCCAACCCCTTAAGATTTGTGTAAGTTTCTATAAGATCCCCCCTCAATCTTCTAAATTCTAGCGAGTACAAGCCAAGTCTATCCAGTCTTTCTTCATATGAAACTCCTGACATCCCAGGAATCAGTCTGGTGAACCTTCTCTGTACTCCCTCTATGGCAAGAATGTCTTTCCTCAGATTAGGAGACCAAAACTGTATGCAATACTCCAGGTGTGGTCTCACCAAGACCCTGTACAACTGCAGTAGAACCTTCCTGCTCCTATACTCAAATCCTTTTGCTATGAATGCTAACATGCCATTTGCTTTCTTCACACTTGTTTTCAGTACGGCTTATCTCGAACAGCCTTCTGCTTATCTCGAGACGGTTTTCCATACACAGCTTTTTCAATACTGCCTCTGCAACATTTGCTGTTTTCAATACTGCTTTTGCTGATTTTAACTTTAAAGCTCTTAGGTTTTAAAGAAAATACAGCCTTTCGGCTTGCTTCGTCTCCGTGAGCGTTCGGTCTCACCGGTCGCCACGCCCCCGTGTGTAGTTGGTCTCTCCGGTCGCCGCCCCTTCGTGTGCGTCTGGTCGCTCCGCTTTCCAAACTCAGGCCTGCACAGAGCTGGGGCGCGATGTGGGCCTTCACTCACCACCCTCAGCTGCTTGCAGTGTCCCATCGGTAGCTCGGTGCTGACGTCCAACCAGGTACTTCCATGTGTAGTGGCCCTGTCGAGATGCATTCCTGGCATTCTTTACTGAGCTGGAAAGCGTCCATTTTTCTAGGGCTTTCTTTTTTCTCTTTCTTTCTAGAGCTAAATCACACAAACCGCTGCCACCATGTTGTACTTCATGTTACACCATTGTTATGGCTCTGGAATGACCACAAGTACACGTATTTAGGGGTTTGAAGCTGAGCATAAATCAAGGCTCTGTTTATTTCACGGCAATCTGGAACCAGTGCCCCGCACATAGACGTCATTCCCACATATACATGTTGCTCCGCGGGCAGACAAAGTAGTCCTTGTGATATAACAAAGTAGTCCTTGCAATGTCACAACAGGGCCTGTTTCCACACTGTATCACTTTATGACACTGATTAATTTGATTCACTCTTTTTGCGTTGGTAAACTCTCAATATTTAGTTCAATATGGACCTGAAGCTCAATAACTATATATTACAATACAATTTATTTGTCTTTTGGACAAATTTGTCATTTGGACCCCGTTGAGGTCCAAACGAAATGTCGTTTCTGCAGCCATACATTACAAAACGAATAAGACCCGAGACACAACACAATTTACACATACATCCATCACAACGCTGTGATGGAAGGCAAAAAACGTATCTTTCCACTGCACTCCCCCCCCCCCCCCCCCCCGATGTCAGAGTCAAAGTCAAAGCCTTTAGTCAAAGCATCTATTAGGATCATTCGAGGAGGTATTGATCAATGAGATTGCAAATTCTAGTCCCTTTAGGATATCGGAAAAGATACTCCATTAATAGAGATAAATAGCCTTATTAACATTCAACCTGTTGGTGAGAATGTGTCTCTGAAGCTGCTGAAGTGGAGGGATATCATTTTCTTATCCATCTTTACGCAAAATAGTAACAGATGCTTTGACTAAAGGTCGTTGCTATAGTTAAATTCACAAAGTAAATAAATGGTCTTGTTTTCAATGCCTCAGTCGATATGGAAAAAAACTGAAATGTTTTCATTTGTCATGAATGCCAAGGTATTATTGAATTAGACATTAGGCAGTCCCTTCACATGCCTCAACTCCCTGAAACAATGTTATAAGAACTGGTAATGATTTTAGTAAGTTTGGTTTGAACTTGGACCCATGACCATTAAAAATATAAAGGCGGTAACCGATCTGATCCACCGGATTTTGACATATTGAATATCAGCAAGGTCCCATGGTGAACTTGCTGTTAACTGGAACAGTACTTACTGTCTTGTTTGTCTGCTTGTGTCATTGGCAGGCTTTTAGATTTAAGTTGTGTGTCCTGCGAGGATTACTGTAAGTGAAGGGAAACAAAGCTGTTTGTCGTTTCTGTGCGAGTGGACATTGTTTCTGAAATATACTGCAGTGCATTGAGAAGAAACTGGTCTTTACACCAAGAGCTATTAATCCCACTGCTGTGCCATAGTTTATTCTTTATTCTAACACTTAATCCCATTATACCACAACCTATCTCATTGAAAAAACGTGTAACATTTGCACAATTTCATCTCTCAGCATTTGGCAGTAAGCAACAAAAAAAATCAAATGGCTATTCATGTGTTTAGTTTAGTTTAGTTTAGTTTAGAGATACAGAGTGGAAACAGGCCCTTCGGTCCACCGGGTCCGCACCGACCAGCGATCCCCGCACACTAATGCTATCCTACAGATACTAGAGATAATTTACATTTATAGCAAGCAAATTAACCTACAAACCTGTACATCTTTGGAGTGTGGGAGGAAACCGAAGAACTCGGAGAAAACCCATGCAGGTCACGGGGAGACCGTACAAACCCCGTAGAGACAGCAACTATAGTCAGGATCGAATCTGGGTCTCTGGCGCTGTGAGGCAGCAACTCTACCGCTGCGCCACTGTGTCGCCCGCTATGTTGTCAGACATTTGGATGGAACGAAGGTACAGATAATAGATTACTTAACATAAGTCATTTATGTGCACCATAAGTAATAAGAAGAGTGTTGCAACATGAAAAGTGCGTTCACGGGAGCAGAGGACGTCAAGAAACAAATAAGAGTCAATTTCTTAAGACATGGACACCCTTCACTGAATTTTTAAAACAATAGTATGGTGAAACACAAATTTAAATTTAAATCCGATGCTCTGTTGGGTGAGGCAGAGGGGGGGGGGGAGGGGCAAGGCATATCTCCATTTTTTCTTATACCTCTTTCTTTCTGCTTCGCTGCTTTGGTAGTTTAGGGGACTTTATCTCGTTCTTCTCCACTCTATCTTTTCACTTTTTCCTTTCTTCTTTTCTTGCTTTCTCTTTCTTCCCTTTTTTTCATTTTCACAATTTAGATTATAAGGTTAAAAATGAAGCTGTACAATAATTGTATAATTCTAGATGCCGAACGTTTTATATTTGTACAAATGCTTCTAATAAAATGTAAAAAAAAGAAAGAAAAAAAAAAGAAACAGATAAGAGAGAGGTTGGCCAAAAAGCACGATCAGAGAGATACAACCTGGAAATGGTTTGAACATGGAGAAAGCTGCAGTTTAGGGAGAAATTCCAAGTTGCTGGATTGTGATCGCTGAAAGGTTTGCTAATGCTGGTTCAAAACAGGAATAATGGCATGTTTTTTAAAATTTTGATAGGATGGAATGCTAATGATGATAGAAATGGTGGGATTACCTACCTCTATCCATGTTAAGACATGGCCTGGATAAATCCTCTCCTCTATGAATGTCCCTTTAGAATTCATTGGCAGTTTGAAAATAGTATTTTATTTTTTTCTCTATGTCAGCTCATCTTTTGAATTAGAACATAATAACAGGAGAAATGGAAGCAGGAGCAGGCACTGTCCTTTCGTGCTGCTCTGCCATTCGACAAGATCACGGCTGATTGCCTATGTCAGCACCACTTTCTTCTTTTGATTCCCTTGTGCAAAATTCTTTCAATCTCTGTCATGGATAAATGTAGGAACTGAGCCTTCATAAGCCTCTTGGATGGAGGTTGCCAAAGATTCACTATCCTCCAAGTGAAGAGAATCCTCTTGTCTTATGCATGGATGGCTTTCCCCAGGTATTATTGTGTTCCCAACAGAAGACACATCACACAGGAATTTCTCCGTCAAACACCAAAACAATTCTGCAGGCTTCAATGCGATCACCTCTCATTCTTCTAAACTCTAGAGAGTAAAGACCTCATTTTCACAATCCCACATCACAGGACAAACTCATCGAACTAGAAATCCATTTGGGCAAGCTTTGCAACCTTTGTTTCACATTATATCAATTCTATGTAGGAGATCAAAACTGAATGTGATATTCCAGGTACTTTTTTAAGCAGGACCCTATATAATTGCCGCTTGACATTTTTATTCTTGTATTCAAATCTTATTGCAATGAAGAAAAAAGTACCATTTGCCTTTATAACTGCATGCTAATTGAAGGAGGACCCGAGGCCCACCACGAGCAGCTGAACATCTAACGAGCTCATTGCAGGACAGCACTAAAGAAGTGTTTGCTGTTAAATGGATTGAACATTAAAACCAAAGCTCCATCCTCCTTCTCAATTGGATGCAAAACATTCCATGGCATTACTATGAAAATAAACAAATGAACTTCTCTTACCTGGCTATCAATTATCCTTTAACCAACAACATGAACAATCAGTGGACACATCAGACTGCAAATGCTGGAATCGGGAATAAATAACAGAACACTGGAAAAAGAACCCAGCAGGTCGGGCAGCATCTGTGGAGACAAAAGATGGGGAATGCTGTGAAATTCACTCCGTGTGATGTTAGCATTAACTCCAGTGGAAATCATAAAATCAAATGGAAACATGTCAGATTAAAATAATAAACGCTGATATTGCTCAGCAGGTTAGGTTGTATCTGTGAGAAGAGAACAATAACTAATATGTAGGAAGGAACTGCAGATGCTGGTTTGAACAGAAGATAGATGCAAAAAGCTGCAGTAACCCAGTGGGACAAGCAGTATCTCTGGAGAAAAGAAATGGGTGACGTTTCGGGTCAAGACCCTTTTTCAGACTGGTTAGGAATAAGGGAAACGAGATATATAGACGGTGATGTTGAGAGATAAAGAACAATGAATGAAAGATATGCAAAAATGTAATGATGATAAAGGAAACAGGCCATTGTTAGCTGTTTATAGGGTGAAAATGAGAAGCTAGTGTGACGTGGGTGGGGGAGGGATAGAGAGAGAGGAAATGCCAGGGTTACCTGAAGTGAAAGAAATCAATATTCATAACACTGGGTTGTGAGCTGCCCAAGTGAAATATGAGATTCTGTTCCTCCAATTTGCGTTTAGCCTCACTCTGACAATGGAGGAGACTGAGGACATAAAGGTCTGTGTAGGAATGGGAAGGAGATTTAAAGTGTTTAGCAACCGGGAGATCAGGCTTGTTCAGGCGGGCTGAGCGTGGTGTTCCGCGAAACGATCACACAGGCTGCGTTTGGTCTCGTCGATGTACAAGAGTCCACAACTTGAACAACGGATACAGTAGATGAGGTTGGAGAAGGTGCAAGTGAACCTCTGCCTAACCTGAAAGGACTGTAGGGGTCAATGGACAGAGTCGAGGGAGGAGGTATAGGGGCAGGTGTTACATCTTCTGTGGTTGCAGGGGAAGGCACCCGGGGAGGGGGTGGTTTGGGTGGGAAGGGATGAGCTAAACAAGGAGTCGTGGAGGGAATGGTCTCTGCGGAAGGTGGAAAGGGGTGGAGATGGGAAAATGTGACTAGTGTTGGGATCCCGTTGGAGGAGGCAAAAATTTCAGAGGATTATATGTTGTATGCGCCGGCTGATGTGGTGGAAGGAAAGGACTAGGGGGATTCTGTCTCTGTTGTGACTAGGGGAAAGGGGAGCATGGGTGGAGTTTGGGGTACCGAGGAGATACGAGTGAGGATCTCATCTATGATGGAAGAGGGGAACCTCTTTGTAATAGACGTCAGTCGATAGTCTATCTCCTGTGATGGTGACGGTGAGATTAAGAACTAATATTTTGCGTTGAAGAACCCCAGAACTGGGGTCCAATATGTCCGTTTCAGATAACATCAACCCAGCATCAACCCACTACAGTTCTTTGTCTGCAGTTGGCCACATCATGCTCATTAAAATATGTTTTAAGTGAAATTAGCATGTCTACATTCATCATCCCCCTCATTCAGCACCAATCTTCTCACACTCCGGTAATAAGTTTGAAAACAAATTCTTAACCCTTGACTGATCCTTCAAGAGCTATAATTAAACCTTTAGCCCTGGTTGTTAATCTTTCTGTTAAGGGAAATAGGTCTAACCTACCCACCAACTAGGTCTCGTAACTTTACTCATCCACCTAAATCTCTAATTTCATACGTTTTATTAGAAATGACTGCACTTCATGTGAAGGTGCTATCTCAGTGTGAATGTGAATGTGAGTGACACCATTTCGACTTTGATAACAATGATAAGAACACAATGTGTTGTGTGCTGCTGAGGTTGGTGGTGGAGGCAGATATGATAGTGGTATTTAAGAGATTTTTCGATAGGCATATGGATATGCAGGGAATAGAGGAAATGGATTTTGCTCAGGCAGATAAGAGTTGGTCAGCCTCATGTTCAGCACACTCTCACAGAGTCTTGAGATTCTGATAGACCTGGGGCGCTGAGTGATTGTCTTGCAAAAGACTATGTGCAGATACAGCAAGAAATTATGAAGGCTAACAAAGTTATTGTTTCCTGAAAAGTAAGGAGATTAGAGTTCAACTGTATAGGATGTTATGGGTAGCATTGGTGTCTATATTTAAGGAAGGATATTAATACTTTGAAAACATTTAAAAGATTCGCTACTCTAGGATCTGCACAACTAGAGAACAATAGACAATAGAAAATAGGTGCAGGAGTAGGCCATTTGGCCCTTCGAGCCAGCACCGCCAGTCAATGTGATCATGGCTGATCATCCACAATCAGTACCCCGCTCCTGCCTTCTCCCCATATCCCCTGACTCCGCTATCTTTAAGAGCTTTATCTAACTCTCTCTTGAAAGTATCCAGAGAGTTGGCCTCTGCTGCCTTCTGAGGCAGAGAATTCTACAGATTCACAATCCTCTGTGTGAAAAAGTTTTTCCTCATCTCCGTTATAAATGGCTTACCCCTTATTCTTAAACTGTGGCCCCTGGTTCTGGACTCCCCCAACATCGGGAACAGGTTTCCTGCCTCTAGCGTGTCCAAACTCTTAATAATCTTACATGTTTCAATAAGATACCCTCTCATCCTTCTAAATTCCAGAGTAAAGGATGGAACTGCAGTTGCTGGTTGAAGCTGCAGATAGACTTAAAAAGCTGGAGTAACAGACAGCATCTCTGGAGAAAATGAATAGGTGACCTTTCGAGTCAAAGTGGTCTGAAAAAGTATCTTGACGCAAAATGTCATCCATTCCTTTTCTCCAGAGATGCTCTCTGACCTGCTGAGTTACTCCAGCTTTTTGTATCTCTCAACTAGAGAACAAGTTAGTTCTCCAGACAAGAGGATGTTTCTCTTAGGTTAGAACCTACGACCAGGGGGCTCACTGCGTAAAAGTAATCGGTCACCCACTTGAATGACAAAGCCGTGTTTTTCTCCCTTTCAGAGGGTTGTGAATCTTTGAAAGTCTCCTCCTCAAAGAGCAATGTAATCAAAGTGTGAATCTTTTTAAGGTTGAGGTTAGCTGGATACCTGATAAGCAATGGTGTGAAAAGTTTCCATTGCTTAGATAGCATTGAAGTTCCAATCAGATCAGCAATGATCTCATTAAATGGCATAGAAGGCTTGAAGGGCCAAGAGACATTCTCCTGCTCCACATTCATATGTCTGTGTGTTCTAATTTGCTGCTGGGTTTCCCATGTTCTGGAAACAGCCATCTGGCACCTTCTATTTTTCAATTAGGATCCAAACTACATTGTGACAGCCTGATTTAAACATAACAATGAATTGGCTCTGTTCCCTATTGGGGACAAATGCATGTCACAGTGAGCCAGAAAAAAGTGGGTCGGCAGCCCGCCTGGACCTGATGAACTGGGGACACGCATGCTGATTGACAATTCTTAACCCTCCCCCATATTTCTCCTTTCCATTGAGGATGATTAAATCGAGGACCTAGGTCCTATTTTTTTCCTGGGATTATTTGTTTGATCTCTGTTCTATGGTCAGGTAATAATTAAGTTGAAAGCATTCCTGGTTGACCATTCAGAACTGAAGAATGGTCTCGACCTGAATTGTCGCCCTTTCCTTCTCTCCAGAGATGCTGCCTGTCCCACTGAGTTACTCCAGCATTCTGTGTCTATCTTCGGTGTAAACCAGCAGTTCCTTCCTACGCACCAGGTTGACTCTTATTCTCTTAGTTATTTCAAGTCAAATAATATTCCGTTCACCCAGGTTTTTGATCAGGAGTGGACTGGAGTAGATGGCAGCTGGATGCAAACTGTCAGCTTGTGCTATGGAGATATGTATGTTTAGTTTAGTTTAGTTTATTGTCACATGTACCGAGGTACAGTGAAAAGCTTTTGTCCAATATATTAAGTCTGACCATGTTGTAATCTTTTATGTGGCTCCTTATCAAATGTCTTCTGGAAATCGCAATATACTTGTTATTTTCCGGACAGCAGAATGAATAACAATTTACACGCAGGTTGCCTGGATCACAAGAGAGATTTGTTACCCAACATTCCCTGCTTATATTGAGCACCAACTCATTAACATGTGCATGAATATGTATGAATACATTACACTGCTCTCCTTTTTTAAAGTATTACATTTAACTGCTCAGTTACAATTTTGTTGTTGTGATGCTCGATTTAAAACAGTATTTATGAAATCTTAAAAGATAAACATAATATATTTATTTTACATATCTACACATTTTCATTTTACTTATACAGTGAGTTACTTAATTTACAAACCTAACCTGACTACTGGTTTACAGATCCTGCCTGATCGTCTAACAATAACAGGTGTAACAGGTTTAGGTGTTGACACAAATGTTGGCTTGTTTGGCTCTGTTTTAGTACCCTGACTTTGACCAGAGGAATCTGTTTCTTTGTCTGTACTAACTGAACTTTGTGTTTCAATCACAGTGGTCTCTTCCAACTCACTTTCAGATACAATCTCAGGGATTAGAACTTCATGCTCAGTTTTTTGTTCATCTTTGGCTTGAATCATTTGATCAAATGGAAGGTGACTCCGGACTGTCAAAGCTGCCACAGCCAGACATAAAAACAACTTTTTTTCCACAAGTAGTTGCTCTACTCAACAGCCAAAAATCTGTAGCCTCCCTTTAATCTGGTATTTTGTTGGTTCACATGCTTGATCAATGGTGTTTTATCATTAATGTTTTATTATTATTAATGTTTAGTTTTTTCTGAGTCGTTCGTAACTGTCACTGTATGTCATGTTGTTACTTGGGGGTGGAGCACCAAGGCAAATTCCTTGTATGTGAATAATTGGCCAATAAACTTACTTACTTACTTACTCAACATGAACACTTTTGATCCTATCTCCAACTTCAACTAAGTATATTTTTGTCCACACACTTCCACTATTTTCCCAACATCCCATTTGTCTCGACTGGACTTGTTGGGAGGACTGAGAACACGAACCTGCTCATCTGGCTTGAAGTCCCTCTCCTTTTGTGGGAGTCAAAATGGCGTTTTTGACTTAACTGTTTTTGCTAACTCTCAAGGCCAAATTGGGTTTAACTAGACTTAGGCATATTCTTAGCCTTCTCTTCATCAACAGTTCTGCAGGTGATTAACCCGTTGTTGTGTGATGTGTGGTTCTGTACTTCAGCAAGAAACTAGCCAAACGATGTTTCATGCTGAGCTTTGAACTACCCTGCAAAACCTGTTTCTTGAGAGCATCTTTGACAATTCTAACAGACCTTTCCGCCACCCCATTGGAGGCTGGATGGTATGGGGGAACATGTGTGTGTTTTACACCATTCCGCTGCATGAACTCTTTGAACCGTTCTGAATTAAACTGAGGCCCGTTACCAGAAACAAGTTCTTCTGGTAAACCATGGCATGAAAAAATGGATCTCATTTGTGGGGCACCAGCATTCTGGCAGGCAGGTTTGCCACTGCTACACAGCTGGTTTTCAACTAAATAAGGGGGGGGGGGGGGGTGTCAAATGCGATAGTCAAGGATGGAGTTAAAGGGAAAGAGAGTAAAGAGATAGTTAACGACCCCAGAATTAACGGGGAAAAAAGCTCACAAAGGGATAGGAGAGTATGGCCAAGGGTAATAGGGATCGATGTGAAAGGTGAGATGCATAAGGAATTAAAAGTATTGTATATGAATGCGCAAAGTATAAGAAGTAAAGTAGATCAGCTTGAGGCTCAGTTAGAGGTTGGTAGATATGACATTGTGGGGATTATTGAGACGTGGCTGCAGGAGGATCGGGCCTGGGAACTTAATATTCAGGGTTATATATCCTATAGAAAGGACAGGCAGGTGGGCAGAGGAGGGGGGGGGTTAGCTCTGCTGGTGAGGGATGAAATTCAGTCCCTTACGAAGGAAGACATAGGGACTGACGAGGTAGATTCACAGTGGATTGAAGGAATTGTAAAGGCAAGAAGACACTAATTGCCTTTACAATAAAGGCAATAAAGGCAAAAAGACCCCCCAAATAGTAGCCCGGATGTAGGGTGTAAGTTGCAGCAGGAGTTAAAACTGGCATGTAACAAAGGTAATGCCACTGTGGTGATGGGGGATTTCAATATGCAGGTAGACTTGGAAAATCAGGTTGGTTCAGGACCCCAAGAAAGAGAGTTTGTAGAGTACCTCCGAGATGGATTCTTAGAGCAGCTTGTAATGGATCCGACCAGAGAAAAGGCAATTCTGGATTTAGTATTGTCTAATGAACTAGATTTGATAAGAGAACTAGAGGTAAAGGAACCGCTTGGAGGTAGTGATCATAATTTGATTAGTTTTAATCTGCAATTTGAGAAGGAGAAGGTCAAATCGGAACAGGATCATTTCATTACAAAAAAGGAAGAAAGATTCTGAGGGGAATAGGAGGCAACTGTGGCTGACAAGAGAAGTTAGGGATAGAATAAAACTAAAAGAAAAGATGTATAACACAGCAAAGAGTAGCCAGAAGCCAGAGGATTGGTAAACTTTCATAGGACAACAGAAGGAAACAAAACGGGCAATATGGGCTGAAAAGATGAAGTACGAAGGGAAGCTGGCCAGGAATACAAAGAAGGACAGTAAAAGCTTCTTTAGATATGTTAAGGGAAAAAGAGTAGCAAAGTCAAATGTGGGTCCCTTGAAGGCAGACACGGGTGAAATTATTATGGGTAACAAGGAAATGGCAGAAGAGTTGAACAGGTACTTCGGATCTGTCTTCACTAAGGAAGACACAAACAATCTCCCAGATGTACTGGAGGACAGAGGATCTAAGGGGGTCGAGGAACTGAAAGAAATATTCATTAGGCGAGAAAAAGTATTGGGTAGGCTAATGGGACTGAAGGATGATATATCCCCTGGGCCTGATGGTCTGCATCCCAGGGTCCTCTGGGAGGTGGCTCTAGAAATAGTGGAGGCATTGGTGATCATTTTCCAATGTTCAATAGATTCAGGATCAGTTCCTGTGGATTGGAGAATAGCTAGTAGATAGATAGTAGTGTATCTAGACTTTCAGTAAGACTTTGATAAGTTCCCGCACTGGAGACTGGTGAGTAAAATTAGACCACATGGTATTGGGGGTAGGCTGTTGACATAGATAGAAAATAGATTGGCAGACATGAAGCAAAGAGTAGGAGTGAACGAGTCCTTTTCAGAATGGCAGGCAGTGGCGAGTGGAGTGCCGCACGGCTCGGTGTTGAGGCCGCAACTGTTTATCATATATATTAATGATTGGGAAGAGGGAATTAGGAGCAACACTAGCAAGTTTGCAGATTACACAAAGCTGAGTGGTAGTGTCAACTGTGAAGAGGATGTTAGGAGGTTGCAGGGTGACCTGGACAGATTGAGTGAGTGGGCAGATGCATGGCAGATGCAGTATAATATAGATAAATGTGAGGTTATCCACTTTGGTGGCAAAAAAAAGGGGGCAGATTATTATCTCAATGGGGTTAGGTTAGGTAAGGGGGAGGTGCAGCGAGACTTGGGTGTCCTTGTGCAGCAGTCACTGAAAGTTGGCGTGCAGGTACAGCAGGCAGTGAAGAAAGCTAATGGAATGTTGGCCTTCATAACACGAGGATTTCAGTATAGGAGTAAAGAGGTTCTTCTGCAGTTGTATAGGGCTCTGGTGAGACCACATCTGGAGTATTGTGTACAGTTTTGGTCTCCTAATTTGAGGAAGGACATCCTTGTGATTGAGGCAGTGCAGCGTAGGTTCACGAGGTTGATCCCTGGGATGGCGGGACTGTCATATGAGGAAAGATTGAAAAGATTAGGCTTGTAGTCACTGGAGTTTAGAAGGATGAGGGGGGAACTTATAGAAACATATAAAATAGTAAGATTAAACGAGAACTTACCTGTTTGATCTTTATTTTATGAGGAGTTACGTTGAGGGATTACGTGAAGACCCCGCCAGCCCGCATGTGCGTCAATCTTCAAAGCAGCGGTGTGAAATCACAGATAACAGTTGTTGAAGTGAATATAGTAAGATTAGAGAAAACTAGCATACCAGCTGACCTTTATGATAGAGGGTTGGGAGTGGAGGGCACGTAATCCCTCAACGTAACTCCTCATAAAATAAAGATCAAACTTCAAACTGGTAAGTTCTCGTTTAATCTTACTATTTTACTTCGGAGTCACGTGAGTGACTACGTGAAGATTTCGAAGCTCTGTGATTTCATGCCGTGGAAACGAGTCCATGCGTCACACACTGCATCAGTTGACCAACGATGAGTGAACATTAATAATGCATTCAGACATGAGATAGATATGGACATGTTGATGCTTTTAATGAACAAATAATGATAATAGTAACATCCCTCAACCGGGAGGAAACTATGAAACAGAACCTAACATAGAGTTGGCAAATAACTCCGATCTGGCAATGGGTTTGTTCTAAACATTTGGAAAGATCGTTTGTTTGACCATCCTGCAGCCGCTAGGATGCTGCTGAGGTTGTTGCAGCCCTGGTGGAGTGAGACTTGAAAATGTCAGTGTTCATTCCTGTATAAGCCATACCCGTTTTAACCACCTGGAGATGGTCTGTTGTGATACCTTCTTACGAGGCTTTATGTAACTGACAACATTGCTAGTTCAGAGTCTGTAAGGCTCTTAGTGACCTCAACATTCTGGTGTAGATGTGTGACCACACACAACCGAAGGTCCATGGGATATGCAAACAAATCTAGTTGGAGACCTGATGCCCCTGGTCTACTCTGCTTGACTAAGTCATAAACATAAAATGTTATTTAGCCCGCAGATATGATCATCCTATCCAGTCACAGCTTATGCAATGACTGGACCCGTTGCGCTGAACTCAGCGCCATGAGCCTAACCGCTTTTAAGTGAGTTTGACCAAGGACAGGGATGTAGCTGGAGCCCACCGGCGAAGCGACGTAGCACAATGTTAACATCCCATATCTCAGCGTACCTAGGCCTGGGAGGTTTTGAGTTGAAGATACCCTTCATAATCTAGATCTCAGAGGGTGAGAACCGACAGAGTGGATTCTGCTCCCCACAGCCAACATGATGAGAAGGCACTTTAGGCACAGTAAATGGCACTTTAACTTAATGATTGTCAAACCCCACATAAAACTGAACTTCAAGACGTCAGTCATCCATGCTGAATTAAATGTAATATAAGCATAAAACAAATACCTCCCATCTCCTTATGAGGAAATACTGCTATTTGGTGCTATCCCTGCAATCTGCAGTGAGCACGACCAAGGTTTTTGGTTTAACAACCCGAGTCGCAGGAACGGTCTTCTCAGAGTCTGTAAGTCAATGAATTGATTATATCATGCAGATGGTTTCCCGAGTCATGGCTAAACCAGCAAATTCTGTGTCCAGAAATAACCATATAAGGTTCTATTATCATTCCCCACATCAGCGTGAACCATGGCTGTATAAGCCAGGCAGGCACTGCAAAAATGCCTGAAGCGGGAACTTGCTGAATTTTTGCAAGACCCGTCTGATGAGGCAAAATGGAAGAAGACATAAAAGAACATTCGTCCCCAGTGTAACGAGAATGCACCCATAGCCATTGATATGCCACATATTTTTTGCAACTGGTGATTGAGCCTGGATGCAAACATCTCGATCGTTAGTGTTCCATCGAGCCACAATGTCATTAAATACTTTGTGATCGCACATCCATTCTGTGTTGTCATTGATTTTACATGATACACCAGTGCTAAATGAGGTTAGGTAAACTATCACCGGATACTTTGACTTGATTGCACCCATGTGATTAACATATACCACCACCAAAGTGTATCAACTTGGACTTGAGCATGCAGATTATGCATATTCACACAAACCTTTAATCCACAGAATGAACCTGGTGTCTATAGGTAGTTGATACCATATAACTGAACAATTGGTAACTCATGCAAATCCCATCCGCCTCCGTAACTAGAGATGGTATTAATAATTTTCCATCTTTGAGCAATAGCATCAGTTTGTAATTAACTGAAGATTTATTGATGAAAAGTGAGTGGAGCAATGCTGAATACTGTTCGTCCACTATGGTGACTTTGATAGTTTCAGCTGGGAATAGCAGAGGTCTGGTAACAATGGTTCTTGAGAATTAATTCCAATCTCTTGTCTCAGTGCGGAGTCCCAGACAAATTAATAGAGTTAATTGTAAATCCCAATAATCAATAATTTCAGTTGGTATCAACTTAAATTTAACTGGATGGATGAGAAACCCAATTTCTCAAATATAGTTTTGTGGCTGATACAGCTAATTTAGCAAAATACAGTGTTTAGAATATCATCCAGTTGGCCATAACAATTGTTTTTTTAGCTCTGAGCAGCCGAAGCACTGATTGTAGTAATTTGGTAGATAACCTGGGAGCTGAAGTTAGCCATTTTGCAACGCTTCTGACTGTATCATTGCCCCATCCAGCTAAATTTCAAATATCTCCGGTGCCCTGTGAATGGAAACTGATCCCATGGAAGTTAAACAGTCATGAAGTTTCCTATTCAGAAATGTCTATACTGCACATGCGAGTTGAACCTGTTGACAATGAACAGGCCACATCTGCCACAATTGCGAGCCTGCCTTGAAAGGCAACTCCAGCCATATCTTCGAGAGCTCTGGCCAATTACCGCGCCTGTCTTGCTTGTATGCTGTGCAGTATAAACTAATCTCATGTTATCATTTAATTTATAAACAGATCTGAATCTTATGTTATTATTGTCATCTGTACAAAAACAAGTGTAAATATTACCAACTTGTATCCGTGACAGGAGGCATCATATATATGGCTCCATCTTCATCCTTCATACCTCCGAATGGGAGGACTTATGCAACCTGAACCAGGAGCTGCGTCAACCAGCTTCATCCTTCCTACATCCGAATGGGAGGACTTATGCAACCTGATCCAGGAGCTGCCTCAGGCATGTGTGCATGTATTTTAACACCATCTCCATCATTACGTTCGATTGAGTGGGAGGAATTGCAACCCTGAAACAGGTGTCGCTTCAGGCACACGTGCACTTCTGTAGCACCCTCTACCACTCCGCTCCATTGAGTGGGAGGAAATTTGCAACCCTGAACCAGGAGCTGCTGCCTGACATGCCTTAGGATGGAGCGTTCTTGATTGCGACGAGTCGCAATCATGTCTGACATAGATGCCCAAGACTTGGCACTCACTCTGAGTTGGGATTTGTCAGGTTGCTTCCTTCAGCAGCCGCCAGGACTAGTTGCTCCTTTCCGATGCCAATGCAGTCTACAGGGAAGGACTGGAGCACTTCTGGCCCCCGCATGCCAGACATAGTAGGAGAAATGCTGGAAAAAAAACCTGCCAGTTATTTGTCATGGGCAAAGACGTTTACAAAAACGAAGACGCCCACCCAGTTAAATGAAAGATTTGATTACTTTATTGATATGAATAAACTCGGCGTCTCAGGGAAGAATCTTCCACAGTCCCTTTAATGAGCAGAATTACCATGACACCACTATGTGTAGCTCGCACAGGTGGCTTATCGGTACAGGCTTTCCAGGCCAGGGATCTAGATCGACATGGCAGGTCTCATTCCACTGGCATGATGATACATGTATGATACCAAGAACAAAACCCCTGAACTGAAACAATTAATCAGAGGATATCAGCATAATGTCTACCCTGTATAGCCATATACTTGAAAGAATACACTATAACTGCTAATGCCATGGAGGCATAGGGGTGTTTATGCCATTAGTAATGCACATGAATGGCAGCATGTGCCATGGACATTCCTCCGGGGTTGGGGTCAGTCACACACTGACCCATGCACGTCTCTCTACCGATAGGGAGATCTGTGAGCAGCCCTGTACACAGGTGCTGCCGTAAACCTCCGTGGACCTTGTGCCGATATGGTCCTGTTTTAGTGGACCATATCAGGCTGAGTAAGACGTCCGAGGACGTACCCTAGTATGTCGGAGGGGAACCCTCCTGGCCAGGCTCGTCCAGCCCGGGCCTCTCCAACTTTGTTTGGTTGCCTACCTTTGGGCTGCCCAAGTCAAAGTCGCTGACCCTGAGTCCTGCTCCACCGTGCGAACCCGACGGCCACCGGCTATCCGCTCTCCCGTGGTCCGTAGCCGGCATCGCCGTAGATAATGTAGTGGCTTACCCTCCAAGCGGGGTTGCCTGGGTGCTACCGGCACCAGTCTGAAGCCGCTGGCTCCACCGCCAGCGACTCGGAAAGGCAAATTCGACCGCCGCCCGCTATCCGCATTCTGCGGTCTCCGTAGCGGGTTCCCCGCGGTCCCTGTAGAAGGGATTCCTCGCGAAGTCCATGTCGGGTTTTCCCCCCTAGCTGGATATCCCCGCGGGTTTCGCAGCAGGGATTCCCTCTGCGGTCCCTGTAGAAGGGCTTCCCCGCGATGTCTGTGGTTGGGCTTCCCCTGAGCCGGATCCCCGCAGTTTTCGCAGCCGGGATCCCCCCCCCCTCGTGGTCCCTGTAGAAGGGAGCCGGGTGAAGCCGGGATTTCTCCAGCTGGAAATCTGTAAAGAGCTTCCTGCAAGGAGAAAACAGACCAGGAAAAAGTTAAAAACTTACCTTCAGGTTTGACCACTAGTGGAGCAGCGCTCCCACCAGCCGACGTTGCGCAATGCGTTAGACGATAAGACGCACATGCGGGCTGGCGGGGTCTTCAAGTAGTCACTCACGTGACTCCGAAGTAAAATTATAAAAGGGCTGGACAAACTAGATGCAGGAAAATTGTTCCCAATGTTGGCGGTGTCCAAAACCAGGGGCCACAGTCTTAGAATAAAGGGGAGGCCATTTAAGACTGAGGTGAGCAAAACCGTTTTCACCCAGAGAGTTGTGAATTTGTGGAATTCCCTGCCACAGAGGGCAGTGGAGGCCAAATCACTGGATGGATTTAAGAGAGAGTTAGATAGAGCTCTAGGGGCTAGTGGAATCAAGGGATATGGGGCGAAGGCGGGCACGGTGATTGATTGGGGACAATCAGCCATGATCACAATGAATGGCGGTGCTGGCTCGAAGGGCCGAATGGCCTCCTCCTGCTTTTCTATGTTTCTATGTTTCTATGTAACTCATCTAAGGTACACTCAGTAGTAGTGCTTGACCCCATATGCTTTACCTCAATCCATTTGGAATGATTATACCAGAAAGTGATCATTACCCTTTTCACAAAAATCTACATGAACTCTCTGAAAAGGTCTACTTGGCCATGACCAGGGTTGCAGTGGTGTTTTTGGTGGTTTACTCCAACAATTTTGGCAGACGCTACATTTTTTCACCAGTGACTCAATGTTACTGTCAATACCAGGCCAATACACAAAACTTCTGGCAATTGAGCATGCTTACTATGCCAGGATGTTCGGCATGAAGTTCATTCATAATTTTGTTTCTCAAAGACTCTGGTTCAACCACTCTGTAACCCCACTTAATGCATCCCTGCTCACATGATAAATCTTCTTTTTTTTTTTTTTTAAATTTTTATTTTTTTAATTATTTTTATTATAAGTACGGTAAATTACAATAATACACAACACTTATATCTTAATACATTTTTTTTACCGCTTCATTTTTTTGAGCTTTAAGAGAAAGATAGAAGTAAGAAAAGTAAAGAAAGTGCGCAAGAGTCGTGAAGTGCAAGAGAGTGTTGGGAAAAGAAAGCCCCTTAGAAAAGAAGTTAGAGAAGGAAGTAAAGTAAGAAAGTAGACCCTAGAAAAGAAAGAAAAAGAAAGTAGGAACAATCGCAGAAAGGGGACCACCAACCAAGTCTGTTTTTTTTATTGTTTTACCTCCCATTACCAGGTCCTGATACCATTTCTTTATTTCTTTATTTTTTAAATTAATATTGCACCTCATGCTTGTAATAGGTCCAGAAACGTAGACCACGTCTTTTGGAATTGGCCTGCTTTACCTGCTAAGAGGAATCTCATCTCTTCCAGATGTAATGTTTCAAACATATTTGATGTCCACATTTTTATTGTTGGTGTGGGCGCATTTTTCCAGAATTTAAGTATGAGCTTTTTTCCCACTATTAGCCCGTAATTGAATAAGTTCTTCTGATACACGTTTAATTCAGGGATACCTTCCGATATTCGAAAAATGATCCATTCTGGTTTTGGTACCAGTTTTATTTTAATTAATTTTGAAAAAATATCAAATATTACATACCAGAATTTTTGGATTTTTGTACAAAAAACAAAAGAATGCGCTATGGTAGCTTCCTGACATAGACATTTATCACAGATTGGTGAAACATTAGGAAAGATTTTATTTAATTTAGTTTTTGAATAATATAGTCTATGTAATGTTTTGAATTGGATGAGCGTATGTCGTACGTTGATCGAACATTTATGCACCTGTAGTAAATGGTTATCCCAGCTCTCTTTTGAAATTTTTATAGCTAATTCTTGTTCCCAGTTTCTTCTAATTCCATCTGTTGTGGGTATTTCTATGTTTCAAATGATATTATATAAGTACGATATTAGATTAGCTGATTCTGCCTTTGTCTTCATTGCTTCATCTATTAAGTCGGAAGGCATATTATGATAGTCTTTTGTGTATTTTTTCAGGTAATCACGAATTTGTAGATATTTAAAATATTGGTTATTTTTCAAATTATATTTCAGTTGTAGTTGTTGAAATGATAGTAATTTTCCCAATTCATACAGATCTTCGAGCGTTTTGATTCCCATTCTTTCCCATTGTATAAATGATTTGTCTATGGTTGAAGGTTTAAACGATGGATTATTAACTATTGGTATTGAGAGAGATAGGTTTCTTAATTTTAGATTCTGTTTTATTTGTTTCCATGTTCTAATTGTGCTATTTATAATTGGATTTTTATTATAATTTTTATTATTCGAATTTATTGGAGAGAGAATAATCGCTCCTATATTACTCGGGGTGCAGTCCCCTTTTTCCATTACAATCCAGTCCACCTGCTGGGCAGAATTGTCCAGCAGGTGAATCATATTTTTAATATTTACTGCCCAATTATAATACATAAAGTTAGGGAGCGCGAGACCCCCCAACTCTTTTCGTTTATTAAGGTGAGCTCTTTGTATTCTATGGGATTTATAATCCCATATAAAATTTGTAATGTCTGAGTCCAATTTTTTGAAAATCTTTTTTGGGAGATATATAGGTATTGATTGAAATAGGTATAGGATTTGTGGTAAGAAAATCATTTTTATAGCATTTATTCTGCCTATTAAGGACATCGGAAGTGTTTTCCAGAATTTAATCATATTATTTAATTTATTAAGTAAGGGATTATAATTGGCTTTAAACATATCCTGGTAATTTCTAGTAATTTCAATTCACAAATATTTGAATTTTTCTGTAGCTATTTTAAAGGGGAATTTCCTGAGGTGTGTTGAGTCTTTTGGTTTTATCGACATAATTTCACTTTTGTTCCAATTTATTCTATATCCTGAGAAGGATCCAAATTCCTCAATTAAATTTAATATATTTAGTATACTAATTTGTGGTTTTGTGATGTACATCATCGGCATATAGGGATATTTTGTTATTTGAATATTTTGTATTATAACCGTAAATATCCATGTGTGTTCTTATTTTTTCAGCAAGGGGTCCAATTACCAAAGCAAAGATAATGAACATCCTTGTCTATTGCCCTTTGATAGTTCAAATTTCGAGGATAATATATTATTAGTTAGTATTCTAGCCGTAGGTTTGTTATATAATAGTTTTATCCATGCAATGAAGTTCTCTCCCAATTGGAATTTTTGCAATACTTTAATCATATAGTCCCATTCTACTTGATCAAACGCTTTTTCTGCGTCCAATGAGATGATAGATAACTCTTGGTCCTGAGATTTATGTGAGTGCATTATGTTAAGCAAACGTCTCAAATTATTAAATGAGTGTCTCTTAGGTATAAATCCTGTTTGATCCTCATTTATTAGTCTACTAACATACCTGCTTAGTCTACTGGCTAGTGTTTTCGCTATTATTTTTTGATCCGTATTTAACAAAGCAATAGCTCTATATGATCCTGGTTCTTCTATATTTTTATCTTTTTTAAGTATTAATATGATCGTTGATTCTGCTAGTGTTTCAGGTAAGTTTTGCTCTTTAAAAGCATGTGTATACATTTTCTGTAATCGTGGAGTAACTATGTCATAAAAAGATTTATAAAATTCATTACTGAATCCGTCTGGTCCTGGTGTTTTTCCATTCTTTAGTGTTTTTATTGTGTCTTCTATCTCCTTAGAAGTAATTTGTGCTCCCAGTTCCTCTTGTTCCCTCAGTTCTAATTGTGGTAGTTTACAGTTATCTAAAAATTCTGAGATTTTATTATTGTCTATTAACGTTTTAGATGTGTATAGATTCTGGTAAAATTGAGCAAATCTTTTATTGATATCCTTGGGTAGTGTTAATAATTCCCCTCTGTCTGATTTAATCTTTAATATTGCATTCTCTTTTTCCCGTTTTTTCAGTTGGCGTGCTAGAAGTTTGTGGGGTTTGTCCCCGAATTCGAAGTGTTCTTGTTTTGTGATTTGAAATAATGTTATAACTTTCTCTGACAGTAATTTATTTAGCTTGAATTTCAATAGTAGGATTTTATTATGTTTATCCATAGTTGGATCTTTAGCATTATCTGTATCTAATTGTTTTATTTGTTCTTCTAAATGTCTTTGTTCATTCTTATTCTTTTTATTTTGATAAGCTTGGAATGAAATAATGACTCCTCTAATAAATGCTTTGAAGGATTCCCATAATAGCGTGGGGGAAGTATCTGGTGTATCATTTATCTCAAAAAATAAATCCATCTGTTTTTTTTAGATATATACTCCCTTGTGGGGCTCACATGATAATTCATGGCTTCGATTATGGAAAGGCTTCAGCTCCGAGTTCAGAACTGAGTTCAATCCACTATCGATTTCAGTCCTTCCGTTCAATGTCTGTTCATAGACCCACTTCCGCACAGTATCTTTCTTGGTTTCTGCTGCAATTTCTGCTGCAATCACTGGAAAGTCTTCATCTACAACTTGCAGTGTGTAGATTGAGTTCTCACTTTCCACGTCAGAGTTCTCATGGGGCTTGGAGCTTCTGTACTCAACCTTGTAGTCATACTGGGACAGCAAAATTGCCCAGCGCTGCATCCTTGATGCCGCCATGGAAGGTATAGCTGACTTGGGACCAAGTATCACTAATAGTGACTTGTGATCAGTCACCAGGATGAATGGTCTGCTGGGAAGAAACTGATGGAATTTCTTGATTACGAACACAATGCTGAGTGCTTCCTTTTCTATCTGTGCATAATTACACTCACTCGGTGATAGGGTGCGGGATACAAAAGCAATAGGCTTTTCCTGTCCGTATTTCATTGCGTGGGAGATCACTGCACCTACACCATAACTTGAAGCATCACAAGCAAGTTTCATCTTGCGTGTGAGAGTTTGTCACTTGTCAAGTTTTCCTTGCAGATGCCATATGCACGTTACTGCTCCTTTACTCACGTCCATTTGGCGTCCTTTGTAGCAGATGATGTAGTGGCTTTAGCACAGTTGCTAAATCTGGAAGGAATCGTGCATAGAACTGCACCATCCCAAGGAATGATCGTAGCTCTGACACATTTGGAGCATTCATTATTGCTTCCACATTCACCTTCACAGGACGAAGTCCGTTGGCGTCTACTTTGAGTCCAAGGTAGACCACCTCTGACTGCACAAATGCACATTTACTTTGTCGCAGTTTGACATTGTGGCAGTTCAGTCGTGTGAGAACTTGCTCGCGGATTTCCAGATGTTCTACCATGCCCATTGTGAATATCAGTAGATCATCCTGGTTGCACACACAGTGTGGAATGCCTTGTAACATTTTGTCCATGGCAGACCGGAAAATTTTCGGGGAGGATTTCACACCATAGGGCAGCTTTGTATATGAATACAAGCCCTTATGTGTGTTGATAATCAAGTACTGCTGACTTTCCTTGTCGACATTGAGTTGGGCGTAAGCGCGAGACAAATCCAGTTTAGTGAAGACTCTTGCTCCACTAAGTTCTGCGTACAGATCTTGCGAGGTTGGTAACGGATATTGTTCGTCATCAACGGCTTGGTTGATTGTGACTTTGTTGTCACCACATAGTCGAACAATTTTGTCGGCCTTGGGTACAGCCACAATTGGCATTGCCCAGGTACTCTGGTCTGTCTTCACGAGTACTCCATTCCGCTCTAACCTGTTAAGTTCTTCCTCCACTTGTTGCTTTAGTGCATATGGTGCAGGTCTTGGTCGACAATACATAGGTTTCACATCTTGCTTAAGTCGAATGTGGGCAGAGTACCCTGTTATTCCCGTGTAACTGTCAGCAAAAATGTTTGCATGTTTACTTATGACGTTTTCAAGACGTAATTTGGACAAATCGACACTGAAAATGTTCTTCCAGTCTAACTCTATTCTACTCAGCCAATCCTTTCCAAGGAGGGTTGGTTTATTTCTGTAGCTGGCCACTATGATGGGCAGTGTTACTGACTGACCATTATGCTGAACTTTAAGGGGCTGTTCCACTGCAGAGACCTAATCCGCGAGTTAAGAAGAGTGTCTTCGACCTTCAAGCTCGAGGGCACTAGCCTGGAAAACCTCGAGCTGGATCGACCGTCAGCGTTGAAACCATGAGCTGGATCGACCGACCGCACACACACACACACAAACATATCGCAAAGGCGGGGGCCAGGGAAAGCGGGGAAGCGCTGTCTGAAATTCAGACCCGCCATGAAAAGGAAGGTAAAAGACGGCTGCACAGTGTACGGTAAGTCCTTCAGCAAGCGGGGAGAGGGGGGGGAGAGAAGGGGAGAGAAGGGGAGATAAGGGGAGAGAAGGGGAGAGAAGTGGAGAAAAGGGGAGGGGGAGAAAGGGGGGAGATGGAATGGAGACACTTTTAAGAAGTATAATAAAGTTTAGCGGGCATTTTACCTACCGGTTGGTTTTCCTTGGTCCTGAAAACTACAATGAGCCAATCAAAATGCCCGGTCAGCAAAGGAGATTGCCTACGGCTGCCCTCGACTGCCTGTAACGAAATAGTGACCCCACTCCACTGCACTACGAGTTAAAAAGAACCATGCCGACCAAATTTTACTCGCGAAAAATGTTCAACATGCTGAAAATTTTTCCGCGACCTAGCTGAGGCCGCGAGTATTCGGGAACTTCCCTCGAGCATGAAGGAGAGTTCCAGTGACCTCATAGGACCTCCTAGGACCACGTGTCAACCATGCTGTGAGTTTGAGTCGAGAGCAAACTCGTCTAAACTCACAAATCAGGTCCCCGCTGTCGGACAGCCTCTTTACAGTTCATTTGTCAATATGTCTCCAAACCTTCGCCCGAGTAGATTCTCAGCTTGACCTTACTCTCAAACAATGGTATCTGTGGGAACTTTGTTTCGTACAGGTCTTTGCTCATAACTGAACAATCTGCTGCCGTGTCAATACACATATCGATTGACTGTTCACTTATAAATAGTTTAGTTCGAAAGTCCTTGCCTTGGCTGATTGTAGGCTTATCAATGTTGGTTGCATAAATGGTGTACAGCCCAAGTTCATTTCCATCTGGTGTTGTCGCTTGTTTCCTGCAGATTGTTGGTTTCCTGTTTTAAGCTTGGCCCGACATGCTGAGGCGATATGGCCTTTCTTCTGGCAGTTATAGCACTTGACCATTTTGAACTGACAAAATTGGGATGAGTGATTACCGTTGCAACGATAACAACTGGCTGAACACGACTCCGCATCATACTTTGATTTTGGTTTTGCGCCTCTTGGTTTGGCCACAGGCACTGCCTTGTGACTGTAAACGGCCACTGCAGTCCGTTGTGGACAAAACTCGCGAGCATGCTTTGATGCCATCTCCATTGTGGTAGAAATCTTGCATGCTTTCTTGAATGTAAGATCTGGAGTGTTCATGAGTTTGGACTGAATTCATTCATCCACTAGACCACAAACAAATCTGTCGCATAGTGCTCGTCCAAGAGAGGTTCCAAAGTTACAGTGCAAACTTAAGTTTTTCAAGGCAACAATGTACTCATTGATTGTCTCATTCTGCTTCTGGTTTCTAGTGCCAAATGTATAGCTTTCTGCAATTTCCAGAGGCTTTGGGTTGAAGTGCTCCTCCAACTTCTTCATAATGTCATTGAATGGCACGTCTATTGTCTTTATGGGCGCAAGGAGATTCACGAGTGTGCCGTACACTTCAGGACCGATCTCCGTGAGCAGAATCGCTTTCATGCGTTCGCAATCGGCCTTATTTGTTTCAGTCACTACCTCTCCTTCACCACTAATTTCCATTATGTTGTTTGCCGTGAAAAACATGTTTGCTCTCTCCATTAGGAGCTAAACGGCTCTCTTGTCAAAAGTGCCAAGGTTTCCAATGTAGCCTGTGGACGCTGCCATCATGTCGTTCTCTTTTTTTTTTTAAAGTCCGTTCAAAACCCCCGATTTCCTGTCTCTTCTGGTGTAACAATTCACCTAAAACTTAGCTGTACAGACTATTCAGCTTAAGGAACTTGACAAAAAAAACTCAGTCTAAAATGTTATACAATCCCAAGGACGCCATCTTGCCACGTAGACACAACATAGAGATAGCCTGACAAACTCTTGATGATTTATCCAGCTGCTGTTTTAAACTACAGTCCCCTGCATAGACGGATCTGCAGGCCTCTCATGTCCAGCTCGCAAACAACTGCGACACAACTCCGTATTTACTTTTTAAAATGCTAAACAATACTGCATGTTGCAAAACAGTCCTGCACTGTATTTAAAGGATGAGTTCACAAACTCTATCCCATCCTAGTCGCCAATTTTGTTATATTCCGGACGGCAGAATGAATAGCAACTTACACGCAGGTTGGAAACTGCCCACCTGGAAGAAATGAGACTCCTCCTAATAGATAAACAAGACCAATTCTTAACGGGTTGGTCTCCATTTATTGACCTTGTGGATTCATGTGGTGCAATAGTATTGTAAAATTAAAACATTCTGGGTTTTGGGCGAAAAATGATTAAGAATATAAAAAAGCATCGACGTGGCGAGGGAGAATCTCCTTTCTGCTTCACTTTCTTACTTACTTCTTTTCTTTACCTCACACTCACTAGACTTTTCTTTACTCTTCACTACTTCTTTCTTTCTCATTTCTTTCTAAAAAAATAAATTAAAAAAATAACTTCCTAAGCCTTCTAAGGAAGTAGAGGCATTGGTGTCAAAATGGGTGGTCCAGGAGAAGTTGTTGGTGATATTGACTTCTAGAAATGTTGAAGTTTTCAACCATCTCTACTTCAGCACCGTCAGTGCAAACTGGGGCATTCACTTCCTGAAGTCGATTCCTATCTCCTTTGTCTTGGTGACATTGAGAGAAAGGTTGTTGTTTCAACACCAGGACACAAGGTTCTCGATCTCCTCCCTGTACTCCGTCTCATCATTGTTTGATATCCGACCCACAATGGTGGTGTTGTCTGCGAATTTGAAAACTGAATTAGGTTTGCACATGGCTGCACAGTGGTGGGTGTATAAGGAGTAAAGAAGGGGGCTGTGAACACATCCTTGCGGAGCACTCATTTTGAGGATTATCGTAACAGATTATTTGTCCCCTATCCTCACTAATTGGGGCCTGTTGGTCAGGAAGTCGAGGATCTAGTTTCAGAGATGAGTGCAAAAACAAGTCCCGCTAGTTTGGTGATGAGCGTGAATGGTATTAAAGGCAGAGCTGCAGTCTATGACTAGGAGTCTGACGTTGGTGTCATTGTATTTTACAGCAGCCAATTGGGAGAATAGAATTCAGAATTCTGTGATTGTCAAAGAATGGAAAAATATTGAAAAATGATCATGTCTCTCATGCATATTTATATTTATATTTAGCTCTCGTAAAAATGCTAAGAATAATATTTAACAACATAATTTAAAGGCAATTCCATATTAAAGTAAGGCCAAATTCTCTCTGATTAATTGAAGGAACATTTGTATTAAAGAACCATAATAAATGCAGTTACTGAATATATGCATTGTAGATCTATCCTGAAAGATACATTGGTTCCTAATGCTTAGACATGTATCCTTTATGTGTCTCCTGTTCATGGCAGCAATGGAGGTGATCGTACGACACAGAAAATGGGCTGTTGGATTCGTCCCGGCTCTCAATAGACCAATCAAAGCTGTCCCACGACCCAACCTGATTTCCCTGTAACCCTGTCATTTATTCTCTTGCACATGCTCATCAACTCCCTTTGATTCTTTTGATTCTTGCCTATTCCAGGGGTAAATTAAATGTATCGCACACCTTTGGGATGTGTGAGCAAATTGGAATACCTGGCAGTAGCTCACATGGTCACAGGGAGAGGTGCATACTCCACACAGACATTGCCCAAGATCGGGTCTAACCCGGGTCCCTAGATTTTTTTTTGTGTCGTTTAGTTTAGAGATATAGCGCGGAAACAGGACCTTCGGCCCACCGGGTCTGCACCGACCAGTGATCCCCGCACATTAATACTGTCCTACACACACAAGAGACTTTTTTTTTACATTCATACCAAGCCAATTAACCCACAAACCTATACGTCTTTGGAATGTGGGAGGAAACCGAAGATCTTGGACCCACGAAGGTCATGGAGAGAATGTACAAACTGTGTACAGACACCACCCGTAGTCAGGATCGAACCCAGGTCTCCGGCGCTACAAGTGCTGTATGGGTCTTACCCGAGTTCCTAGACACCACCCGTAGTCAGGATCGAACCCAGGTCTCCGGCGCTACAAGTGCTGTATGGGTCTTACCCGAGTTCCTAGACACCACTCGTAGTCAGGATTGAACCCTGGTCTCCAGAGCTGCAAGCGCTGTAAGGCAACAACTCTACCGCTGTGCCACCATGACACCTTGTTGCTAACTGCTGCACCAATCTCTCACCGGACATCGTAGGGTGCACCTGGATTTGGCACATGTGGCTTGTGCTGTTGATTCACTTTCTGCTTAATTGTCTGACCATTGGAGTTATCATTGGAAAGTGACATTCAAAAATCTTCAGTGACAGGCGACAGCAGTTCTGCCCCTGTGTGGCTTGTTGTAAAAAATAAGCAGAGATCAGCCTGCCTTCATTTTGTTCAATGTGGATGGATCATGCATGTCAGTGCTGCCCTGGTATGTATTTCATTCATTCAGGAGGTTAGTAATGCACTAAAATGATGCATCATATCATTATATCCTGTAAATGGTACAACAGTCCTTTTAGATTGAATAGGTTATTTGCTTTTGTATAAAATACTCATGGAGACATGATAAGAGGATTTTGAAGATTAACTATCAAATGTTTTGCTAATTGCAAATATAATAGCTTTCTTTTGCTAATAGTGACCCATTACTTTAATCATGCTCACTCACTGACATTTAATAGTGTCATGTAGGAATATGATCCGTATAACATTACTCCCATACAGCCATTTATGTCGTCATTTTTTGTTAATAGGCACATGTATTCTTCCACACAACGGTTTTCAAAATGTTCCATAGCTTATGAAGCATTATCATGAAACACAACACATAGTATGCACACATAATGTCCTACACACAGGTATATAACGGCATTCAATTATTTTTTAGTTTTTTGTTGTGAGTCCGAACCGACCAACGTTCCCTGCACATTGACACTATGCTACACACACTCGGGACAATTTACACTTATACCAAGTATACAAACCCAAGCCAACTAACCTACAAACCTGTACGTCTTTGGAGTGTGGGAGGAAATCAAAGAACTCGGAGAAAACCCACGCAGGTCAAGGGGAGAACGTACAAACTCCGTACAGACAGCACCCATAGTCGGGACTCCGGCGCTGCAAGCGCTGTGTCTACTGCTGCGCCACCACGCAGCTATATTGGGCCTGATTATGGTGTATATAATTGCATATTGTAGTGGTCAGGCCTTGGCTCTTTCCTGATCCAGATGCAGAGGGCCCATCGCGCTGGCCCTCAGCAATCTGGAAAGCAGCGGAGTGGGCAAGGTAGAAGTTGAACTGTGTGCTCTAACAGCCTTCAAAACTTTCACAAGCAGTGCTGGTTGGAGCACTGTAAGTGCCTCACTGTCTGAGCTATAAAATATTCAGTGTCTTCTTTGCTGCACATTATCTATTTCCGTGTTACTAAGTGGGTTGGTCACTTTGGTTAAATAACTAGGGAGGCAGTCAAGTGGGAAACCATTCTTCTCAAAACGGTAACAGGAAATCTGAGCTGATTTGTAATGGCCCTGTTTTATTAGAGCCACAGAAATGAATGGTCAAGGGATCTGAAAGTTATAGATATCCAATGAACACGTCAGCACGTTAAGAGGAGAAATTAAGAAAACACAACAAGATTTGGGCTGCAATTTATTTAACATGATATTTGGCGACTTAGGTTGATGTTTTAAATGTTATGGTTTGATATCCACGCGCTGATTGTAAAATACCATTTTCAATCAATTAACAAAGGTTAATGTTGTGCAGTCCCGAGCCAACATTGAGAAATAAAAAGGAAATGATCGCCTTGTTGGGAGAGTACTACAGGTCCCCAAATAGTCAACGGGAATTAGAAGAGCAAATATGCCAGGAGATTGCAGACAGCTGCTGGTCAAATATGATTGTCATAGTAGGGGATTTTAAATTTCCCAATTCAGACTGGGATGGTCATAGTGCCACTGGCTTAGAGACGGTGGAATTTGTCAAACGTGTTTAGGAAAGATTCTTTGGGCAATTATGTAGATGGCCCTACATGAGAAAGGGCAAAGCTTGATCTACTCTTAAGCAATTGGGAAGGGCACGTGACTGAAGCATTTGTGGTGAGTCTTTTGGGACCAGCGACCACTGTTCTATTGGCTTTAAGATAGTTATGGATAAAGACAGTGAGCATGTCCACCGTTCACCCAGACAGTCCTTGCTCCAGGTATGGCCTTCTTAAATTCTGCAAATTAACAAGTCAATACGATCACATAACAGATGACTTTCCCATGTTAGCGGATGCTCCAGTCAATTCCTACGCTTGGGAACCACCAAAAACCGGTTGGATCCCTAACTGTAACATCAAAGGGAACCATGCTTGATTCGGCCAATTAGGTATTACAAGCACCCCTAAAGCGGCATCCCGCTTGATTTCTTGCAGACTCCGACCTATTAGGCAAAATGGTAGGAAAATATATAAAACATACCACCCCAATGTAACGTCAAAGTATCAATTGCAACTGCCACCTGGTCTGGTTCCCATGAAACCTATTTAGGCTGCTGATGGTTGAACCTTGATGCAAAACAAATCGATATCTGGCATTCATATATAAGTACTATATTATTGAACACCTCCTGGTTCAACATTCAATCTATGTTGTCATGGAACTTTCGTGACTTGGTGTCTGCTACTATGTAGAATCTACCTGGTATATAAATAGCTGAAATATATATTTCAATGCAACAGGCCCAAATTTGATTAGCCAATCTGTCACAAAATACCGACTTGATTCCACCGATGTGATTAATATATATGCCACTTGTCAATCTGAAACTGAACATGCAGATTACATTTGTTAGAGCAATAAGCCTCTTAATATTTAATTGCCCATGTCTGCAGAAGCGATGCCTCTTGCTCAGTCCATCTGCCTCTACAGCTGAAACTCGTATCCGTGACACCTCACCCGAGTGCACTGACATTCATCTGCAAAATCATGGAAGGCTGGTCAAGCATTACCTTGCTATAACTTCTGGACACATGGTGAATCCACCATTGCAAATCAGAAAATAGCCTTTACTGATAACTGCATAGGTCTATTATAATGACCCGAATGTATCCTTAATGCCTCAATTAGCTTGATACACCTGTCAATTAGCTCTACCCTTTTTTCCCTGGGCAGAGTCACTTAATTGAATCAATTGTGACCCAAATAGTCAGGTGTTAATTTGGATTCCTCTGGATGAATAATGCCCAATCTTTGAAAATTGGATTTAACAACTATCACCTGTTACTTCAGCTGTTCTCTTGGATACCCCTGTAATCAAGATATCATCGAGATAAGCCATGAGCACCCGACCCTGGCCTCTCAGCAAGCCTATTATAGGTTTTAACAATTTTGTTGCCATAGTTGATCCATCCAGGTGAATTTCAAATATGCTTATCCTGCAAATAAACAGACATTGAGTAATGCGCATCTTTAAGGTCTATAGTTGCCATATAGCATCCTCTTGACCCAGTTACTTGGCAGTGACAATTCCATCTTACAATGTCTATACTATATATCCCATCCTTTTTTGGCATAGGAAAATATGAGACACAAATTGATGGGGTTGGTGAACCAACTTTACCATTACACATTTATCACATAAGCTTACAAGCGCAGTCTGAACATCCATCTGTTCTGTTAATGAAAACTGAATAGTTCTCCCAAGAACATGCTGAATGTGCAAATCACAATTTGGATTGAAATCCATTCGAAACCTTGATATGTGCACATGAGAACCAGGCCCACGTACCTCCTTGGTACATGGTGGATGACATTGTCCCCGGCTCCTTGGCGGGAAAGCCAATGTTTGACCATGTTCCCGCTTCGTTTGTCGGGGTACTTTCTTTTTTGGAAACTTGCCGACTGTGGGTGGCTTGATCAAGCCCACCATCTTTGCCTCGTCATCCATGTCATTGACACTCTTGGCGAGATCCTCTCCGAAGAGTAGGTTGGCCGGCTGTATGTTGCTAGGCTGGAAAAATACTGCAATCTTGGAATTAATGGTGGGCCGAATGGCACTTTCCCTGAGACAATTTATCTAAAAAATGGGAGCTGCAAAGCAACCCTAGTACCTCTTGCTGCGTCTCCGACACATGCCCTCCATCCACCGTTCTTGCGAATGCCGTGATTCCTGAGCCAAGTAATTTCAGGATTCTCTGCAGCTTCATCTCCTGGGCACTGCATGCCCACGCCCATCTGGCTCCATATCACCCGGTTCACTGCTGGCCCCTTCAGCAACTCGCAGTTACCCCGTCTCTTGGTGATTCCAGACTCTGACTGGACAGCGAATCGAACTGCCAGAGATGGGAACTCTGACAACGGCCGTCTTCGCTTTCCCAGTGGCATTCCATACTCTGACGGGACAGCGAATCGTGCTGCCAGAGAATGGACCTCTGACAACGGCCGTTCTTCGCTATCAACAAAGTCTCCATCAGAGTCGGGTCAGAACTGAGCTGACCCTATCGTGGATGCCAGCTCTTCTCCCAGTGGCACTCCATACTCTGACTGGACATCAAATCATGCTGCCAGAGAATGGACCTCTGACAACGGCCGTTCTTCGCTAATTTCCAAGTCTCCGTCAGAGTCGGGGACAGACCTTAGCTGACCCTCTGCACTCACCTCATGCATGAGGGTGCTTTAAGCAGACCTCTACCAGGTGCTGCCGGCGTGGCCTTTCTGCAGCCTACTGCCCACACGACTCCTCCCCGGAGTGTGCGTTTCTGGAGCAACCTCTGGATGAGGTGCTCCATTTGGGAGAACCGTTTAAAAAACGTCTCCAGCCCTGTACAGGCTCATTGTGGCCTGACTGTTGAGTCCGAGGGCCTCCCAGACTTCCCCATGCCTTAAGCCCGACAGGCGTTGGCTTTGGTGCTTTTTAGCACTCAGTCTGAAGTCGCCCCGCTCCCGGTCGGCGACTGTGCAGGGGTACGAGGCAGCCGCTGACAGACCGCATTCCCGCGGCTCTCCTATGCTTTACCTGCGGCTTCCCTCCCCCCGGTCATCTTCATCATGGTGCTTCCTGTAATAATAAAAAACAGAGCACCACAAAAATAAACTTTTCACTCCAGCTAAGTTTCCCACTTAGCTGGAGCTTTAAAACTATAAAAGTACTTTAAGAGTACTTACTACAGGAGGAGCTCTGTCCTCCCCTGCTCGTCTTCACCATGGTGCTGCCTGTGACAAAACACAGAGCACAGCACCACAGTAAAGGAAACTTTTTATTCCAGCTAAGTTTCTCACTTAGCTGGAGCTTTAAAACTCTTTAAAATTACTCTAAAAGTACTTACCACGGGAGGAGCTCTGTCCTCCCGCTGCTCCATGCGCCAATGCGACTGATGTAATGATGCGCATGCGCCCTGACGGGTCTTCTTCACGGAATCACTAAAGTGACTCCGAAGTTAAATCATACTTGTTCTGTCAAACAGGAAACCACAAATCTTTGGAAAGCTCCAGGCGCTGATGGGCTCCTGTCAGCACCCTTTTCCTCTGCAGAACTCTCTCCTGTCATCACTCAATTGAAATGCGGAAAAGCCCAGGGTCCTGATAACATCCCCCCAGAATTGCTGAAACACTGTGGTCCTAAATGCCAGGTCTGGCTCCATGAGTTCTACTCCTCTTGCCTCATTGGTCAGTCCATTCCGAAGATGTGGCCGAAAGCCACTGTCATTGCGCTACCAAAACCAAACAAGCGTGTGAACGACACAAGGAACTATCGGCCCATCTCACTTCTCTGAGTCCCGTACAATCTCCTGGAACGGCTTCTCCTGGCCCGGCTTGATCCAATCGCCGACCCCCAACTACCCGCTGAACAAGATGGATTTCATCGTGGACGCTGCACTACCCACCAAATAGTCAAGCTGACCAATGACATCAGAGACAGTTTCAAAAAGGTTGGCAAGGCGGGCGTCACACTGGTGGACCTCACCGCTGCCTACGATACAGTGTGGCACCAGGGCCTGATCTTGAAGCTCCTCCACACCATTCCTGACCGCCATTTAGTGCAGTTCCTTGCCAACATCCTGGCCAACTGCAGTTTTGTACTCAAGACCAGCGACGGACAATCTAGCCGACTGCAGCGCCTAAGAAACGGAGTCCCCCAAGGCTCGGTACTGGCTCCCATGCTCTTCAATCTCTATATCAGCGATCTGCCAGGCATGACCTCACGGCAGTATGGATACGGAGATGACCTGGCCCTACTGCATTCGGACAGGATTTGATCAAACGTGGAGGATGTGCTCCCGGTGGATATGCAACTTGTCACGGGCTACCTTCAGACCTGGAGACTAAAACTGAGTGTGGCAAAAACTACTACAATGGCCTTACACCTAAACAACAAGCAAGTTCAACGCCAGCTAACCGTCACCCTCAATGGGTCACCCCTACCCTATAACCCATTTCCTACATACCTTGGGGTGAAACTAGATCGGCAGCTGACCTACAAGCAACTCCTTGAAGCTCTCCGTGCTAAAGTCTCGGCACAGAACAACCTCCTGCATTGCTTGGCTGGATCGTCGTGGGGCGCCAGGACATCTACTCTCCGAACCAGTGCTCTTGCACTCGTGTACAGCGCTGCTGAGTACACCGCCCCAGCATGGTGCCGCAGCGCTCATACCAGCAAGCTAGATGCCATCCTCAACGACACCATGCGGATCATCACCGGCTGCCTACGTCCTACTCCGACGGATCTTCTGCCGGTGCCCGCAGGTATCGCACCCGACAAGCTTCGCAGAGAGTACTTCACCCACAGGCTGGTGTGCAAGGCCCCATCGGATGCCAAACATCCTTTGCACCACCTCGCCCAGGACTCACAGCAACTGGGACCTCAACGCCTGTCTTCTCGTCGCCCCTTCTCCCGTCTCGTAGCGACCCTCTGTGGCTCTGGTTTCAACACATTAGGAGCTTGGAGAACCAACTGGGAACAGACTTCACGACGTCCGTAATTCACTGTTGCACTGAACACCACAGCCCCACCCGGCTCGGACCTGCCCCGCAAATTGTGGGTCGCCCTGAACCGGCTCCGTACAGGGGTCGGCCGGTTCCACGCCAACATGCATCGCTGGGGGCTGCGTTCATCAGCAGCCTACGTGTGTGGAGCAGACCAGCAAACAGCACAGCACGTCATTTTTGACTGCGCTGTCCTCCGCCCCCCTGGTGGAGGGGTAGACATCACGGCCCTCGACAACAGCCCATTGAACTGGCTACAGAGCCTGTTGCATAACCTCTGCTGCCTCAAACACAAACAGAAGACAGGCAGTAGCAGAACAAATAGCTGTCCCTTTATTTTGATGATGCCGATTGATATGTTGTCCAGGACTCTGCTTCTTCTTCTTCTTGTAGGATTCCGGCAGTGTAGACGCTGCTAAGCGTATTACTGCCCTCCACAGGTCAAAGTTTGAACTAAATTCTTACATACAGTCCTGTTGCAGGAATTGAAGAACAGCCCTGGATATCAGTTGATGTTTCTCATTGTGTCCAAACAAAGATAAAACAGAAAAAGCCTCAACTCCAAGTCCTGTCAGTCTAACAAACAATAGTTTTCTTTCTACCCTATACTTTTTACATTCTAGGAAAACATGCTTAACTGTCTCATTACTCCCACATTCACACAAGCCAGAAACATATTTCCCTACAATGCACAAATAGTAATTTAACCCACAGTGTCCCAACCTCAATCTACACAGATTAACTGAGTCCCTATGGGACAGAGATGTATAGAAACATATTTTCCTAACTTCAGATTGTATAGAAAAGTAGTGTCTACCCCTGAATTCCATTTCCCATCCTCTCTGCCATTCTTTTGTTAAGCCCTCTTTAATTATTTCTCTCAGTTCCACCCTCCCCAATGATACATGGATATCTATTTCTCTTCTTAAACTCTCCTTTGCTATGAGGTCCACCTGCTCATTCCCCCTCACCCCAGCATGCCCGGGAACCCAGCAAAAAGTGATGTTACACGCAAACCCAATTCTAGAAAACACACTCAAGATTTCATTTAGAATGTCAGGACGAGCTTTAGATTTCCCTACTCTTAAAGTTTCAAGAGCAGCTGCAGAATCAGAACAGATAATGACTTCTCTAAATCTGGCTTCCTCAATCCACCATAGAGCCCATTGAATTGCCATTAGGACTCTGCTTCTCTGTTCTCATTGGAATAATACCATGGGATCGTTTTGCATGCAGATGAGGGGGCAATTGAAGAAGGCACATCTGTCATGGCAGTGCTCTCAGTAGCTCTCTGACATGGCAACACGGGTTTTGAACCAAAGTGGTGCGTCAACACATGTTCTTCTGACTTGCGTTATCACTAAATTAAGGTATTAAAAGCTTATGAATAATGGATCTCATTCAGCTGATAATCATTCCTTTATTGGTAGTGGGGGAAGAAGGTGAACTAAGTGCACAAATTGGTTCAATAATTCCAAATAGCAGGAAAATGCTATTTTATAGCACCGTGCTATTTACAATATAATGTTCATCTAAACACAAGATATGAATTGCAAAAATGCTAAAAGGAGTAAAAGGAGTAAAATTCTGTACTTTTATCCATCCACATATTTCAAGAAATTGTTGTAATGACTTTGAAACTGAAATTCATGCCTCGGTGAATTGTAGAAAGGAATGAGAGGGTGCCAATTTGTACCCATATGACTTTCACTAAAGTTACCAAAATGCACGCCCTTACAATGACCTCATTCACTTACGGGCAACCAGAGTTAAGTGATTTATTCGTGGAGATGATACCATGTTTGCACAAGAACAGTCCACTGCAAATGAAAGTATATTACACCTGAATGGACGTTCAGAAATGTACCCAGCAAAGCTGTGGCATTATTTTGTTTTTGTTTGTTGCCCATTAATGAATAGGACCAGTAGAGACTGGGCAGTGTTCACAACTTTTTGCAATCTTCTTTGCTCCTGGGCGTTCAAGTTGCTGAACCAGGCCGTGATGCAACCAGTCTATATGCTCTCTACTGTACACCTGTAGTTTCTCTGGAATTTCATTATGCGGTATTTCTTGCAATTAATTACCAGCCATTTAAGTTGCATTCTCAAATATCATGATGTTTCTCCTGAGTTCATTTAAATGTTCTCGTGATAGTTTCTCGGCTTTTATTCTGTGATCCTCATTACCTTGTATTTTCTTCCCTGACACTTCATTCTATATTAATAAGGACATTCATTGTTTATTCTATCAGTAGTTTTCTGATTGACGCAAGCCAACTAAATTACATGCTTACGCCTAATATCCAACCCTGGCTTGGGTCAATCTCCACAATCCATCATCCGAAAATGGAAAGAGTATGGCACAACTGCAAACCTACCAAGACATGGCCGTCCACCTAAACTGACAGGCCGGGCAAGGAGAGCATTGATCAGAGAGGCAGCCAAGAGGCCCATGGTAACTCTGGAGGAGCTGCAGAGATCCACAGCTCAGGTGGGAGAATCTGTCCACAGGACAACTATTAGTCGTGCACTCCACAAATCGTGCCTTTATGGAAGAGTGGCAAGAAGAAAGCCATTGTTGAAAAAAAGCCATAAGAAGTCCCGTTTGCAGTTTGCCACAAGCCATGTGGGGGACACAGCAAACATGTGGAGGAAGGTGCTCTGGTCAGATGAGACCAAAATTGAAGTTTTTGGCCTAAATGCAAAACGCTATGTGTGGCGGAAACCTAACACTGCACATCACCCTGAACACACCATCCCCACTGTGAAACATGGTGGTGGCAGCATCATGCTGTGGGGATACTTTTCTTCAGCAGGGACAGGGAAGCTGGTCAGAGTTGATGAGAAGATGGATGGAGCCAAATACAGGGCAATCTTGGAAGAAAACCTGTTAGAGTCTGCAAAATACTTGAGACTGGGGCGGAGGTTCACCTTCCAGCAGGACAACGACCCTAAACATACAGCCAGAGCTACAATGGAATGGTTTAGATCAAAGCATATTCATGTGTTAGAATGGCCCAGTCAAAGTCCAGACCTAAATCCAATTGAGAATCTCTGGCAAGACTTGAAAATTGCTGTTCACAGACGCTCTCCATCCAATCTGACTGAGCTTGAGCTATTTTGCAAAGAAGAATGGGCAAACATTTCAGTCTCCAGATGTGCAAAGCTGGTAGAGACATACCTCAAAAGACTTGCAGCTGTAATTGCAGCGAAAGGTGGTTCTACAAAGTATTGACTCAGGGGGGCTGAATACTTTTGCACGCGACACTTTTCAGTTTTTTATTTGTAAAAAAATTTGAAAACCATGTATCATTTTCCTTCCACTTCACAATTATGCACCACTTTGTGTTGGTCTATCACATAGAATCCCAATAAAATACATTTACGTTTGTGGTTGTAACGTGACAAAATGTGGAAAAGTTCAAGGGGTATGAAAACTTTTGCAAGCCACTGTATATCGGGATTTCCAGAAGACATTTGATAAAGTGCCACATAGAAGATTACAACATTGGATTCAGACTTAATATATTAGAATTGAAATACATGGGACTGACATGGAATCTCCAACTTTCAGCTTGGTATGATAGTCGAATATTAAGAAATATCAAATTTCAAGTTCTTTAGATTCATGTATGGACCATTCTGACTCTTTTTTGAACCCCTCTCAATCTAATCTTCTGCCTTTGTATTTCCCATTCCGTACCTGTTTCACTCATTTTTATTGAAGAGTTTGTTTGTCAGTTCTTAAAACTTATTGGTTCAGGAGGTGGGCTGCTGATTCCATCATTCACTATAGTCTCAGATGTTTCATTGCAGTTACTTCCACCGACTAATACTGTTGAATGACATTGGGCTAAGAGGTGCATAAAAGGGTCCAATTGATGTTTTATATGCCAAGTAATTCCACCTCATCAAGTTGTGTCCAATAATTTGCTTCTTTGCTTGACATGCATTTTTCATTTGCTTTCCAGACTGCCAATGATTATTTTTCTATTTTAAAGTCATAGAACAGATGCGAGTAATTGAGATTTTGTGAATCATTTTCTTCGATTTCATCCATTTTATTCTGTGAAAACTGGTACCTGCTGGTGTTTTCTGTTTTATGTGAATACAAGCTGTGAATGCGTAGTGCAACATGAATTCTGAGAAACACCATATTTCATCACATGCTGCAGAGAAATCTACATTCAAAATTAACTAACAAACTGAAGTATAAATTAAGATTATATGTTAAAGATATACAGCAGAGGACAATGAGACTTATTTTTTCTATAATATGCCCCAGAATAATGCATCCGTTGCCTGACCAGCTGAGAATTTCCTCAATGAAATGGGGGTTTTTCTGTTGGAAATTAATTTCCTTCTATACTGCAAAGCAGTGTTTTGTTTTAATCTCGAATAAAACAGAATCTACTTGGTACTTACTTACTTACTGCCTATTATGCCTCCTGGCATGTAGGGCAGCAACGAAGGTCCTCCACTCCTGTCTGTTCTGGGCTAGCTTCTGGACACTACCCCAGGTCAGGTCCATTGTTTTGGCATTTAGCACTTCCACCTTCCTGCCAGTGGCTTACTTTCGGCTTTCACCATTGACATTCATCCTAGCACCTGTCGATAGCCCTGGAAGTCCATCACGCCCAGTAGTGTTGATTCCTTCAGTTGCTGTTTTCGAAACATATTTGTTTTCCGAGACAGGGTTGTTAGCCCTGTGCTCAACCTCCAACCTGGAGGACCAGTGGATTGCTCTTTGTCTCGTCTCTACCCTTCATGGGAGACCCTAACAGGAGACGAATCTCCCGCTGGCATAGCTCTAGAGGTCACGGAGACACACAAGCTCCCCGACTACGACAAGGTTGCAATCCAACGGGGAGAATCTACTGGGTAGATAGACACAAAAAGCTGGAGTAACTCAGTGGGTCAAACAACATCTCAAGAGAAAAGGAATGGATGACGTTTCGGGTCTTGACGTTTCTCCAGAGATGCTGTCTGACCCACTGAGTTACTCTAGCTATTTGTGTCTATCTTTGGTTTAAACCAGCATCTGCAGTTCCTTCCTACACATGCACTACTGAGTATTGTGATTGAGGTAAACACCATGTAAATATTTAAGCTGGATTTGAGCCTGAAGAGGTTTGATCTAAACGCTGATAATCTGAAGTTGTTGGTCTCATGGGAATTATTTCAGATTACCATCTTTTTATTTCAGATCTTCAGCATTCACCACTTTTTTCTCCTAAATTAAAAAAGTCTACACTTGCATCTCAAGCAGACTGTCCATTTCTTCACATTAGATCTTATTACCATCCACTCCTCTTGCTTTATCACCACTTTTTACCTGCTTTCCTGCTTTTTACCGTATCAGACTTTGTTCTCTTCTCCTCTCTCTTTGCAGTTTAGAACGATTAATTTCTTCATTTTTTTCCAGAGTCTCGTTATCCATCCATTGCCTGACCTGCTGAAATGTTTTTTTTCTGTTGGATATTAATTGCTTCTATTCTGCAAAGCAGTGTTTTGTTTTGATCTTGAATTAAACAGAAAATATTGCAAATAGAAACAGCAGGTCAGAGAGAAAAACTCCTTCCCGGTTGTAATGAAGGATCTGTGATCTGAAATGTTAATAGACACAAAAAGCTGGAGTAACTCAGCGGGTCAGACAGCATCTCTGGAGAAAAGGAATAGGTGACATTTTGGGTCGACTCCCTTCTTCAGACTTAGGGGAAAGGGAAACGAGAAATATAGACGGTGATATAGAGTGATATAGAACAAATGGATGAAGGATAGACAATGAGGCCCAACAAGACAACTTTGAAGCTGGTATGACTTGGATGGGTGAGGGATGGAGAGCGAGGGGGGATACAAGGGTTACTTGATGGTAGATAAATCGATATTCATCCACTGGATTGTAAGCTGCCCAAGTGAAATATGAGATGCTGTTCCTCTAATTTGCGTTTGGCCTCATTGATAATGGAGGAGCCCTAGGGCAGAATGGTCAGCATGGGAATGGGAAGGGGAATTAAAGTGTTTAGCAACCGAGAGATCAGGTAGGTCCAGGCATTAACTTTGTTTCTCTTTCCACAGATGCTGCCTGGTCTGCTGAGTGTCTCCGTTATTTTCTGCTTTCAATTGTCCCCTAATGATTTGATTTCTCCCTGTATAAATCAGCCAAGGATCAATTGATTGCATGATTGAGTTGATCTAATCAAGCTTGCAAAGAAATTGAACGTCATCACCACCGTGAGAATAAACAGCAACTTATGGGCAGTCACGGTGGCGCAGCGATAGGGTTGCTGCCATACAGCGAATGCAGCGCCGGAGACCCAAGTTCGATCCTGACTACGGGTGCTGTCTGTACGCAGTTTGTACGTTCTCCCCGTAACCTGCGTGGGTTTTCTCCGAGATCTTTGGTTTCCTCCCACACTCCAAAGACGTACAGGTTTGTAGGTTAATTGACTTGGTAAATGTAAAAAAAATTGTCCCCAGTGTGTGTAGGATAGTGTTAATGTGAGGGGATCGCTGGTCGGCAGGGGCCCGGTGGGCCAAAGGGCCTGTTTCCGCCCTGTATCTCTAAACTAAACTAAACTAAACTTAGCTATCCCTGGTCAACTTAGGAGGAAATCAGGCACAAATATACTGTGGCACAGTGTTAATGTGCTGTCTGTGAATTCAAAAATCCAAAGAGAGCTCTCACGCCATGTGCTATATCTTAATATGACAGTAGTGCTGGCTTTGATATAGTACATAATATTAGGACAAAGATTGTGTTATGGATATCTGATTATTTCATGGTCAATTGATAACTGTCGCTTCTAACACCGTTTGAAACCAATTGAATTCACTGAGAAACCTTTCAACAGTGGTCTGGTTTGGAACAAACAAGGCAACAGCAACAATTTCTGCCACGGCAAGAATGAAAGTGAATATGTGTAGGAAGGAACTGCAGATGCTGGTTTAAACCGAAGATAGACACAAAACTGGAGTAACTCAGTGGGACAGTCAGCATCTCTGAAGAGAAGGAATGAGTGACATTTTGGGTCGGGACACTTCTTCACCCTGAGTCTGATTCAGTTCATTCATTCATTTTGTTTCTGTGCAAGTGGAAGAGCTTTGCAAAAAGACTTTTGATGCTCTGATGACTCAATGTTTGGAAGGAGCAAGATGCAAATACTTTATTTGTAAAATAAACAAAAGTATATAAGAATAAGGGCTAAGCCATTTAGAATGGAGATGAAGAAACACATTTTCACACAGAGAGTTGTGAGTGTGGAATTCTCTGCCTCAGAGGGCAGTGGAGGCCGGTTCTCTGGATACTTTCAAGAGAGAGCTAGATAGGGCTCTTGAAGATAGCGGAGTCAGGGGATATCAGGGGAAGGCAGGAACGGGTTACTGATTGTGGATGATCAGCCATGATCACATTGAATGGCGGTGCTGGGTTGAAGGGCTGAATGGCCTACTCCTGCATCTATTGTCTATTGTCTATTACAGAAACTGCATGCACCTTGTTCATTTTACACTGCCTTGGTATTTCCCTGCTTCCACTTTGACCAATTCTATTTGTATTGTTCACTGTCTAGTTCTCTTGGTGTGGTTCTATTTCATGAATGGCTAATATTCTTTAAACTGATCCTTTAGCCCCAGACAGCATTCACTTCACTGCACCCTGTTACTCATTGATCAATCATTTCTATCAATTGGGATTTATACCGAACTTGATGTAATCCATGACACTCCTACACATGACAGTCGCAAAGCTCACATGCATATTTGAACTTTACCATCCACTTATTAATATATCTACATTAGCATACCTGTACCTATATATCAAAGTAAGAATTGTCCCATCTGGGACATATGACAATAAAACACTCTTGACTTGACTCTTGACTATATATATCTTGTGATTCAAAGTGGTGCACTATTGGATACAACAGAAACCATCCAATTGATCGGTAGGTGCAGCTCCATCCACGTACCTGGATGGGTAAACAGGTATTGACCAACATCAGGACGCCTATCGTCAACGCTGTGGCCAAAGGCAAGTTTGACACTATCAAAGATGACAACATACTCATACTTATTCTTCCTCCTCATATTCCAACTCACCCTATTCTCACTTCGGATTATGTGCTGCAGATGGTGTAAGGAGTGCAGGGAGGAACTGCAGATGCTGGTTTAAACCAAAGATAGCTGGAGTAATTCAGTGGGTCAGTCAGCATCTCTGGAGAGAAGGAATGGGTGACGTTTCGTGTCTGATGAAGGTTCCCAACCCAAAACATCACCTATTCCTTTCCTCCAGAGATACTGTGTGACCTGCTGAGTTACTCCAGCGTTTTGAGTAAAGAGTGTACCTCTCTACAAAGCAATCAAGTTATTTGCTTTGAATTTTCAGAAGCTACAAGCAGCTTAGTCAATGCAAGAAAAGGTATCACCATCTGAACTAGTACAGTAAGGCTCCTCCTGGATGAAGCAGTAGAATTGTCCATCTTGTGCAGCAGGAAGCATTAGTTTGTGTGCAAGCTGCACTCGGGTGGACCAAAATTATTATGTGACGGCTGCAGAGTGACGTGTGGTCAAAGCTGACATGTGGAGCCCTGAAATTCTTCAAAATCCACTTTGATCCTCTTGCTGATCAGCACAAGGAAGTTTGAAATGTGGTTGTCACTCATACAGGTGACACAATGAGATATCACACCTATTTCCAACTCCAACCTGGAAGATGTTATTCACAAGGTCAGAAGGTCATAAGTTATAGGAGCAGAATTAGGCCATTCGGCCCATCAAGTCTACTCTGTCATTCAATCATGGCTGATCTGTCTCTCCCTCCTAACCCCATTCTCCTGCCTTCTCCCCATAACCCCTGACACCCATACTAATCAAGTACGATCTATCTCTCGGATTACGTAGGCAAATTGTTCTCTATATCTCTTGCGGATGGAATTTCCTGCTGAGGGAACTCTCTGCCTTAAAAATATCCACTGACTTGGCCTCCATAGCCTTCTGTGGCAAAGAATTCCACAGATTCACCACCCTCTGAGTAAAGAAATTCCTCCTCCTTCCGAATGGAGCGTCCTTTAATTCTGAGGCTATGACCTCTAGTTTCAGACTCTCCCATTAGTGGAAGGATCCTCTCCACATCCATTCTATCCAAGCCTTTCACTGCAAGTTAGGCATGCAAGTTCATTGTCTTAGATAGCTTGGCAGCCTACAGCAATATATTTTTTGTCCTGGTCTAAAATAGCTGGTGTGGCAGTCTTGGTGAGATATCTCACACATTCATCCTCATTGAGGATTAGGTGGGCAAATTGTTTTCTATATCTCTTGAGGATGGAATTTCCTGCTGAGGACCCTCTGTTTCACCATTCTGCTTGTTATCTTGTTGCATGCTTCTGCTCATTCTCCCACTTGGTGAGTATATCGACAGCATTGCCTAGTTCTTCAGCAATTGCTCTGTAGACTTTGTACTTGAAACAGCTTTCAAGAGCACCAAACACTCGTTGACTCATAGCAAATAGAAGCAGAAGCCAATAAACAGCTAATCCTGTAAATAATTCACAATCCCTTATCAAGAGTTGATAAAATTGAGGAATGGGAGTAGCTATGGTGTTTTGCTGTTTTATGTATACTCAGCTCTCTGAGTTTCCACAAAAACATTGTCTGAAACAGACTTGCTTGGTCTTTAGTCATTGTTGTATGCTTTGTGAGCTGCATGATTCCAGCAGGTATTCAGTATGAAGTATTCAATCGGACCAACATGACTTGCTCAATACATTTGCCATAGATATATTTCTGAAGGTCTACGGAACGTGTTGTTCAAAAAATAATCATGACTCAAGAATTGATTTAAATTAATATGTAGGAAGGAACTGCAGATGCTGGTTTACACCAAAGATAGACCCACAATTCTGGAGTAACTGAATGGGACAGGCAGCATCTTCTCTGGATGGATGGAATGGGTGACGGGTTCGGGTTGAGACCCTTCTTCAGTCAGAAACGTCACCCATTCCTTCCATGCAGAGATGCTACCTGTCTTGCTGAGTTACTCCAGCATTTTATGTCTATCTTTGCTTTTAATTAACTTGTTTGACAAAATAAACCATCCCAAATTTCTTTGCATTGGTGTCATCACACCATATTTAACATTGGACCAAGGCAGGAGGATCAATGAGCTAAAACCTTGGTCAAAGAGTTAAGTTTTGAGGAGAGATTGACCAGAGGAAACTGAGGCTGAAGAGATTCCTGAGCTGTAAGGTCTTGGCAGCTGATGGTGTGGGGACCAGTGCTAAACAGATTAAATTCTCTGGCAAGCTGAGAATCAGAGGAGCATGGTTGTGTAGAAAGATTGCAGAGATTGAGGAAGTTGCAGAGTACAAATGGAATTAGGTCATGGGAAGATTTAAAAATAAACATGACAATTTTTAAATCACAGCTTGCTTAATAGGGAGCCAGTGTGCAAAGAGGGAACAGAAGTTAAGACATGATTGTCTCAAGTTTAGGGAAACTAGCCAAGAATTATGTTGGAATAATGAAGTCCAGAGACAACACTGGCAAAAATAACACAGACAAGATCAATCTGTTGGCACTCTCAAACATAATGTGGACTTTCACTTGCTTTCCTTTTTTTCTACTGATCCCTTTTAAGATTGACATTTAAGGTTATTAATTTCAGGTTTTTTATATCCTTGTGTTTACTCAAGGATATGTTCTCGTCATTTATGTATTATGAGCTGTGTGAGTGTATTGGCTGTTTATGATTTTATCTACTAAACATCTGTCAATTTAAACAGCATAATTAACTTTGACTTGCTATTCTATCATGAATATAATGAATGAAAATTAATCTAAATCTAGTTTGTGACAGAACTCGTTGTCCAGGGACGATGATAATTCTGGCGGAGGTCTGGTTTAATTGCACCAATCCATGTCAGGAGGAGAGCTTCCAGGAGAGAGTCTGTTAGTTGCTGCCAAATGACTTGAGATACTGTTTCCTGCACTGAATAGATCAGATCTGCCAGTTGGCTTCAACTCTTGGCAGAAAGCTTGTTTGGTGTTGTAAATCTTTATTATTTTTCAGTTTACTGAACAGCAGAATACCATTTTCTGGGCATTTTTCGATCAGAATCATTATTTCTCCTAACCTGAAAGATCCAAGAACATCACTCTGTGTTCGATATAGAAACATAGAAAGGTAGGCCATTTGGCCCGTTGAGCAAGAATCAGTACCCCGTTTCTGCCTTCTCCCCATTCCTTTAGCCCTAAGAGCTAAATCTAACTTTCTCTTGAAAACATCCAGTGAATTGGCCTCCACTGCCTCCTGTGGCAGAGAATTCCACAGATTCACAACTCTCTCGGTGAAAAGGTTTTTCCTCATCTCAGTCCTAAATGGCCTACCCCTTATTCTTAAACTGGTTCTGGACTCCCCCAAAATCAGGAACATTTTTCCTCCATCTAGCCTGTCCAATCCCTTAAGAATTTAATATATTTCAATAAGATACCCTCTCATCCTTCTAAATTCCAGTGAATACAAGCCCAGTGGATCCATTCTTTTATCATATGTCAGTCCCGCTATCCCAGGAATTAACCTTGTGAACCTACGCTGCATTCCCTCAATAGCAAGAATGTCCTTCCTCAAATTAGGAGACACAATACTCCAGGTGTGGTCTCACCAGAGCCCTATACAACTGCAGAAGGACATCCTTGCTCCTATACTCAACTTCTTTATTGTTGTATACTTTGTTGACTGAAAATATATTATTCTTCAATTAAGATGTTTACTGTCCCTTTCTCGTTAAGATCATACTAAGCATGTAATAAGGGTAGAAAGGTAGTATGGATAAGGGGTAGGCCATTTAGGACTGAGATGAGGAAAAATGTTTTCACCCAGAGAGTTGTGAACCTGTGCAATTCCCTGCCACAGAAGGCAGTGGAGGCCAATTCATTGAATGTTTTCAAGAGAGTTAGATTTAGCTCAGGGTTAACGGAATCAAATGATATGGGGGGAAAAGCATGAACGGGGTACTGATTTTGGATGATATTTAGAAAGGTGGTGCTGGCTCGAGGGGCTGAATGGCCTACCCCTGCAACTATTTTCTATGTTTCTATGTATCTATATTTCTATTTGGATTCTTCCACACTCCTAAAACAAAAGCCCAAGGTCTTTATATTCTCGGACTTTCTAAGATCATTGATTGTTGATTGGGAATACGTCAATCAAATGCAAGCCTCAGGCCTAATGGTTTACTTAATTCAGTGATTCTATGGTACTTTATTATCACGTGTACATGGCATTCCATTTTTGCATACTGCTCAGTAAAAGTATTGCTATACAGAAGCACAATCTTAGTCAACTGCAGATAGACACAAACTGCTGGAGTAACTCAACAGGACAGGCAGCATCTCTGGATAGAAGGAATGGGTGACGATTCAGGTCGAGACCCTTCCTCAGACCTGAAACGTCACTCATTCCTCTCTGCAGAGATGCTGCCTGAGTTACTCCAGCATTTTGTGTTTATCTTTGGTGTAATCCAGCATATGCAGTTCCTTCCTTCACACTTAGTTAACTGCAGGTGTGCAGGACTAGTGTATTGAGTCAGTATACAAGAGTCACCATGGTTTGATGGCATTTTTCAAGATTGAAGACTGAAAATTGTTACAAATGTAGATTTCTCGACTATGCCACAAAGGTCCATGGTCCTGGTGGTGTTGCAGAGTTGACCTGGCCAAGCAAAGTTGTTGGTGTCCTCCACCATAGCTCCACAACTCTGTGTCGCTGCAGGCCATATCCAGTGCTAGTGCTCGGCTCCCTGGACCGGCACTTGATCAATTCGAGCCCCAGGCTGCTGTAGGGCCTCCAGCGGCCTACCCACTGACTCCCCAATCTGGACACACTGGCCCATGATCCGTGATTCCTCTCCTCACCAGACCATTCCTCTCCTGCCCCTCAGGCACCTCCCGCAGTCAACCACAAAGGTAAGATCCGTATTGAATCTCAACAGTTGGCCGACTCTGCGATCCACAGCCGTCCCCCGCTCTCTCTTCACCAAACCCTTTCTGATATTCCTTTATATTAAACACCCTCAACCTTTTTCTCAGTGGCTTCGCTTGCTGAAGTGACCATTTTCCAGGTCAGCAAATACTTTCAAGCAACAAGTATCTCTCAATATTAGTTGCATTAGTGAGATAATTTAGGCCAGAGAACCACCAGGACTCACAAGAAAACTTTGGACCCAACAGAATCCTGCATTTTGTTCACTCACACTATTTCTACTCTGGTTCCACAGCTCTCTCAAGCCTCTCCACTACACGTACTTGAATGTCCCTCATCTTATTCAAGCCCCAATTTTAAAATCTCCTGTACTGGTACCAAGGACGGTAAACATTTTAATGTTCGGTGTTTAAATACCTTTCAAGAATAATATTTAACATGCTGTATGAAATGTAATACTTCTTATCAGTCTTGACGGTTAAATTAGTGTTGTGGAAGTGCCCGACAATGGTTGAAGACCAAACAATAACGTTGAAGTCCCGGGAGAAGAGAGAGAGTCGAGTGGCTTGCAAAAATGGAAGACAGTACTGCTGGTGGCACTGAAGCACTTTGTGTCATTGGTGCTACAGAACGGGATGAAGTCTCTTGCGAGGATTTTGATGGGATACTTTTATCTAGCAACTTCAAAAATTGCTATGAGTTGCTCAGAGATGTTCATTCAAGGAATAGGAGAACTACGGGCCAATATGTCATGAAGGATAAAGGCACTGGCTAAAAGATCTGATAGAAGACTGTAAAATTATGAGAGGATTAGATAGGGTAGACAGTCAGAACCTTTTTCCCAGGGTGGAAATGTCAAAGACTGAAGGGGATAACTTTAAGCTAGGAGGAGCAAAGTTTAAAGGAAATGTGCACCCCCCACACAAAGAGTGGGGATGCCTGGTACACACAGCCAGAGTAGTGGAGGAGGCAGATACAATAGTGTCAAGAAGCTTGTAGATAGGCAAATGGATATGCAGGGAATGCAGGGCTAGGATCCATGTGGAGATTAGTTGATCTTGGCATCATGCTCAGCACAGACATTGTGGGCCAAGGGCCTGTTCCTGTGCTGCACTGTTCTATGTTTCGAAGCTGCAACTTTCAAATCCTTTTAGATTGGATGTTGTGTGATTGTTTGGCGTGCACACTGGCAAATGTGAGTATGTAAGTGAAACTATTTGATGTGGTAGATCTGGTATTTGAAAAGATGTACAGAACAGCTCATGGCATGGATAGGGCATTGACAAATATGAAACTGATGTTCAGGCAAGCCTACAGATTAAGGAATGTCAGCATCATGGTTCAGTCCGCTAATGTGACAAGCGCCTCCAGTATGAAAATGGGTCATGTCGGTGCAAAGGGTTGGAGCACTGCGTCACGTGAGTGGAAAAGACTGGATTCTGTCCACACCATAGATGCTGCCTCACTCGCTGTTTCTCCAGCATTTTCGTCTACCTTCGATTTTTCCAGCATCTGCAGTTCTTTCTTAAAGAAATAGAACAAGTGAATGATCACAGAGAGGGAGCAGCAAGAGAGCGTTTTACAGAACTCTCGTCAGAGAGAGGAGGAGAACTTTTTCAAAGTCGACATACCTTGAGGAGATTTCGCAGTGGAGCAGACGTGGACAAAGGTCGCCTGGTGTTTAAAGTGTCACTGATAGGACACATTGTTCTGGTGTACAGGTCCTACGAGAAGGTGACTGCAAGAATGTACCTATCGTACAGGGACACAAAGGTATGTACATTTCTGATGGAGCATCCATTCATATGAATCCGTGAGCAAAGAGGAGGAGTTGGGCATGTTTAATCACATTAATTATCCACATGCAGAAGGTGTTAGCAGCAATACATTATTGGCCTCCTTATCAGTTTAAGACAGTCCGGTGCATTGTTGCTGCTTCAAGCGAGAGGTAACGTGTGTATTCTAATCTCAAGCACCTGGTGATCTGGAATGAACTACTGTTCTGCTTGTCCTAGCAGGTGAGGAGGCAAACTGTTGGATAACCAGTACAGGTATAGATAGATCGGTAATCTACCATGGTGATGGGCCAGAGTCAGAGTCATTGGGGCTATGGTCTAGATTATGAGAGGAACAATCAACTGTATGATAACAGCAGGGAAGAAGGATCAGTCCATGAATCGCGTGGTATGTGCTTTCAAGACTTTGTATCGTCTGCCCAACGGGGTGAGGGAATGACTGGGTTGAAAAAAGTCCTGGATTATGTTGGTACTGAGGCATTGTTAAATGGAGATGGAGTTAATGTGGGGGAAGTGGGTGAAGGGTGGGGTGGGGGGAGAAGCTGCTCTTTGTTATGGACTGGCTTTCTCTATAGTTCTCTGCAGTTTCTTGCAGTCTTGGGCTGTTGCCAAAGCAAGTTGTGATACATCCCAATAGGATGCTTTCTACAGTGCATCTGTAGAAGTTGGTAGGGGTGGGTGGAGACACACTGAAGTTCCTTAGTCTTCTGAGCAAGTACAGGCATTGGTGTGCTTTCCTGGGCATCAATTAAATGTGATTAGTTCCGCACAAATATACACCTCAGCCATCTCCACATCACCACTATGATGCTGTATGTCATCACACATAGATTCTCTGTCAAGGCCATAATGTAAGGTCATGGTGTTGTAAGAACACATCCCCAGCACATGTCTTGCACCCAGCAATCTCACTCTGAGAGTAATTGGTGAAAGGATTTTACAAAATCAGAACCAATATTCCTAACTGTTGGCAGCTTTTTAGAAGGTAGTTCACAAGCAGCTCTCTCAGTATTGTTCCAATAAATTCTGTATTTCAGGTGTATGTTATCTTGGTCCTTTTAGACTGTTAGGCTTTATGCCATGTTCCTGTGTGCTGTATAACAATTGCAGATTTAATTTTGTTAACAACGTTACTGTCAACGTCAGCAAAACCAAGGAACTGATTGTTGACTTTAGAAGAACAAGTCCAAGGATCCACAAACCTGTCCTCTACGACGGAACAGTGGTGGAGAGAATGATGAATGTCAACGCATATCACTGAAGATCTATCCTGGACCTAGCACACTGATGCATTGATAAAGAAAGCCCATCATCACCTCTACTTCCATAGAAGATTGAGGAGATTTGGTATGTTGATGAATACTCTGTCCAACGTCTACAAGTGTGCCGTAGAGAGCATATTGACTGATTGATTCACGGCCTGGTTCAGCAGCTCAAATACCCAGAATGAAGAAGATTGCAAAAGGCGGTGAGCACTGCCCAGTCCATCACAGGTACTGACCTCCCCGCCATCGAAGGGATCTGCAGGAGGCACTGCATCATCAGGGACCCACACCACCCAGGCCACACCATCATTTCACTCCTGCCATCGGGAAGAAGGTGCAGAAGCATGAAAACTGTAATAATACAGGTTCAGGAGCAGCTGCTTCACAACAACCATCTGGTTATTAAACACTACAAGCTCCAACTAAGCTCTGGACTACATGGACTATCGGGGGGTGGGGGGAGAGATTGTTTTTTCTTTGCATTTTTATTGTTTGTGTTTTATATACTTGAGCTTGTTGTTTATTATGCTGTTTACCTATCTGTTCTGCTGTTGCAAGTAAGAATCTCATTGTTCCATTTTGGGATACATGCCAAATAAAACACTCTTGACTCTTGAACCCATTTTGCCTCTCCAGTAGAGTAACTTCTCATTCCACTCAACAAAATCAATTGCCGACAATCACCATGGTCAGACTAATGTATGCCGCGGACATTGATATCATCACTGCCATTATTGCAGGTCTCTGACTAATAATATTTCTTACAGTTTATTAGTTAACCCGTCCAACACCTAGAAATTTGCATTAGCTTTAGAAAAGAAAAAGAATAGCCCAGGGATTTAAGCTGCAGAATTGTGATTGGGAGGTGCATCACTGTTTGTCTTTTCTGGACATCTCTTGGCAACGTATTTATAATCATGTAATCCGTTAATAAATTAACCTGCAAATTACAATAACATAGGGTAGCTCTATTTAGACGTTTTAAAGTACGGGAGATGATTTGATCCCCTGATCAGTAAGTTAATCATTTAATTAATTACCACATTATTTGATTATCAATTTGTTTCTAAATGTGTAGGAAGGAACTGCAGATGCTGGTTTACACTGACAATAGACACAAAAAGCTTTGGGTCAGACACCATTTCTGGAGGAAAGAAATAGGTGACAATTTGGGTCGGGATCCTTCTATGATTATAAATGTGTTGCAATGAGATGTTTCTGGCAGAATTGAAAGTGATCCTGCCTTCCAATCACAAGTCCTTGGCTCATATTTTACACCTATTCTTTTTCTTTCTAATCTGCATGGTGGTGCAGCGGTAGAGTTGCTGCTTTACAGCGGCAGAGACCCTGGTTCGATCCTGACTATGGCCGCTGTCTGTATGGAGTTTGCACGTTCTTCCCGTGACCTGCGTGGGTTTTCTCCGGGAGCTTCGGTTTCCTCCCACACTCCAAAGACGTACAAGTTTGAAGGCTAATTGGCTTGGAATAATTGTAAATTGTCCCTAGTGTGTGTAGGGTAGTGTTAGTGTGCGGGCATCGCAGTTTGGCATGGACTCAGTGGGCCAAAGGGCCTGTTTCTGCTCTGTATCTCTAAAACAAACAAAAACGTTATTAAATGTGGGAGGAAACTGGGGAAGTACTCAGTGGGCACACGGACAGTAGCAGAATGTGGAGTAAAACCAAGTTGCTGGAACTGTGTGACAACCACTCTACCAGCTGTCTCACTCGAGTTGTCCAATTGTTACAATGAAAACATTTCTCTTCTGAAGAGTCAATAGACAATAGACAATAGACAATAGGTGCAGGAGTAGGCCATTCGGCCCTTCGAGCCAATGTGATCATGGTTGATCATCCCCAATCAGTAACCCATTCCTGCCTTCTCCCCATATCCCCTGACTCCGCTATCTTTAAGAGCCCTATCTAGCTCTCTCTTGAAAGTATCCAGAGAACCTGCCTCCACCGCCCTCTGAAGCAGAGAGTTCCACAGACTCACCACTCTCTGTGAGAAAAAGTGTTTCCTTGTCTCCGTTCTAATTGGCTTACTCCTTATTCTTAAACTGTGGCTCCTGGTTCTGGACTCCCCCAACATCGGGAACATGTTTCCTGCCTCTAGCGTGTCCAAACCCTTAACAACCTTATATGTTTCAATGAGATTCCCTCTCATCCTTCTAAACTCCAGAGTCAAAGACACAAATCAATCCAAAAGCCTTTAAGGTAAAAAGAAAAACAATATTCGTAAAAAAAAGGAACTATGAGCCCATTGCACACAACAAGCATTAAATTAGTGTAAAATAATTTCATGTTGCAGTTTAAATTCATTATAAATTCTGGTAACCACTGAAATGAACAGAAGATACATTTGTATTCAGTGGAACATCTGTTCACTGAAATACCACCAAGGAGAAATTGCAACCAAACATAAAGGACAGTTCCTTTTCTTTTTTTTTAGCCTATATATTTATTATTCCTCCTTCTGCATTGGCTGTTTCCAAGTGGAACACCTCTGTTTCATGGTTTATCAGATTCAGCCCATTTATTATGAAATGCCCTGCAGTCTGTCTCATATTCTGAAGGACCGATGCAGAAAATAAAATAATTATTCTCATGGATAAAGACACAAATTGTCAACAGCAACAACAAAAACAATTGGCAGAACTTTAAAAATGCATAATATCACACATTAAAATGAAACATCTGTACACATATGAGTCTAAATAATCCAAATCAAACAATTTAGGCAATAGACAATAGGTGCAGGAGTAGGCCATCCGGCCCTTTGAGCCAGCACCGCCATTCACATTCACTGTGATCATGGCTGATCATCCACAATCAGTACTCCGTTCCTGCCTTTTCCCCATATCCCTTGACTCCGCTATCTTTAAGAACTATATCTAACTCTCTCTTGAAAGCATCCCGAGAATCGGCCTCCACAGCACATTTTGAATGAGCCATTGATAACGTGAGCTGCAAATAAAGCAAACTCACAGATAAAAGGATCTTTTCCTCAGCAGCTAAGGGTCACAGAGGCAACCTTTACAGATTTAAACCACTCTTTCAATCTGTAATTATCTGTCTTCAGTAACCCAATCATTCTCTGGTGGAGCTACCGACCATTCCACACGGCAAATTAATCCCCACTCTCACCAAACTAATACAAGCAGTGGACACGTTTACAATTGTTGCCATTGCTGTAGCTCCATGACAAAGTAACTGCTGTGTCAATTTATAGACTAACCCAAACAGCCTATAATTAACAGCATTAAGAGATACAGCGCGGAAACATGCCCATCGGCCCACCGGGTCTTCACCGACCATCGATCACCCGTACACTAGCATTATTCTACACACACTAGGGACAATTTACACTTTTACAGAATCCAATTAACTTACCATACGTCTTTGGAGTGTGGAGAAAACCCACGCGGTCACAGGGAGAACTTATTAACTCCGTATGGACAGCATTCGTAGTCAGGATCGAACCCAGGTCTGCGGCTCAAAGGCAGCAACTCTACCACTGCATCATAGAAACATAGAAACATAGAAAATAGGTGCAGGAGGAGGCCATTCGGCCCTTCGAGCCAGCACCGCCATTCATTGTGATCATGGCTGATCGTCCCCTATCAATAACCCGTGCCTGCCTTCTCCCCATATCCCTTGACTCCATTAGCCACTAGAGCTCTATCTAACTCTCTCTTAAATCCATCCAGTGACTTGGCCTCCACTGCCCTCCATGGCAGGGAATTCCATAAATTCACAACTCTCTGGGTGAAAACGTTTTTTCTCACCTCAGTCTTAAATGACCTCCCCTTTATTCTAAGACTGTGGCCCCTGGTTCTGGACTCGCCCAACATTGGGAACATTTTTCCTGCATCTAGCTTGTCCAGTCTTTTTATAATTTTATATGTTTCTATAAGATTCCCCCTCATCCTTCTAAACTCCAGTGAATACAAGCCGAGTCTTTTCAATCTTTCCTCATATCACAGTCCCGCCATCCCAGGGATCAATCTCGTGAACCTACGCTGCACTGCCTCAATCACAAGGATGTCCTTCCTCAAATTAGGAGACCACAACTGTACACAATACTCCAGATGTGGTCTCACCAGAGCCCTATACAACTGCAGAAGAGCCTCTTTACTCCTATATTGAGTACGGACTAGTTGCTACATTTGATTTTACTACATTTGATTATTTATTTTGTTTAAAAATAGTTCACTTTGTTAGATAAATGGAAAACTTGCCACCCTGCCCAAAGGTATACAGTCTGAAATGTTTCTGTTTTAACCAAGCTTTGTAAGGTATAGTTTCATTCCATATTCAATCATTACATTCATTGACACCAGATTCCTGCTAACAGTGCAATAAAACACTAGTGTGCAACGATTTCCCTTCATTATATTTTGTTTAGAGGAATACATCAGAAAAGTACTATTGTAGCTGGAGCGCTCAGCCTTCCCTCGGTGATTCCTCCTTCCCTTCGACTCTACGACCACGTTTTAACCCAGACTCGCTACCACAGCCATGTTTGTTTACTCGGTGCTTGCCTGCGACTCCATCTTGTACCTTGTGGATTCCAGCTTCCAGTTAGGACCCAACCCGGATTACAGGTACCGACAGTGGATCTGCCAATTTTCCCAACAGTTCTCATTCTGTGCCCTGCCTTCTACATTGGCTGCAATGAACCGGCACCAGTAGGCCCTCGCTCTGACTCTCCCTCAGCTCCAGGCTTCACTCACTCACCTGCAACGGACCCCAACTGTACTTCATTCAACACCAGATCCACGCCCTCAACAAACGCTTCCTCGCCTACTTGAAAAAAAGTCTGAAGAAGGGTCTCGACCCAAAACTTCACCAATTCCTTCTCTATAGAGATGCTGCATGCCCCGCTGAGTTACTCCAGCTTTTTGTGTCTATCTTTGGTGTAAAGCAGCATCTGCAGTTCCTTCCTACACTGATCTATTTTCCCTCTCAGCCCCATGTTGTGGGAACAACACCTCTCAACCACATGGTGCATTAAGTTGTCAAGATTGCAATGAACATCTTATTTTGTTCAAATATACTTCTGTTCTTTTTCATTCTCTATCACTATGGAAATTTGTTTTAAAAGGTAAAATGCTAATAATCATATTTGATTACTAAGCAGTCATTTCAGATTTTAGTAATGTTACAGACAAATAAAATTAATCCTGTATCAATGAATTATTATGAAACCATTTGAGATATTAAATTACATAAATGGCAATATTTAGCTCTGAAAATATTTAGTTTAGTTTAGAGATACAGAGTGAAAACAGGCCCTTCGGCCCACCGAGTCCGTACTGACCAGCAATTCCCGCACATTAACAGTACGAGGGACAATTTATATTTATACCAAGCCAATTAACCTACAAATCTGTACGTCTTTGGATTGTGGGAGGAAACCAAAGATCTCAGAGAAAAGCCACGCAGGTCATGGGGAGAAGGTACAAACTCCGTACAGACAGCACCCGTAGTCAGGATCGAACCCGGGTCTCTGGCGCGGGAAGGCAGTACCGCTGCGCCACTGTGCCAACCGTGCCATTCAGAAGTTTTCTGAACTCTTCAAAGAATGGTCGGGCTGAAAAGATAACCTGTGACTGCAGGACATTTAACATTTTTACAAAGCGATTATGTATTGGAAATGTGAGTTATAATAGGCTCATATTCTTGTTGCAAGTTGTTTTCCAGTGGCTGCCTCTTTAATTATTCGCTCATCTTTCCCTATTCCTGTCTGCAGGGAGGTAGGGGAATGGTATTTTTTAATTACTTTGGGCATCTGAAATATCATATCAGCTGGCTGAGATTCATTACTGATCTAATGTTTTCTACTACTGACCAGTCAAAATGACCACCAGTGTACTATCAGTATTTTTTTACATTTCATTTTCTTCAGGAAAAATTGATGCTAATCTTCACTGATCATTTGTTTCTCTCCGTCAGTGTCAATCTTTCAACAAACGGCGAGTGCTCAGACGTCAAAAAGGAAAGCATCTTTCTCTTGAATTATTACATAATACTGAATATTGTGAAGGGATATTAACGGGCAGACCCTTTTTATTTTATTACACTTTCAGTGTTAGTGCAGTGTCCTTCGGGCATCATTCTAATAACAACAGTACATCAAAAAGTACCATAATGCAGCAAGGAATTATAATATATTTAATCAGAGATCATAAAAACTTGGCCAAAACCTAAAGATTTCACAATAATTACTTACATCTTTGGGGGCCCCTCTGCACCCACTCTCTACGATATTTTGACTGAGAGTTTTCCAATGTTTTACCAAACAAAAAGTAACTTTTAAAACAGCAAATGTAAGATTCACAGTGGTGGATTGATTAGTAGGACTGGATGTTACAATCCCTAAGGGTCTTCACTACAATTGTACCCAGTATTCTTGGGGGTGACCACTAGGTGATTTTGCTACCAATCAGACACATCTTCAGTTGTGTACCTCAACGTCACTGGGTGTTTTGGCCTTTCATCACAAGACACCCTCAGTCGAGGCAGGCCCACCGCAGGGTGATCAGCCCTGGATGTGTGTCTTATGGTTAGCTTCTAGATGGTCACGTGGCAGCCCAGACACCATCTTTTCTCTTCAGCCACAGCCAGTGACTGCTCCATTCGGCTTTTCCCCTTCCATCTTCCTCTCTACCGCTGACTGTGGCTGGTTGGGCTCTGGATTTGTGTCCGTTGGTGGGACAGTACTTGGTTGAGCTTCACCTGGGGTGCTGATACCCTGTGGACTGTGGTGGTTAACCTGCCACTGGGCTTCACTCGACTGATTTGGCCCACCTCTTAGAAAGTAATGGTCAATGCGAGGCCCCTCACCAAGCTCTCTCAGGCACTTTTCCCTGCCCTGGTGGATCTTAAGACCCTTCTCTGATGTTATCTTTTCCCAGCCACAGAAGCAGCTTCGTAGCTTATCTCCTGCCGGGGCTGCCGCTCTGTCAATTGCTGTGCTAGTTATCTTATTCATAGTCGATTCCTTCCGTAGCAATATAAGGGTGGATCCAAAATGTTGATTAGCAATGGATCCTGCTGGCATGAGGAGCTATCCCATGCCAGCCCCGGTGGGGTCTATTCCCTCTGGTCAGCAGTCCCTCCAGGCCATCACTAGGTCTTTCCCTGGCTGTCAGCTGCTCTTTTGCAGCGGTCACTGGTTTGATCCAGATGTTCAGATTGATTAGTAGGACTGGATGTTACAATCTCTAAGGTTCTTCACTACAATTGACATATGGAATCTTGGTGGTGACCACTGGGTGAATTTGCTACCAATCAGACATATCAATTTCAAAATGATGGGAAACTCAATCAGATCATGGTGTTTTAATGAAGTCCTTTATCTGTTACCAATTCTCATTCCAATACGACTGCTACAAGTGCCAACAATTGTACATTCCCCAAGTATGGCTCTTTCCTGTCCCCTTTAGTATTTGAAATAGTCTTTTTAAAGTTTGACTCTTTGTCCAACCTTTTTGTTCATACATTCAAATATCATTGTAAAGAAAGATATGTTTGAAACATTAAGGAACATTTGTCCATGTTAAATGTGGTGTTAAAATACAATTTGCCACAGAAGGCTGTGGAGGTCAAGTCAATCGATATTTTTAAGGCAGAGGTAGAAAGGTTCTTGATTAGTATGGGTGTCAGGGGTTATGGGGAGAAGGCAGGAATGCAGGATAATGGGGTTAGGAGCGAGAGATAGATCAGCCATGATTGAATGGTGGAGTAGACTTGATGGGCCAAATTGCCTTATTCTGTTCCTATCACTTATGACCTTATGACAAGTTTCTTGCAATTTGTTTACACATGCAGTAGATAATTTAGGTAAATCTATTTCGCAGCAAGTTTTGCTGTCAGTATATTTTGGCATATTTTGCAAAGGAACCTTGCTACTGTTATGGTTTAATATGAGACCTGCTATCATTTAGTTGACATTGTTCAATGCTGTTATTAACAATATGCATTTTCATAAAATGCCAAGTACTATTTGAAACACAAAGAGGGCTTTTCCAATCCTCTTAACAATCTCATCACTTGTGAGATCATATGATCAAATGCCATAGGGGCAGAATAAGGCCATTTGGCCCATCAAGTCTGCTCCTCTATTCCATCTCATTATTTTAACTCAGGTTGCTATTTCCCAATGAAGATGTTTTACAGTCAGAAAAATATCAATATCTTTTTTTGAAGAACCCTTTTCTCACATCATTTAAATTGAGCTGGAAACTCCTCTGTTGGGTTGGAATTCACACTGTGCACCCTCTAAGTCATCTATGATGATTCATGTAAAGGAAGAGTCTGAACTTAGCTGGGGTGCAAAATCAGACAATGGGCACAGTGCATTTTCAATGCAATCCACAGAGATGACCATGAGGTAAGGGTGCCCCTCCTTCAAGCCTTTATCACCTAGCGACTGCTGTGTGCTACTTAGGCGAGTGGTAATTAAGGCACTAAAAATTGTTTTTTTAAACCACAAAAAGGAAGCATTCAGTTTCCAATTAGTGTAGGAAGATAGACACAATGCTGGAGTAACTCAGCAGGACAGGCAGCATCTCTGGAGAGCAGGAATGGGTGACGTTTCGGGTCAAGATCCTTGTTAGGAAGGCTGTGTACTCTGAGGATAGGTTTATTGAGTGACCAATAACAGGCATGTAAGAGTGGAACAGTTGGCTCCAGGAACTGCAGATGCTGGTTTAAACTGAAGATAGACACAACAAGCAGGAGTAACTCAGCGGGTCAGACAGCATCTCTGGAGAAAAGGAAAATCTGATGTTTCGGTTTTGGGTTTGAAGAAGGGTCTTGACCCAAAACATCACATATTCCTTTTCTCCAGAGATGCTGTCTGACCCGTTGAGTTACTCCAGCTTTTGTGTCTATCTTCGGCAGCATGAATATGAATGACCAGAATTGAGAATTCTGGTGGAATTGTACACATTGTTCATCACTGGTAGAATCCATAAAAAAAAACAAGTCATGGGTCATCCACCTGGCTGGAGAATGCAAGGAATGGAAGGTATGGAAAATATTTTCAGATGAAATCCCGTCTCCTTTGGCTAAATGGATTTAACCATGAGTAGCTGACCCGGTAGATCAGTAGAGTCCCAGGTCCAATTGAAATGCATTGCAACAGATGGACTCCAATTGGGTCTCCAATCTTGGCTTGCCAGGTTGGTGGTTGGTGTAAACATAAGGAACTGCAGATCTATGGTTCATACTCCTAAGTGTTATCTAAATAAAATCTATCTTACAGATAAAACTGTAAAATAAGATTGGGTTTAGCCCTCTTGTGACTGTTTAATCTGCATTAAAACGTAGCCAGCATTTGTATGGTCACATTCCACTGAAGCATCATACTTTTGGGTGAAAAGATTAAAGAAAAATGAAACTAAGAAATGAAATAAAAAATCAGGGATAGTACATTAAACATTCAAATGCAAATTAAGAGTGAGAATCAATGATGAAGAAGGGTCTCGACCCAAAACGTCACCCATTCCTTCTCTCCAGAGATGCTGCCTAATCCACTGAGTTACTCCAGCTTTTTAAGGTCATAAGGTCATAGGGAATATTGTCTATTTTATGTCTATCTTCAGAGTAAACCAGCATCTGTAGTTCCTTCTTACACATGACATAAATGAGATTGTTCTACTGAACAGCACAGTATAATGCTGTTTATCCTGCATTGTCAAGTGAATTGGGCTCATGGTTTCCTCATTTTGTAGATTACATTTAAAATTAATTATTGTAAAACAGTTTGTTTCTCCAGCAACGCGGGTATTTTATACAGTTAAACTGGTAGTATCTGACAGTAGCCGTCTTTTACTTGAGCCACATGAGTATGAGTGGCTCCATCCACAATGCAACAAGTGATAAGAAGTTATTTGCAAGCCCAGCTGTATGTTGTATGGCTGTAATGTTACAATTTGCTGTAACATCCTTGTAGGTATCAATTGTGAAAAAAGCATGCTGTATCATGAAAAGAGTGACAGTTGTTTGTGCATAGGGATAGGAGCAGAATTAGGCCATTCAGCCCATCAAGTCTGCTCCACCATTTAATCATGGCTGATCTATCTCTCCCTCCTTACCCCATTCTCCTGCCTTCTCCCCATAGCCCCTGACAACCGTACTAATCTAGAATCTATCTATCTCTACTTTAAAAAATATCCATTGACTGCCTCCGCAGCCTGCTGTGGCAAAGAATTCCACAGATTCACCACCCGCTGACTAAATAAATTTCTCCTCATCTCCTTCCTAAAAGAAGTCCTTTCATTCTGAATGTGTGGTATTGAAATTGTGGTTACCTAAACCCAACGCTGTCATGCTGTGAGAATAGTAATAATGAAATCTAACAAACACTGTGTTTAAAGAATAGCCGTGTTGTTGATCATCTAACTACTTGGACTGACAGGAGGAAGATATTGAAACCGAGTCACTGATCACCATGGGCTCCAGAACAAATTAGTTAATTGGTCATTTTCTTGTTAAAACCGTCATCGCAAGGAATTGGCCCAAGCATGTTTCATCAGCTATTGAAGATTGAATATGGCTGTAATTGCCAATGCAATATAGGTGTTTTTACTGTCATCAGGGTCTCTGCATCGATCTTTTGTTCATGTGCCACGATGTTTCGGGAAGTATTCCCTTGGATTACAGCAGGATTGGGAGAATATATATATCGAGAGGCCAGGGTCATACAGGCAGCTAAGAATGGAGGTGGGAAAAGGGCCTGTCCCACTAACGTGACTTCTCAGCGACTGTCTTCGACCTTCAAGCTCGAGGGCACCTCGAGCTGGATCGACCGTCAGCAATGAAACCTCAAGCTGGATCGACCGACCGCACACACATACACACACACAAACAGATCGCCAAGGCGGGGGCCAGGGAAAGCAGGGGAGCGCTGTCTGAATTCACACCCGCGATGAACAGGAAAGTAAAAGACGGCTGGCGCAGTGTACGGTAAGTCCTTTGACAACTTTTAATAAAGTTAAGCGGGCATTTACCATTCGGTTTTCCTTGGTTCTGAAAACTCCAATGAGCCAATTATAATGCCCGGTCAGCAAAGGAGATTGCCTATGGCTACCTCGACTGCCTAGCGACCCCACTCCACTGCACTACGAGTTCAAAAGAACCATGCCAACCAGTTTTCACTCGCAGAAAAATTTTCAACATGCTGAAAATTTTCCTCGACCAAACTGAGGCCGCGAGTATGCGGGAACTTCCCTCGAGCATGAAGGAGAGTTAGAGTGACCTCATAGGACCTCCTTGGATCACGCGTCGAGCATGCTGCGAGTTTGAGTTGAGTGCAAACTCGTCTAAACTGGGAAATTAGGTCGCCGCAGTGGGACAGGCCCTGAAGGCTTCATGCAGGATAACATTACATTGAGTGAAATCAGCACCCATCCCAGGACAACACTGCAACATTTGTACATGGCAAGGGCTGAAATTCCAGTGATTTTCAAAGTGATTGTGGCATTGAATCTTTTTTATTGTATCTGACTGGATGGATTAGTGGCATATAAGAGGCTCAGAAGGTAGACACACAAAGCTGGAGTAACTCAGCGGGTCAGACAGCATCTCGGGAGAGAAGGAATAGGTAACGTTTCGGCTCGAGACGCTTGTTCAGACTGAGAGTCAGAGGAAAGGGAAGCGAGAGATATAGACGGTGATATAGAGAGATATAGAAGAAATGAATTAAAGATATTGAAAAAAAGTAATGATGATAAAGAAAACAGGCTGTTAGCTGTGTGCCGGATGAAAACAAGTAGAGACAATGACTCAACGACTTTTTGAAGCTGGTGCGACTTGGGTGGCGGAGGGATGGAGAGAGAGGGAATGCAAGGATTACTTGAAGTTAGCGAAATCAAAACACATACCACTGAGTTGTAAGTTGCCCAAGCGAAATATGAGATGCTGTTCCTCCAATTTGCATTTGGCCTCACTCTGACAATGGAGGAGGCCAAGTACAGAAAGGTCAGTGTGGGAATGGGAAGGGGAATTAAAATGTTTGGCAACCAGGAGATCTCAGCTATTAATGGCCTGTTTCCTTTATCATCGTTATTTTTTTGCCTATCTTTCATTCATTTGACCTGTATCTCTCTACATCACCCTCTATATCTCTTGTTCACTTTCCCCTGACTCTCAGTCTGAACAAGGGTCTCGACCCGAAACGTCACCTATTCCTTCTCTCCAGAGACGCTGCCTGTCCCGTTGAGCTACTCCGGGTTTTTATGTCTGTCTTTATTGAAATTCATGATCTGTTTACCTTCCTGCTCCTCTGAGTTGGCCTCTGGGTACCACTTGTCACCTGTTGGGCAGAAAGAGCTGTGCCTGTGAGAATTGTGCAGTGTGGATGATGTGAACAACACATTGGATCGATGTGTGGAAGCTTTGAAATGTAATGTTGTGCTTTGCAGCAGTGTGGAATATGTGAAGATGAGTTGAAGCACACCGAGGTTATGGAAGAGTCTTCAAGGATGGAGATCTTTGACAGATGATGAGCAATGTCAAAAGCAGTTGGGATTTCCTATTTACAGTTCAATTCCATTTACAGTTCACGTCTGGATGCAACACCACAAGAAATTCAATTTACAGTGGGATTATTATTGGGTTGCATCTAGGTCAACTGGCTTACAATTGGCATTGATAACTACACCCACTGTCTTCTGAGATACACGGAACTGCAGATGCTGGTTTACAAAAACGACACAAAATGCTGGAGTAACTCAGCGGGGTCAGGCAGCTTGAAGAAGGCTCCTGACCTGAAATGTGATGGTCTCCAGAGATGCTGCCTAACCCACAGAGTTACTCCAGCAGATGAATTGTGCAGGAAGGAACTGCAGATGCTAGTTTACACAGAAGACATAAAATGCTGGAATAACTCAGCAGGACAGGCAGCATCTCTGGAGAGAAGGAATGGGTGATGTTTCGGGTCAAGGTCGAGACGTCTGAAGAAGGGTCTCGAGCTGATTCATCACCCATTCTTTTTCTCCAAAGACGCTGCCTGTCGCACTGAGATATTCCAGCATTTGGTGTCTATCTTCGGTTTAAACCAGAATCTGCAGTTCCTTCCTGCACAAATCACTGGGATGTTTTGGAGTGAATATACTTGTTATATTGCACTTCCAAAATTTCACAACAAATAGCTTCGACTGAAAAAAAATGCAGATGCTGAAAAGCAGTAGAACTGCTGCCTTAGTGTTTACAGGGCCAGAGACCCGGGTTCGATCCCGACTACAGTGTTTGTACGTTCTCTCCGTGACCTGCGTGGGTTTTCTCCGAGATCTTCGGTTTCCTCCCACATTCCAAAGACGTACAGGTTTGTTGGTTAATTGGCTTGGTAAATGTAAAAATTGTCCTTAGAGTAAGATAGTGTTAATGTACGGGGATCGCTGGTCGGTGCGGACTCGGTGGGCCAAAGGACCTTGTTGTGCATGCTGTATCTCTGAACTAAACTAAAATCAGATTTCTACATGCTCAGCACACCTGGCAGCAGTTATGAAATGGAAAAAATGGGTTCATGATTCAGTTTGATGTGAAACGTCAAATCTTTCTCCTTCCAGAGTTTTTGCCTGTCCTAATGAGAGTGGCCACTAGCATATTCTGGTTGTAATTGAAATATCCATAAACTGGTTAAATGCAGTGAATTAGTTCAGAACTTGTCCCTCTCATTATTCCATGGAAACAGTTGTCTATGCAGAGCAACATTGATGAATCTTGCCTTCAGCTCTGGACAGAGTAGGGCAGATTGGAAAAATAGAAGTGTTTGGCCTTGCAGCCAGATGATGTTATCCAACTGAGAGTAGCTGTGGATGAAATAACCCCTCACAGCAGAACAGAGAGATTGTATACTTCAAAAGAACAAAAATCAATTGTTCGTTTCGCTGCAGCTGAGCCTGTATTGACTAGAACACATCGTCAGGGCGAAGATGCCAAGCTGAAAGCAGTAGGTTGAAGTAGTGAACAATATGTTTTACTTTTATTATAGTAACATGGACTGAAATGAGCAGGCTAAGCTCAGAACAGTGTTCCACTTTTATAATGTTTGTGTCGTTTGTGTTTTCTTCTTCCTTCCAGCTGCGAGATTGCTTTAAACATGCCAGATTTCCCCACTGCTTCTACACACCATCCTTAGACCACCACAAATCTTTAAATTCCCTCCCTCTCCACCCACCCCCCGCCAATCCCCGCATCCGTGCAGGTGAACTCAGTATCTCCTGACATCTGTTCCATACCACGATTTTTACTAAACAATCATCATCCTCCAACATGTGGTAGACCCTTTCTTAACACCCCCATGCCCTCTTGCGATCTCAGTTCAGTTTAGTTTATTGTCACGTGTTACGTTGTCACATTGAAAAGCTTTTGTTGTGCGCTATCCAGTCAGCAGAAAGCATGATTACAATCGAGCCATTTACGGTGTATAGATACATGATAAGGGATTAGCATTTAGTCCAAGATAATGCTAGCAAAGTCCAACCAAGGATTCTCCGAGGGTTAACAAAAGAGGTAGATAGTAGTTCAGCACTGCTCTCTGGTTGTGGTAGGATGATTCAGTTGCCTGATAACAGCTGGGAACAAACTGTCCCTGAATCTGGTGGTGTGCGTTTTAAGGGAGCTTACCACCTAGAATGCTAATCCCTTAAATTTTTTCTCTTACCTGTCGGAGCAGTTTCGAACAGCTCCGATTCTCGCACCATGCGTCGATGTATTGACGCGCATGCGGGCTGGCGGGCTCTTCACGTAGTCACTCACGTGACTTTGAAATAAAATGCTTTGTATGGTGCATCTGTAGAAGTTGGTGAGAGTTGTTGGAGACATGCTGAACTTCCTAAGCCTTCTAAGGAAGTACCTGTACTTCCATTGGCATGCCTTCTTGGTCATTGCTTCAATATGGGTGGTCCAGGAGAAGTTGTTGCTGAAATTGACTCCTAAGAATTTGAAGTTTTCAACCATCTCTACTTTGGCACCGTCAATGCAAGCTGGGGCATGTATACCGCTTCACTTCCTGAAGTCGATCACTATCTCCTTTGTCTAGCTGACATTGAGAGAAAGGTTGTTGTCTCAACACCAGGACATGAGGTTCTCGATCTCCTTCCTGTACTCTGTCTCATCATTATTTGATACCTGGCCCACAATGTTGACCTCTATCCAATCTCCTGCTTGCACCATTGTAAGCCTTCAAGATGCTGTTCCTCCTCCTTCACACATTACAATCGCTAACTGGTGCAGCTGAAAACTACATTTCTGGAAGGCACTGATAGGAATTTGGAGGGAATGGGATATGGGGATATTAGTGGGGGATGGAATTGTTGTGTGAGCTGGCATAGATCAGTGGGCTGAATGGTCTCCTATGTTGGAAGAAAATCTGGGAATAGGTGAATGGCAAACATCCTTTACTGCAATATTGCTTGAAACTGTGGTCAATGACCCCAATTCCAAAATCACCGAGCACACATTGATCACCTCGTGGTCTCCAGACCTCCCCATTGATCACCATGCAGACTGAATTCCGCACACACAACCCTGATTTGACATCACCAGGTACTCCCAATATTCCATGACTTTCTCTGACCACATCTCTAGAGTCTACTCCAAAATCCACATTAACCTCCCCACAAGATCTGGAACACAATCCATTCCTTGGTCATCATTCCTTCTGTAGCTACTCAAAATGAACCAACTCTGTCAATCAAGCTGGGCTCTGGATTGGAGCCAATTTACTCAAGCTGAAGCAGTCTGAAGAAGGGTCCCGACCCGAAACACCACCCATCCTTTTACTCCAGAGACACTGCCTGACCCGCTGAGTTACTCCAGCACTTGGTGTTTATCTTCATTAAAACGCAACCAGCCACATGCAAGGAAATCGCAAGACCTTAGGGTTTTTGCTATTAGCCATGAGACTAAACAGCCTGATGTTTGCTGACTGTGGCCAGTGGTTTCAAAGGGAAATAAAAACATGCCTGTTTTTAACTTTGTCAAGTTCTGATGAAAGTTCATTGACCCCATGTCTCTCTCTCTCTCTGCAGTTGATGACTGTTTGTATTTTCAGTGTTTATTTGTAATGGGTGCCTTTGTGTTTTCAATCTTCCATTTCTCCACATTGTAATTCCAGTTGAATTCCAACTATTTCACTGATATTCCTTCATTGGAAAAGGAACAGGATGGTGCCAACTGACAAAGAGAACTTTGCTGAATAGTAGAAACAGCAGCTGCTGGTTTACAAAAAAGTACAACAAATGCTGGAGTAAAGGGCCTGTCCCACTTGGGCGTCATTTGCGCGTCATTTACACAACAGACCTGTAGCAGTACGACAGTCGCGCGCCAAGTGCTCATGTCGTTTGTACTTAGTCTGATCTCCGTGGCAAGGATTTTCCCAGTGAAAAATTTTCAAAACCACTCGCGCTTTATACCCGGGTGGTCACGTGGTGCGTGCGCTCAAATGACGCGTAAATGGTGCGCCGATGGCGTATGGGCGGCGCATGGTTACGGACGTTGATGCACGGTGATGCATAATAAATTGGCATAGGCAATGTTCGTACGTCAGTACGTCAGCGTATGCCATCAGTACGTCAGCATGCACAAGGGATACGTCTCGCAGGTGGCGCGCAAGGATTTTGAGCATTCCAAAATCTTGGGGTGCCGCGCGTTACCGCTCGGCACTTCATACACCACCACGCCTCAACATGCGCCAAGCACTCGTCACTGCATACACCACCACGCCTCAACATGCGCCAAGCGCTCGTCACGTGCGCGTCACGACACGCCAACCAATTTTTAGGATGTCGCGTAAATGACGCGCAAATGACGCCCAAGTGGGACAGGCCCTTAACTCTGCGTGGGTGGGAGGGATGGGGGGTGGGGGGTGGGGGGAGGGTTGATAGACATCTGCTTGGAAAGGTCAGAGATTTAATTGTGTTTTGCCTTCTGATTTAATCTCTGGCCTTTGTTACAACCAGCTGCCTATTCAAACCCTCTCTTGCCTGTGCTCTCCTATTACCTCCTGTCCTGCCTTCCTCTCTCCCAGCTTCAGCTCTGTGTGTCCTTTGCTGAATAGTAATGTTCTTGGATTGTAGTGTAAAAGTTGGGGGGGGAGAGTAGGGAGTCAGAGAGGTGTGAAAGAATGTTAAACTGGTCTAGACACAAAATGCTGGAGCAACTCAGCGGGACAGGCAGCATCTCTGGAGAGGAGGAATGGGTGATGTTTCGGGTCGAGACATCGTGTTTTCTTTGTGTTTTCTTTGCACATATGATTCTGTGAAACTGCAGACAAGAACTCACTCGCCTGTTATTACCAACTTTATTACTGAACCAACTGAATGGTTAGATTCAAATGATGAATTTCAGACAAAAGCTTGCAAGCATTAAAAAACATTATATAAAGGCAACAAAGTTCAAGACTTAAGGTTGACACAAAAAACTAGAGTATCTTAGCGGATCAGACAGCATCTCTGGAGAAAAGGAATAGGTGACATTTTGGGTCTGAAGAAGGGTCTCAACCCTAAACGTCACCTATTCCTTTTCTCCAGAGATGTTGTCTGACTCGCTAAATTACTCCAGATTTTTGTGTTAATCTTCGGTTTCAACCAGCATCTGCAGTTCCTTTCTGTATAAGTTCAAGACTTAATTGGTCCTTGCTACTTGGCTGATAAACTCATCTAAGCATAATATTGTCTTATACTCTGATACCAGACAGCAGGTAACACATTTTCTGTTGAATTGTTTGTATTGAAGATCAACTAAATTGTGTGTGTTGGCTGGTGGTGTAAAAGTGGAACAAAATTGCAGCTATGCATAGCACTGATGTTTGCAGCTGATGTACGTATTCAACCAAACGGGATGAAACTCCTCTGCTGAGTTCCCTCGATAACTCAACTCGTTATAAATAGTTCTATTACAAACATTTTTCAGCTTTATTGAGCCAGGCTCAGAGCTTCCCACAGTTGTAAGTCACAAAGTACCAAACTGCAAAAGACAAATGGACTTTTTTTCAGTGTAGGAGCCAGTCAATAGGATCAGGCAGACCCAGAGCTAAGTTGAGCAGCAAGATAGACATGAAAGGTCTCGACCCGAAACATCACCTATTCCTTTTCTCCAGAGATGCTGTCTGACTCATTGAGCTGCTCCAGTTTTTGTGTCCATCTTCAGTTTAAACCAGCATCTGCAATTCCTTCCGACACATACGTTGAGTAGCATATTGGTAGGCATGACCAAATGAGTATTGCTGGCATCCGATCCCACCAGCATGCTTTCTTTCATGCACTTTCATGTAAAGTGTCATATCCTGAAAGTGGGAAGCTTCTGAAATACTTTCCAGCATAAGCACGAGGCATGTATTTGGTATCTCTTTCTGATGAGGGCAGTGGAGGCCAAATCACTGGATGGATTTAAGAGAGAGTTAGATAGGGCTCTAGGGGCTAGTGGAATCAAGGGATATGGGGAGAAGGCAGGCACAGGTTATTGATTGGGGACGATCAGCCATGATCACAATGAATGGCGGTGCTGGCTCAAAGGGCCGAAAGGCCTCCTCCTGCACCTATTTTCTACGTTTCTATGTTTCTATGATATTGGGAGGTCTGCTGGCATTGTTTCTATTAGGGCAGCACAGTGATGCAGCTGGAAGAGCAGCTGCCTCACAGCGCCAGAGACCTGGGTTCAAACCTGACGTTGGGTGCCGGAGTTTGCACTTTTACCTTGTGTTTCTCCATGGCTTTCCTCCAGGTGCTGCATCCCAAAGACATGCAGGAGGTTAACTGGCCTCTGTAAATTTCCCCAAGTGTATGGGGTGTGAATGAGAAAGTGGAATAACATAGAGTGAATGGTGATCGAAGGCTGCTGTGGACCCGATGGGCCGAAGGCCCTGTTTCCCTGCTGTACCTCTACTAAACTATTATTAAGGTGATCAAGCAAGAAAAATACCGGGTGGTGTGAGGTTTTCTACCCCTCGCTTCAGATGATTGGGTAATAGAAGCTTACAGGACGGCCCAGAATCTCTGTTCATCAAGAGCAGAAGATACTTGACCCAGGCCTGACTAAAAAATAGGTATGGGTGTAACTAAGTAGCTGGCACTGAGATCCGTTGGATATTCATTCCTTCTCCTGCTCAAAATCATCTCTCACCTGCCTGGAGAAAAAGGCCCAAATCACTCCCAATATTCCTGTAAATCCATTACAATCAATATTCCAAACAATGGGAATTCTGTAAATTATGTAACTGCAATTTCTTCAATCAAAAAAGCAAATATTATAACTCATTTTCGGGATATAGAATTAATTGGTAGTATAATAACTGGAAAAAAATTAATATTAAAATTTTGGAAAGGTCCTATAACCCCCACAATTAAAATGTGGATTATGGAAATGTCGGAAACCTTATATTTGGAAAGAATTAGACTTGTCTTAATGGACAAACAAGAACTTTTTTATCAGAACATGGTCTCCATTTATTGACTATTTGAAGGGACAGACTGGTTCGGCACGAGAACCTGAATGAAACTCGAATTAAGGATTAGATTAAAAGTTATATTTTAAAATGTACGAATATATCTCCAACGTTGTACTTTTAGTAATTTATTCCATTCTTCTTTATCATCCCTTTTCTTCCCTTTCTGTTATTCTCTTATTTTCTACCTATATAAAAAAATATATATACTAGAAGCAGATATATCATGATATACATGAAATGTTTTCAATATGATATGTACCTGCCTCTAATAAAAATATTATTTAAAAAAAAAAAAGAATTAATTGGAATAAAAGTGAGATTATGCCAATAACGGAATTTAATTTATACATATTGCAACAATCACCTTTTAAAATAGTCAATGAAAAATTTAAATACCTAGGAATTTACGTGACCAAGAAGTATACATCTTTATTTAAATCAAATTTACCGCCTTTACTTAATAAACTGCATAAGAATATTCAATATTGGAAAACACTTCCCATCTCAATGCTAGGTAGAATTAATGCTACAAAATTGATTTTCCTTCCGCAATTATTATACCTTTTTCAATCAATTCCGATATATCTCACAATAAAAATCTTTTAAAAAATTGATTCTATTGTCACAAGTTTTATTTGGGATTATAAGAATCATAGAATAAGTAAAAAACACTTATGTAAATCCAAGACGAAAGGAGGATTAGTTTTACCAAATTTTTTATTCTACTTTTGGGCAGTCAATGTCAAAAATATGAATTTTTGGTTGGAAGATATGGATCAACAACCAGACTGGTTAAAGATGGAAAAGGAAGATTGTCTGCCTTTTGAAATTGGTCCGATTCTGTTAGCTCCTACAAAATTGAATTAAAAAATCTATAGTGAAAATCCTATAATATAGTGGTATTCGAATTTGGAAACAACTAAAAAAGACATTAAAATTGGATAATTTATCACTTTCTCTCCCCATTGCAAATAATCCTTCATTTAAACCTTCAGTGTTGGATAAAGGTTTTGTGCAATGGAAAAATTATGGAATTAAAAAGATGGGACATCTTTATAGAAAAGGTATTTTTATTTCGTTTCAGGAGTTACAACAGAATTATGGATTACATTCAAATAATTTTTTTAGATATTTACAACAATGATTATGTTAAATCACATACACAAGAATACAGAACTAGAGAACCAGAGATTCTAGATGAATGTTTGAATAAACACCCTAACACAGTCAAATACATTTATAATACTCTTTTAGACAGTGAGATTCCGTTGACGGAATTATATAGACTAGCATGGGAAAATGAATTAGCTCAACCTATAACGAAAGATATTTGGGATGAAAGTCTACAACATATACATCAATGTTCGTTAAATGCCAGACCTTCTTTAATATAATTTAAAGTACTAGATAGACTGCATTATTCTAAAACAAAATTAAATATAATTTTTCCTAATATCTCTCCTGTCTGTGACAAATGTCAATACTCAGTGGCTAATTTTTTTAAAAAAAATTTAAAATATTTTTTATTGGAGATAAGTACACAACCTATTAACATCATTACAGTCTTACATTTTTGAATTGATAATATTGTCAATTATTATTACATTGACTCCAATACCTTTTGCCTTTTTTTTTTTTTTAAACTAGATAGAACTAAAAAGATAGATGAAGTAAAGAAAGAAAAGAGAGAGAAGAAAACAAAAAAATCAAAAAAAATAATTTAAAAAAAAAAAAAAAAAAAAAAGAGAAAGATAGTTAAAGAAGAATGGAAAAATTTATTATAATTATAAACTTCATTCGAGATATATTCGTACATTTCAGAGTCTAGCATTTCATCCATTCTTTAGCCCGAGTGTTAGTCAGGTTCCTGTGCTGAACCATTCTGACCCTTTAAATAATCAATAAAGGGAGACCATGTTCCAACGAATAATTCCTGTTTGTCCAACAGGGAAAATCTGATTCTTTCCACGTTTAAGGTCTCCGTCATTTCTATAATCCACATTTTGATTGTGGGGGTTATAGGGCCTTTCCAAAATTTTAGAATTAATTTATTTCCTGTTATTATACTATAATCAATAAAGTTTCTTTGTGTTGTTGTAAATGTTTGATTTAATTCTAATGTTCCGAGTATTATTAATTTTGGATCCGGGTCCTCAGTGGCTAATTTAACCCATACTTTTGTAAATTGCATAAAAATTAAAAATTTCTGGATGGATATTTTTTAAATTATTTCCGTAGTTGTTAATACCCAATTGGACCCTGACCCTAAATTAATAATATTGGGCACATCAGAACAATACCTAAAACTTACAATAAACCAAAGAAATTTCCTTGATTATAGTATAATAATTGGGAAAAAATTAATATAAAAATGTTGGAAAAACCCAGTAACCCCCACAATCAAAATGTGGATTATGGAGATGTCGGAGACCTTACATTTGGAAAAAAAATTGTCTTAATTGACAAACCAGAATTATTTACTAGAATATGGTCTCCATTTATAGATTATTTGAAGGGGTAGATTGGACCGGCGCGGAGGCCTGACTGAAACCTGAACCCAGGACTAGATGAATAGTTATACTCTCTGAACTACAGACCTATCTCCTACGTTGTATTATTGACAGTTTATTCTATTTTTCTAATTTTCTTTTTTTCTCTTTATTTTTTCTATCTATAAATATAAATAAACAATTAGAGGCAATGTTAATATGTAACTGATAAATGAGGATCCCAGATACTTCAGTAGCTGGGTCCCTGGAATCCTGGATACTGATAATATGTAATCGTTAAACAAAGTTTGTATTGGTTTGGATTATGATATGCATATGCTTCTAATAAAAAATTAAATCTAAAATAAAAAGAAAAGCAAATATAAATAGTGATCCAACATCTTTGTGTAAACCATTTTTCTTGATAGTCATTGAATCATGCAGAAAGGAAGCAGGCCCTTCGAACCCAACATTTCCATATCGACTAAGATGCCACATCCAAGCAAGTCCCATTTGCCTACGCCTGGCCTATATGTCTCAAAGCCTTTCCTATCCATGTACCTGCTCAATTGCCTTTTTAAAAGATGCAAACTGTGCTTCCTCTTTGCAATTATTGACTATTTGCAAATGTGTTACCTATTTGGTGACCTTTTTCCTCCTTATATATCTGGGAATTGTAATGTTGATAACTTTACAGACTCTCATATTTTGCATTATTTTAGGCCTGACCTGCAGCTCTGTACTTTGCAGTATTTTATCATGAAACACCCTCATTAATGCATCAACAATGTTACTTCATTGCAATTTATCCCTGATTTCACTCTATACATCTATACATCTTAACACTAGTTTTGACTTTCCCAGTTGTGCTGAAGGATGACCTGGTGTTATCTTTCTTTTTCTTTCCACAGATGCTGCCTGACCTCCCGACTATTTCCAGCATTTTCTTTGATTGCAGATTTCTCACGCATGCAGTTCTTTGATTTTTATTTACAATTGTAAATTCCCTCAAATCATTTCAAGGAGCGTGTATTTTTAGATGAAGTGTAGATTTTAGATGCACAGGAAAATCTCTTTTCCCCCACCTTCCCACCACCCAACTGAACCTGAGGTATTCATCGTGCTTGGAACAGACTGTGTATGGGAGTGCTGTGGAAGCAAAGTTGCAAAGTCAGCACTTGTGTCTCTGGCCACCAATGGCGGATAATCATCATTTGTCCATTGTTGGCTTTTTAAGTGATTTAACAATCATTGAGCCATTTTTACTCGTCTGATAGGATTTCCGTAAAAATATTGCTTTCTGCTCCAGTTTGCCCGATCTGTCCTAATCTTGTCAATTTGTGTAATCTTCCTCAACCTGCACTCTCTCTTCTGCATTAGTGTCCAGCTACAGTTACAGTTTAGATAATTGTCCCGTGTACTGAGATACAGTGAAAAGCTTTAGTGCATGCTAACGAGTCAGCAGAAAGACAATACATGATTATAATCCATCCATTTACAGTGTATAGATACATGATAAGGGAATGACATTTAGTGCAAGGTAAAGCCTGCAAAGTCCGAACAAGTATAGTCTGAGGGTTTACAAAAGTGGTTGATGGTAGTTCAGCACTGCTCTCTGGTTGTGGTAGGATGATTCTATTGCCTGATAACAGCTGGGTAAAAACTGTCCCTGAATCTGGAGGTGTGTGTTTTCATACTTCTATGCCTTTTGCCTGATGGGAGAGGGGAGAAGAGGGAGTGGCCAGGGTGCAACTCGTCCTTGATTATGCAGCTGGCCTTGCCGAGGCAGCGTGAGGTATAAATTGAATCAATAGGAGGATGGTTTGTGTGACGGTCTGGGCTGCGTCCATAATTTGCTGCAATTTCTTGCGGTCTTGAATGGAGCTGGTCCCAAACCAAGCTGTGATGCATCCTGATAAAATGCTTTCTACGGCGCATCTGTAGAAGTTGATGAGAGTTGCTGGGGACATGCTGAACTTCCTAAGTCTTCGAAGGATGTAGTGGTGTTGATGTGATTTCTTGGTCGTTGCTACAATATGGGTGGTCCAGGAGAAGTTGTTGGTGATATTAACTCCTAAGAATTTGAAGTTTTCAACCATCTATACTTCAGCACCGTCAATGCAAGCTGGGGTATGTGTACCACTTCACTTCCTGAAGTCAATCACTATCTCCTTTGTCTTGCTGACATTGAGAGAAAGGTTGTTATCTCGACACCAGGACATGAGTTTCTCGATCTCCTTCCTGTACTCTGTCTCATCATTATTTGATACCCGGCCCACAATGGTGACCTTTATCCAATCTCCTGCTTTCACCATTGCAATCCTTCAAGACGCTGTTCCTCCTCCTTCACACATCACAATCGCTAACTGGTGCAGCTGAAAGCCACAATTCTGGAAGGCACTGATAGGAGTAAGGTTTAGTGCAAGGTAAAGCCATGTTACAACATGACTATATTTTGATTCCAGCACAATACTCACAATGACAATTGTGCTCTTCAAACCACTGTTAAAACTTTTAAAGAGATAATCAAAGAATGTGTAGTAATTATGGTTAATTGATCGACGAGTTTTTCATGTATATAAAGGCAGCATATATACATTCAGAATATCATTCTGCTGACCACACTAGACATTTCCATCTTGTTGCCAGTAATGGTGTTGTGAAGGGTGTTACATATTAAAGTATACTTACGTTTGTGTATTAGCTTTAATGCAAAAGTCATTCTGCTTCACTGACAATGTTTCTTCTATTGCTTGAGATTGAACACTGGGGAATTTAAGGACAAGCACATCTTGAAAATTAGCAATTAGCTGCATTAAATGTTACATGCATGCTTTACAGTGCTCCAGATTATCAGAGAGGATGGAGGAGCAGCACTGTTTCTTGAAAGAAGGGACTTTAAACATCATGAAATGATTAACATTAAGTTTAACATTAAGGAAAACATTAAGTCCATGTTGTTTAAAACCAGTTCTACATTTGGCCCCATTCCCTAGAGTGATGCAGCATGGAAACAGGCCCTTCAGCCTAACTTGCCCACATCAGCAAACATGTCCCAGTTCCAGCTTTAGGGTGGCACGGTGGCATAGCAGTAGCGTTGCTGCCTTACAGCTCTTGCAGCGCCAGAGACCCAGGTTCGATCCCGACGATGGGCGCTGTCTGTATGGAGTTTGTACGTTCTTTCTGTGACCGTGTGGGTTTTCTCTGAGATCTACGATTTCCTCCCACGCTCCAAAGATGTACAGGTATGTAGGTTAATTAGGTTGGTGTATATGTAAATTGCCCCTAGTGTTAGTGTGCGTGGATCACTGGTCAGTGCAGACTCGGTGGGTCGAAGGGCCTGTTTCCACACTGTATCTCTAAACAAAACTGAACTACACGAGTCCCACCTGCCCGCGTTTGGTCCATATCCCTCCAAACCTGTCCAATCCATGTACCTGACTAACTTTTTATTAAAGTTGGGATAGTCCCAGCCTCAAGCTGCTCCTCTGGCAGTTGTTCCATGCACCAGTAGACAATAGACAATAGACAATAGGTGCAGGAGTAGGCCATTCGCCCCTTCGAGCCAGCACCGCCATTCAATGGCTGATCATCCCCAATCAGTACCCCGTTCCTGCCTTCTCCCCATATCCCCTGACTCTGCTATTTTAAAGAGCCCTATCTAGCTCTCTCTTGAAAGCATCCAGAGAACTTGCCTCCATCGCCCTCTGAGGCAGAGAATTCCACACCCACCACCCTTTGTGTGGAAATTGCTCTTGCTCTTTCCTGTTCTCTTGCAAATTGTTCTCTCTCAAGTTCTCATCCAGTTCCTGTCTGGAACTAATTCAATAGCTAAATGCTGCAGATAGTAGAAGTTCAAAATTAAACGTGAAATTGCCCGAACAGTCAGTGGCTTAATTATTTTATTTTCTTTCTGTTATTCATGTAGACCACTTAAGTATTTGCAGCAATTTTCTATTTCTCAGATCCATTTGACTCTGTTTCTACCACCGCTATAGACAATGTATAAAGTACTCTCTGCATAAAAAATCTTTCACTCACACCTGCCTACATTGTAAAATGGAATCATCTGACTTGAGAATGAGCTTTGAGAACAGCTTTCCTTGGTCCCCTCTACCTAAAGCAATCTTGTATGCTTGTGTCAAGTGTCTTCTCAAACTACTTTTCTCCAAAGACAACAATTCCAGCTTCAGCCTTAATGCTTTAACTAAAATAGGAAGATTAAATGAGAACTTACCAGTTTGAAGTTTGATCTTTATTTTATGAGGAGTTACGATGAGGGATTACATGAAGAAGCCCGCCAGCCCGCATGCGCGTCAATCTTCAAATGATAGGTGTGAAATCACAGGTAACAGTTGTTGAACTGATTATAGGAAGATTCGAGAAACTAGAACTACCACATGACCTTTATGAGAAGAGGGTTGGGAGCGGAGGGCACGTAATCCCTCATCGTAACTCCTCATAAAATAAAGATCAAACTTCAATCTGGTAAGTTCTCGTTTAATCTTCCTATTTTACTTCGGAGTCACGTGAGTGACTACGTGAAGATTTCAAAGCTCTGTGATTTCATGCCGCGAACACGATTTCACACCACACACTGCATCAGTTGACCAGAAATGCTTGAAAACTAATAATGCATTCAGACATGACATAGATTTAAAACATGCTGATGCTTTTAATAAACAAATGATATATAAAAAATAATAGTGACCCCTCATATCCGGGATTAACTATAGAACAGAACCTAAAATTGAGTTGGCAAACAACCCCGGCCTGGCAATGGGTTTATTATAAAAATTTTGGAATGTTCGCTCGTTCGACCATCCTGCAGTCGCTAGGATGTGGTCCAGCGGAACGTCCATAACCCTCGCTGCTGATGTTGTTGCAGCCCTGGTGGAGTGAGATTTAAAAACATCAGTGTCCACTCCTGCACAAGCCAATACACGTCTTAACCACCTGGAGATGGTCTGCACTGATACCCTCTTGTGTGATTTTTTATAACTGATAAACATTGCTAGTTCAGTGGCTCTAAGGTTCTTTGTGATCTTAAAATCATCCAAGTATGCCATGACAATGTGATTTTGAGCTCTGTAGCCCAAGCACCGGTTTCAATAATTTGGTAAATAATCTGGGGGCTGAACCCATTAGGCAACGCTTTAAACTGCCACGGTTGCCCCATCCAGCTAAACTTCAAATATCTCCGGTGATCCCTGTGAATGGGTACCGAATAGTATGCATCTTTGAGATCCATGCATGCCATAAAGCATCCTTTGGAAATCAGTTGTTTGGCAGTAACGAAGTTTTCCATTTTTAAATGTCTATACTGCACATAAGAGTTAAATTGAGTTAAATCAAGGATGATTCGGCACCCTCCAACTTTCTTTTGTCTGGTAAATATATTAGAAACAAATTGGTGATGTTCATGACTCGACTTCTAGATTACTTTTGTGTATAATGTGTGAATTTCAGCTTGTATATCCAAACCTTCCTGTTGGGAATGAACAAATGTCCGGCTTGGTGTATGCTATGTGGGTGGCAATGAATTGGGAAGGAATTCAATTTGGAACCCTTGTATACTGTGCAGTATAAAAGGATCTGATGTTATCCAACGCCATTGATTCAAGAACAAGTGTAATCGACCACCAACTTGTAACCGGACCACACAACCAATGTTCCGGAAATAACCAGACCCACCTACCTCCATGGTTACCGGTGGTTTTATGGTAGGCCCAAAGGCCTCTCATGCAGGTTCTATTTCCGCCCCCGCAGTTTGGGGGGTAGGGTTGCCGGAGTGCGCGGCTTGCGCATATTACACGAATGCTGGCCTAGGCCTTGGCCTAGAAAAGACCTCTGCCCATCGAATTCGGTTTTTGAGCTGCCACCAGCTTCAGCGAACCGCTTACTGCTGATGGAAGCGTAGGGGTGCTGCCGCCGAAATGGTGAAGCTTTGCTAGTCATTGGAGCCTTGATCAGCCCGACAGCTTTTGCTTCTTCGTCCAGGTTCTTAACCTGTTTCGGTAGATCTTCTCCGAACAGAAGATTCGGTGGCTGGACATTGCTGGCCCTGCACAATCCCGCAAATTTGGGGTTCAAGGCAGGTCGGATGGCGTTCTTCCGAAAACAGTTTATTTCGAAATGTGCCTTGCACATCAACGCCAGGGCATCCTGCTGTACATCTGACAAGGGTCCCCCATCCATAGACTTGGCGAATGCCACAATGCCTGAAGCCAGCAATTTCAGGATTCTTTGGAGCTTCATCTGGGCTTTGATACCCCCTCCAATATATCCCCAGATAGAGCTGTTCACAGCCGGCACGTTCAGTGAAGCACAATTTCCAGGTGTATGGTATTTTGCAGTTGTTTCCACCACCACCTGTTCCTGCAGCTGGTGCGATGTGAGGTAATTTATGCTTGCAGCTAGTTCCTCTTGCAGTGGCTCCCCTGTTTCCGAGGGTATCGCAAATTTTGATGCCATGACAGGTAATTCTGGTGCCTCACGTATGTCGTGCATTCTGGTATGCTCCCCAGACATACCTCCAAATTCGGAGTCAGGCCAGAACTGACCCCGTACGCTCCCCTCCTCAGAGTGGGAGACATTATGCAGCCCTGGACCAGGCGCTGCCGCAGGCCCCCGAGGAGACCGGCGCTGATATATCTCCGTTTCACGGAGCATATCATGATGGAGCATCCTTTCCATAAGGTGCTCCATCCGGGATAAACGCCCGAAGACTCTATCCATTGTAGGAGGCGAACCCTCCTGGCCTGACTCATCTGAGTCAACAGGCCTATCAGACTTCTTCTTGGCTTTCCCCCCTTTCGGGGTTGCCAAGGCGTTTTCGGCAAGCACCAAGTCTGAAGTAGCTGACCGCACCGTTAGCGACTCGGATGGCGATATCGACGGCCGCTGGCTACCCGCACTCCCGCGGTCCTCCGTAGCCGGTTTCCCCACGACCCGTCTGGACTTCGCCCTGGATTTCTCCATGATTAATTCGAACTTGAACACTAACAAGATTTTTAATGAACATATCCATGGGTATAATACTAAATACTCAAATAATAAAATATCTTTATACGCGGATGATATATTACTGTACATTACAAAACCTCAAATCACTATACCAAATATATTAAACTTAATTGAAGAGTTTGGATCTTTTTCTGGATACAGAATAAACTGGAATAAAAGTGAAATTATGTCAATAAAACCGAAAGACTCAACACATCTTTTAAAATTCCCTTTTAAAATAGCTACAGAAACATTTAAATACCTGGGAATCAAAATTACCACAACATATCAAGGTATGTTTAAAGCAAATTTTGAGCCTTTACTTAATAAATTAAATACATTAATTACATTTTGGAAAACGCTCCCGATGTCGAATAGGCTGAATAAATGCAATAAAAATGATCTTTCTTCCACAAATTTTATACCTATTTCAATCGATTCCTATATACTTACCAAAGAAGTTTAAAAAAAAACTGGACTCAGACATTACTAATTTTATATGGGACTATAAATCACACAGAATACAAAGTACACACCTGAACAAACCCAAAGTACTAGGGGGCTTAGCACTCCCTAATTTCATGTATTATTATTGGTCAGTAAATATTAAAAATATGATTCAACTGATGGATAATTCTGCTCAGCAAGTGGATTGGATTGTAATGGAGAGAGAGGACTGCTCCTCTAGAAACATTGGAGCGATCCTCCTCTCACCAACGAAACTGAATAACATAAACTATAATAAGAACCCAATCATACATAGTACAATCAGAATTTGGAAACAAATAAAACAAAATTTAAAATTAAGAAATTTTTCACTTTTATCTCCCATAGTTAATAACCCTTCGTTTAATCCCTCTACTACAGATAAAGCCTTCATACAATGGGATAGACTAGGAATTAAAACGTTCGGTGACCTGTATGAAACTGGAAAATTACTATCATTTCAGCAATTACAAATAAAATATAAACTTGGAAATAATCAATATTTTAAATATTTTCAAATATGTGACTATTTGAAAAAATATATAAAAGATCATTATAATAGCCCAGTAGATGTTTTGGATGATGCAATGCAGATAAAAGCTGATTCAGCAAATTCAATATCATATTTGTATAATATTATCTTAAATGTAGAAATACCATCTACGGAAGGTATTAGAAGAGAATGCGAACAAGATTTAGCTATTAAAATCTCAAAGGAAAAGTGGAATGAATACTTATTAAAAGTGCATAAATGTTCGATAAATGTAAGACATACTTTAATACAATTCAAAATTTTACATAGATTATACTATTCTAAAACTAAAATCCATAAAATGTTCCCAAATATATCATCAAACTGTGATAAATGTCAATCTCAAGAAGCTACTATAGTGCATTCATTTGTCTTTTGTACAAAAATTCAAAAATTTTGGATTGACATTTTTGAAATCTTTACAAAATTATTTAAAATAAAACTGATACCCAAGGCAGAATGGATTATCTTCGGAATAACGGAAGATAGTCCAGAACTAAATGTGTTTCAAAAGAAACTAATAGACTATGGGTTAATAACTGGAAAAAAGTTAATCCTAAAATTTTGGAAAAATGCTCCAATACCAACTATAAACATGTGGATTTCAAATATGTTTGAAACATTACACCTAGAAGAGATAAGACTCCTCCTGGCAGGTAAACCAGACCACTTCCATCTGACGTGGTCGGCATTTATAGAATTATTACAAATATAGGGTGCAAAGGTACTTTAAAAAAACTGAGGTCGAGTAGGGGGGGGATGAAAATTGGAGATTTGGTATGTCCCATTTGCGGGATGCTGATAAAAAAGGTATTTGTTCTTCTCTTTTTCCTTTCTCTTTTTCTTCTTCTTTTCTAGGGTCTACATCTTAACTCTTTTTCTTATAGGGTCTTTGTTCTTTCTTGTTGTCACGTTTTTTTTTTTTTTTTTTACACTTTCACCTTTTCCTTCACTTTCCTCTTTCTCTTAATCTTATCCTCTCCCTTTATCAATGTAAAAAAAAAAAAACGGAGTACATTAATTGTAATAAAATATATGTGACGAGTACTAATGGATGTGGTTGTAACGTAATGTGCTTCTAATAAATACAATTTAAAAAAAAATTTTTTTAAAGATTTTTAACGAACAAAAACAACCTCAGAATAAGTTTAAAATTTTTAAACATACCACTGGAGGAGCGACGCACCTCCCAGCCAGTCGTGCACAATGCGTAAGATGTATTGACGCGCATGCGGGCTGGCGGGCTTCTTCACGGAGTCACTCACGTGACTCCGAAGTAAAATGTCTCTTCATTGGCACTATTCTAATAAATCTTTTCTGCACCTCTGGAATTTTCACATCCCTTCTATCATCGGAAGCAATGTCTGACTCAATACACAAGCTGTGACCTCACCACTATTTTGTACCGGTTCAATATTAATGTTTTTGTATTCTGTTCTTTTATTTATGGATCTCAGGATCCTTATTCTGTACTAAACACTCTCCCACTGTGGAAGTGTGCTCTTCCACTTTGAAGACTGATACACATACACTCAGGTCCAGCTACTTTGCACATTTCAAAACTATGCCATTTACTCTACATTGGCTACATTGTTCTATTTTTGCCAGTGTTTCACTTCACACAACTCTTCGATAGAATTAACGTGATTTAGAAGTTGTGAAACTAGCCAAAAGATTGGAGTAACTTGAGTTAATGACTTTTGTCTGAAACTATATAGTAAATCTTTGAGTAGTTTGTACTTAGTTTAGTTTAGAGATACAGTGCGGGAAAAGGTCATAAAGCCCAACGAGTCCCCACCGACCAGCGATCCCCGCACATTAAGATTATTTTACCTACACACACTAGGGACAATTTACACTCATACCAAGCCAACTAACCTACAAACCTGTACGTCTTTGGAGTGTGGGAGGAAACCGAAGATCTCGGAGAAAACCCACGTGGTCAGGGGGAGAACGTACAAACTCCATACAGACAGCATCCGTGGTCAGGATTGAACCCGGGTCTCTGGCGCTACAAGTGCTATAAGGCAGCAACTCTACCGCCGCGCCACTGTGCCGACCGATCATAGGTGACACCACTGCGGTTGGCCAGATGACAGATAATAATGCATGGAGTACAGCATGGAGAACCTAGTAACATGGTGAAGAGACAATTGCTGCTCTCTCAATGTCAGCAAGATGAAGGAGCTAGTTATTGACTTCAGAAAATGTAGTGGAGTACATGCCTCAATCTGCATCAGTGATTCCAAAGTGGAAATGATTGTGAACTTCAAGTTTCTTGGTGTTAATATTCCCAGCAGTCTGTCAGCACCAACCATATCAAAGCGACAGCCAAGAAGGCACATCAACACCTCTTTTTCCTCAGAAGACATTCAAACATGGCTGATCTCTCCATCCCTCTCAACCGCATTCCACCTCTTCTTCCCGTATGATTTGACACCCGTACTAATCAAGAACCCATCCATCTTTGCCTTAAAAATATCCATTGACTTGCCTTCCACAGCTGTTATGTGGCAATGAATTCCACAGATTCACCACGCTCTGGCTAAGGAAATTCCTCCCCATCTCTTTTCTAAAGGAATGTCCTTTTATTTGGAGGCTGTGCTCTCTGGTCCAGGACTCTCTCACGAGTGGAAAAATCCTTTCATCATCCACTCTGTCTAGACCTTTCATTATTCAATAACTTTCATTGAGATTCCTCCCCTCATCTTTCAAAATTCCAGTGAGTACAGACCCAGACCCATCAAACATTACATGAACCAAATCATCCCCAGGATCGTTCTCATCAACCTCCTTTGGCTCTCCGCAAAGCCAGCACGTCCCACTGTGATAAGAGGCCCAAAAATGCTCATAAGATTCCAAATGGGGCCAGCTTTCCTGGAGAACATGGATTGATGCTGTTTTGGATTGAGACCTTCTTCAGCCCCAAAGTCCACAATGTGGTAGAGGTGAATCTGGCAGTACCCTAACTTATGGAAGGACCTTTCACAAGCCTGATAAAAGAGGGGAAGAAGCCTTTGTCCTGCCCCAGCTTTCTTCTCCCCCCACTGCATCCCCCCCAACACCTACCCCACCACAATTGGTCAGAAGAAGGATCCCAACCCAAAACGTCACCTATCCATGTTTTCCTGAAATGCTGCCTGAGTTACTCCAGCACTTTGTGTGTTTTTTTTAAATCCCAATCAAAGACTCGGCCCACCCTGATAATTCCTTCTTCTTCCCACTCCAATTCACCAGAAGATACAGATGCTTGAAAATGTGCACCATCTAATTCAGGATTACATGTGGCCAGAGGCTTCTGCCTCTCTTATCTGAAGGGTCCTTCCATAAGCTGGGATACTGTCTGAGTGATCTGTATCTTTTGCGGACATTGGACTTTTTCTCGAGAACTGATGCGCTACAATGCTGAGTTTTATATTCTGCACTCTTGTATCATAAGATCATAAGTGATAGGAGCAGAATTAGGCCATTCGGCCCATCGTCTACTCCGCCATTCAATCATGGCTGGTCTACCTCTCCCTCCTAACCCCATTCTCCTGCATTCTCCCCATAACCGCTGACACCTGTGTATTTCTCTATCGTACTTGAGTTTGGCTTAATTACCTTTATGTATCGCATTATCCAATTTAATTGGATAGCATGCAAAACAAAGCATTTCACTGTGCCTCGGTACATGTGACAATAATAAACTTAAACCCGTATTTACACACACTGCTAAATAGAAGCACTAATAGTAAGATTAAACGAGAACTTACCAGTTTGAAGTTTGATCTTTATTTTATGAGGAGTTACGTTGGTGATTACGTGAAGAACCCCGTCAGGGCGCATGCGCGTCAATCTTCAAAGCAGCGGTATGAAATCACAGACAAAACCATAATTGAAGTAACATATTAAGATGATCAACATGAGAACTACCATTATGACCTTTTTTCTATGAGAGAGGGTTGGGCGTGGCGGGCACGTAATCACCAACGTAACTCCTCATAAAATAAAGATCAAACTTCAAACTGGTAAGTTCTCGTTTAATCTTACTATTTTACTTCGGAGTCACGTGAGTGACTACGTGAAGATTTTAAAGCTCTGTGATTTTTATGCCGCAGATCAAAATCCCGGCTTCTCACTGCATCGATTGACTGAGTATCATCAAAAATGCTGTAAACATGACATTGCATATCATGCAAAAACAAAACAGTTTTATTTTTGGTCATAAAACAACCAATAAACCCTCTTAATGTAGGGCAACAAACGAAACAGAATGAAACAGTATTGAAAACAGACTTTAAACAATAGCAACAGCACTCAATATTGAGTTAGCAAACCGCCCTCCATCAGCAATCGGCCGATGGTAGTATTGCTGAAACAAAAGTTCATTTTTCCAACCTGCGGCTTTTAATATATGGTCGATGGGAACGTCCATCACCCTGGCCGCAGATGTTGCTACTGCGCTAGTGGAATGAGATGTAAATACATACATGTTAATTCCTGCCTGAACCACCTCTTGCTTTAACCACCTTGAGATAGTCTGAACTGCCACTCTTTTATGTTGGCTTTTTGTAACTGACAAATAATCCTGTTTCTTCTTGTCTTAAAGCCCTTGTGGCTTCAATGTAATGTAACAAATGTGTCCTTACACATAAACCTGGAGCTGTAGGATATGCTGAGAACACAATCTTAAAACCTGTCACACCTGGCCTGCTTTGTTTGAGCAGGTCAGAAATATAAAACAGAACATTCTCTGTATTCACTTCCATTCTCTCAAACTGAAGTTTTTTGGAAAGTCTGCACTCTCTGTACTGACACCAATGCCATTAGCATAGCCAATTTCATGGTTAATTTTAACAAAGTTATAGCCGTGACAGGGACCCAATGACGAAGTATGTTACGAACAACGCTTACCTTGCAGATTACCATATACCTAGGCTTAGGCGGTTTGGAATTAGATTCCTTTCATCAACCTAGATATGAGAGGGTGAGAACCTATACTTTGTGTCCGTGTACCTATTACAAGATATGCGGACAAAGCACTTCTAGCTGTATTGATAGCAGTATAGCTAAGACCTTCATCATAATAAAGTGTAGATAAACTCTAACACATTTTCAATAACTACAGTATCATATTGAATATTCTTTTGAACACAATATTGTTCCTTTTTTTTTTTTTTCATAAGTCATATACTGTTTTTGAGTACTCTTTCTCCAGACTGCAGCGAGTATATACACCGTTGGCCTAGAAAGTCCTCGACCAATGTAAGGCATTCTTGAAACCTGCAAACTAACAGATCCATACCGTCACATAACGGATAAACTTAATGCGTTACTGGATGCTCCAGCAAATTCCTACTGTTTGGAATCAGCAAAAAGAGGTTGGATCGCTATCTGTAACATCAAAGGGAACCAGGCAATTTGGTATCACCAAAACCCCTGAAGCGGCATCCTGCTTGATTTTCTCAAAGCAGAATGGTGGGAAAATGTACACAAACATATCATCCCAATTTAGTGAAAAAGCATCAATTGCCACTGCCCCTGGATCTGCTGCCTATGAAACATATTTTGGCCTTCCATATAGAAGTACTATCTTCTTGAACACATCCTGGTTCCACATCCACTCTGTGTTATGATGGAATTTTCGTGAGCTGCCATCTGGTACTACATTAAGTTTCCCTGGCAGATAGATAGCTCCAATCCAAATCTCTCTATCCCTACTCCAGGTCCAATTGTATTTGCCAACCTGTCACATGATAACGATTTGATTCCACCCATGTGATTCATATCAGCAACTGCTGCAGTGTTGTCTATTTTGCACTGCACATGCAAACTAGTTTAGTTAGTGCCATAAGCCTTGAGTCCATAAAATACTCTTGGTTAATTCCCCATGTATGCAGAAGCAATGTTCATCTGTCTCCAGCGCTGGATCTTGTATCAGTAGCACCCTACCGAAGTGCTCTGACATCTGTCTGCAAATCATGGAAGCTTGGTCCAATAACACTTTGGAACTACTAGTGGACACATGCTGAATCCACCATTGTACATCAGCAACAACCTCTATTGATGGAAGCATAGGTCTATTATAATGACCCCAATGTATCCTCAATGCTTTTTCCTTTGACCTTTGTAATTGTAGATAATAAAGTGGCCATATTGAACTGCTGGAAATGCTGCCAGCCATTACCACAGCAGTCTTGTCACCTGGCTAATTGAAGGCTGTGTGTTAGCAATTAACTTGATATAGCTCTTAATTAGCTGTACCCTTTTTTGCCTGGGCAAGGTCACAATGATGTTGATTAAGTCCATTGTGAACCCAACTAGTCAATTTGTGTCACAGGTATAAATTTAGATTCCTCAGAATAGCTTATAAAGCCCAATTAAAAATTGGTTTTTACCAACTGCCACTGATGCTTCAGCTGTTTCCTTTGATTGTCCTACAATCAGGATATTATCTAGCTAAGCCATGAGCACATGACCTTGACTTCTCTTCATGCCTAGAATAGGTTTTAACAACTTTCTAATCCCTCTAGGAGCTGAAGACAAACCATTAGGCAGTGGATTGTATTGGCATAATTCCCCATCCAGCTGAATTTTAAATCTTCTATCCTGCAAATGAACAGACACTGAATCCGCATCTTTAAGATCTCCTTCACAAACGTTTCCATCTTAAAATGTCTTTACCGTACAAAAGGGTTAAGCCTATTCAGGTCTGTATAATTCTGCATCCCCCCATCCTTTTTTGGTCTGGGAAAGATATTGGACACAAACTGATGGCTTTGGTAAACTGCCTTAGCAATTACACCTTTATTACATAAGCTTGCAAGTTCCAGCTGAACTTCCAATTGTTCAGTGATACTGAAGTCAAACTCCTTTTTTGGAACATGTTGCATGGGTAAATCAGAATTTGCATTTAAGCTTTATTCGATGCCCTTGAATAACCTTCAGTATAAACATATCTGAGGTAAACATTTAATTGTATCACATTAGATCTGTCTACATGAGAACCAGACCCTCTTACCTCCTTACCACCTGGCATTCTTCCCCGGCCTTGAGCTGGATATCTCACCTCCGTGGCGGTGCTACAGCCGAACGCCAACTGCGCTGCATCATAGCTGGACTCGTCCCTTGCCCGGACCAGTCTGCTCCCTTATAGGGATACTTCCGCTTTGGTGAATATGTGGCTGCCGTCTTAGCCTCCTCCTCCAGCTCCTTCACCTGCTGTGCGAAATCCTCGCCAAACAGCTGTGCCAGTTGCACTGTGCCAGGCTGGCAGAGTGAAGCATATTTAGCATTGATGGTTGGTCTAATCGCATCTTGCGGAGGCAATTGATCTCAAAGTGGGCACTCCACAATAACGCCTTTTGTTGTAATTTGTCATGCCCTCTCCATCCACCATCCTGGCAAAGCTCGTTATACCAGATGCCAGCAACTTTAAAAATATGCTGGAGCTTCACATGCTCCTGGGCTTTCATAGTATGCCCATCTTACCCCAATTCTTCCTGTTCCCAACAGGAACTTTTAACAGTCCACAGTTGATTGGGGCTTCATACTTCGTTACTATCTCATCCATTGTCAGCTCCTGTAGCTGATGTGAGACTTGGTAATTTATGCTGGTGGCAAGTTCCTCACCCAGAGGCTCACCAGCATCCGACAACATGGCAAACCGTGCTGCACACGGTGTCAGCTCTGGCAGCTGCCTACCCTCTCTTTGGAAGTCGTCGGACTCAGGGTCAGAGCGTATCTGCCCTTCTGCACTCACCTCTTGCAAAGAGGGTGCTTTCAAGCAGGCCTCTACTAGGCACTGCCAGCGGAGCCGTCCCCACGGCCTCCCGCCTGCACAACTCCTCCTGGAGTATGGCTTTATGAAGCAGGCCTCTCCTAGGCACTGCCAGCGGAGCCTTCCCTAAGGCTTCCCGCCTGCACTACTCCTCCTGGAGTGTGGCTTTATGAAACAGAACCTCTCCTAGGCACTGCCAGTGGAGCCTTCTCTGTGGCTTCCCTCCTGTATTACTCCTCCTGGAGTGTCTCTGTGGAGCAGCCCCTGTATGAGCTGCTCCTTTTGGATAACCGCTGGGGAACGGTACCCTGTCCCCGACGGGACTCTCGTGGCCCGACTCTGCGGAGTCTATAGCCCTGACAGACTTGGCTTATGCCGACCGCCCGACTGGCGTTGGCTGTGTACCCGGCTGGGCACTTTGCCAAGTCTGTCGCCGCACCGCTACCGGCTTGCGACTCCCCCGAGGTGACAGGCTGCCTTTCAGAGACTGCGTCCCGCAGCTCTCTCTCTCCTTGTCGGCAGCAGCCTGCACCTTTTCCTTGTTCCTGTATATGGGGAAAAAAAACAGACAGAAACAATTTATTTACTTTTTTCTAACTCCTCCAAAGTCTCCCCGACTTTGGTGGAGCTGTATTTACTCACGTTGCAGCAGGAGCTCCGAGCTCCCGCTGCCGTTGTCGCCAATGCGTCCGACGTAATGACGCGCATGCGCCCTGACGGGGTTCTTCACGTAGTCACTCACGTGACTCCGAAGTAAAATTATAATTGATGAATGATTTTCATTGCCTTTTTTTTCAAACCTATCAGTGCTCACGTTGAAATATAATTTTAGCGTTGAATTATAATTTCCTGTTGAATTATAATTTATACTGATTAAATCTCTATTATATACTCGTGTTATACATGCACAGGAAAAAACAGCCACATGCCTATGTTTTCCCCTTATCCTTTTAAACCTACTTGATCTATGATGTTTTAAATGTTATGTCCTCTGGTTATTGATTCCCCTACTCTGAGTAAAAGACAGAGCAATTACCCGATATTTTCCTCTCATGATCTTATACACCTCAATAAGATCACCCCTCATCCTCCTGTGCTCCATGGAATAAAGTCCTAGCCTGCTCAACCTTTCCTTTTTAGCCCAGGCCCTCAAGTCATGGCAGCATCCTCATAAATTTTCTCTGCACCCTTTCCAGCTTGGCAACATCTTTCCTCTATAGCAGGGTGACCAAAACTGAACACAATCCTCCTAATGTAGCATCACCAATGTTGAGTGCAACTGTAAGATAACCAACCAACTTCTCTACTAAATGCTCTGATTAATGGCCAATGTGCCATAAGAGTTCTAGACCACCCTATCTACCTGTTACGCCACTTCCAAAGAACAATGTACCAGCACTCCTCGGTTCCCTTGCTGTCCAGATCCCTGACATTCACTGCGTGTCTTGCCCTGGTTTGACTTCCCAAAATACAACACCTCACATTTATATGTATTAACTCCATTAACCATTCCTCACCCCACCTGCCCAATCAATTAAAAACCTCCTACAATTTTTGATAACCATCTTTGCTATCTACAGTGCCATCCACTTTAGCATCATCTGGAAATTTAGTAATCATGCTTTGTTTGTTTCCATCCAAATCATTGATGTACTGAAGATGACAAACAGCAATGGGCCCAGCACCAAACCCTGAGGCACACCACTAGTTACAGGCCTCCAGTCCGAGAAGCAACCTTCCACCATCACCCTCTGCTTCCTTCCATGAAGCCAATTTGCTACCCAGTTGACTAGCTCTCCTTGAATCCTATAGACAAGATCTACAGCTCTGCCCTCATGAACTTTTTTGGTTACATCGTCAAAAAACATAGTTAGATTCATGAGACACAATCTCCCATGTACAAAACAATGTTGACTATTACCAATTTTCCATTTTCTATCTAATTGCATGTATATCTTATCCCACAGATTGCTCTCTAGTATGTCTTAATGTATGCATAAAATCTCTTGGGATTATCCTTAATAGTATCTGCCAGAGCTATCTCCTGCCCCCTTTTTGCCCTCCTGATTTCCTTTTTTAGCATGCTCCTCAGTTTCCAAAGCTCCTCCAGGGATACACTTGATCTCTCCCCCATGCCTCCTCATTCTCAACCAGAGCCGTAATTTCTCTCGTCATTGAAACTTCCTTACGCCGACATGCCTTGCCTAAACTCTTGTCACCACCCTTTGAAAAACATCCCTCTTTCCTTTTCCTGCATACAACCTGATCCAGTCAACTTAAGCAAGTTCCTTCAAAAGTGGCCTTGCCCCAATTTAGAATTCTAACCGGCTGGCCCGCCTGTCTTTATCCATAACTATTTTCAAGCTAATAGAACAGTGTTCGCTGCTCCCAATGGCCTCATCCATGAACACTTTTGCACTATTGCACTCAGTCAATATTGGGAGAGTTAAACTCCCCTGCTGTGACAGCCTGTTCATATATATACCTAGTAGTGTGTATTAAATGGTTCTGAATGGTTCAGAGACACATACGATACGATACAATACGATACGATACGATAGAAGGAAATTGGTCTGCCAGCAGTCACAACACACAGTAAGGTACATGAAAACTTGAAATTAAAATTAAATAAAACGTGGAAACAAAAAGAAAAAGACAAGCGACTGTTGTCTGGCTGCCGTGTGCACAACACCTTAACCGGAACGAACGAACAAAGAACCAAACAAACGCAGGCTTTTCCCCTGGGCAGAGGATTCTGAAGTAAAGTGCCCCCCCCCCACACCTGGACCCCCTTTGTGCTCCCACTGTCCCTCACGGCGGTCCCCCCACACCTTCACCACCCCCCTCACGCTTATCGACCACTGATTGCAGGTCGATCACGAGGCCCCACCGCCACTGAAGCTCCCCCTGCTGCCGAGGTCCCGCTGCCACCGAGGTTCCTGTTGCTGCCGAAGCCCCACCACCATTGAGGCTCCTGTTGCTGCCGAAGCCCCACCACCATTGAGGCTCCTGTTGCTGCCGAAGCCCCACCACCATTGAGGCTCCCGTTGCTGCCGAGGCTCCACCACCATTGAGGCTCCTGTTGCAGCTGAGGCTCCACCACCATTGAGGCTCCTGTTGCCGCCGAGGCTCCACCATCATTGAGGCTCCCGCTGCAGCCGCGGCTCCTGCTGCGGCCGAGGCTCCTGATACTGTCGCATCAAAACTGACATAATTGACAATTGCCAAAGTTGAAACTCTTGCTATTCTCTATGTGAAAACCTGCCAGGGGAATTTGGGGCACTCAGTGTTTAGTTTAGTTTAGAGATTGAGTATGAAAACAGGCCCTTCGGCCCACCGTGTCCATGCCGATCAGTAATCCCTGCACATTAACACTACACACTACGGACTATTTACACTTATACCAAGCCAATTAACCTACAAACCTGTACGTCTTTGAAAGGAAACCAAAGATCTCGAAGAAAATCCACGTAGTCACAAGGAGAATGTACAGACAGCACCCACAGTCAGGATCAAACCCGGGTCTACTGGTGCTCTAAGGCAGCAACTCTACTGCTGTGCCATCGTGCTGCCCAATCTCTGACGTAATGTGGCCAGGCTTAATTGTCACTAACACAAGTTTTAATTTTGCTGCAGCAATGAATGCATAAAAGTCATCATATTATCATAAGCAAATGTGAGTGTAAACAATTCATATTTTGCACACAAATGTCTTGTTTGACATTTTGTAATTGACCTAATTCGAAACAGCGATTGAAGAAGCTGTAAGTGGATGAGTTGGGCAAGTGCTTGGCAAATTTACTACGTAGTTACAGCGAGTAACAATCGTGTGAATAGTTACAGACTGATGCACGGGAAGTATTTCAGTCTCTCACTACCTGAGAAAAGCTCAAATTTCCCCTTTGCCTGTAGCCTTGCAAATATTGCTGAAGTATCATAAAATACATTAAAAGTAAGCTGAAGAAGGAACCCAACCCAAAACAGTATCTGTCTATTTTCCTCCACAGATAGGGCCTGGCTCATTGAGTTCCTCCGGCACTTTTTGCTCAGCTATCCTCTCTTTTGATTTGTTGTAGGCTAGCTATATATTTAAGCTCAATATGCTTGATTCTGGCAGTTCTTTCAGGCCATTCAACTGGCCTGAAATGGAACTGGGAGATATTATCAGAGATGGGAAATATTAATGGCAAACAAGTTTTAAGATGCAGATCAGTTGAGAAGAATGATCAGAACATAAAAGATAGGCTTGTGTTAGACTGGAAGAGAACTGATTAATAATGAAAGATGCTTGAAACATATCATTATCTGAAATTGAACTCCTTGGTGAATCTGGAAGGCTGTAATGTGACAAGTTGATGAAATGGGACAGATCGTGACATCCCAAATGTTCCTTGAACTGATGTTGAACTGATGTTGGGATAGTGTAAGAGATAAGGAAAGCAATGGTAGGTAGGTTGACAAAAAGCTGGAGAAAGCTTCAGACTGAAGAAGGGTCTCGACCCGAAACGTCACCCATTCCTTCGCTCCATAGATGCTGCCTCACCCGCTGAGTTTCTCCAGCTTTTCGATTTTTCCAGCATCTGCAGTTCATTCTTAAACAAAGCAATGGTTGAATTGAAAATAGGTCAAAGAATTAAAATAACCAAATAGACAGACGGAAACTTAGAGAGTGAACAGAGGTGATCGTGAAAGAGGACATCACCGTTTGATTGGTGTAGCGAATTGTGTATTCTGAAGTTCTTATCATACACACAACTGGACTATTGGTATAATTCAATGGTAGTACTAGCTCATCTTTACTCGAGATTCTGGAGAAAGACACATTCCATTTTGGAGAGATTTTAAGAAAAAGGCAGTGTGTGAGCGTGTTTTAGTTTAGTTTCGTGGTACAGCATGGAATCATACACTATGTTCTATGTTACCCTAGTTTCACATCCTACATACTAGGGGCAATTCCTTTTTTACAGAAGCCAACTAACTTACAATCCTGCACGTCTTTGAAGTATGGGAGGAAACAGGGGCACCAAGAGAATGTTCAAACTCCATACAGACAACACCTGCGGTCTGGATCGAACCCGGGTCTCTGGCGCTGAAAGACAGCAACACTACTACTTCACCACTGTGCCGTCAATGTGATGTGGCCAAATTATGGATGCATGCTGCAGATTTTGAAACCTCATTACACTGTTGAGAGAACTGCAGAGTAAACCTTATCTATAAGGTATCAGATTCCCAGGCCTGAAAATGACCATTAGAGTGCAGTACAATCCATATCTGAATCACATTATATTCTATATTACAGTTTTGTGGAGTATGATATCACAATCAGTGCATGCAGCCAAATACATTCAACAAGAGAGACACATTGAACTCATTCCAACCTCTAGAAAAACAAGAATACGTTCAGTCAGGATAACACCATCTTGCCTGAATCCTGAACCGTTTAGTCTGAAGGTTCTCTGTTGCTGTTCAATGATGTTTGCCATCTATTTCTATCCAAAGCCATTAAGGAAATGAAGTTTGATGTTAACACAGAGATAACATTTTTTAAATTAAACTGAATTTTTCATTTGTAATTTTATTTTGAGTCTTAGGGTTGAGTCCTAGGATTTTGATGTGCCTTTTTCTTGTTTCCTTTCTCTTGTGCTCTCTTTCATTAATTATCCTTTATGTTATATTATCTTATGATGTTATATTATGTTATATTATATCAAATTAAGTTAATGTTATCCTTTAATTTCATTAATTATCCTTTATCCTTATTAATTATCCTTTGTGGTGGGACTGGTCTTATCTTAAAAAGATGTGAAGAAGCTTAGAATTCACCTTGAGCGATTGTTGCCTGAATTTTATACTGATTTAGGCAGGTGAATGATTGATACAATTCATTGCCATTAAATTTCCCAATCAGCAGCAAAACAAAAATAAACCTTGATGAAAGAAAACAGAGATTTCATCCTTAAAGAAAGTTGGCTGCAAAGATTACTGGATCTCTGTGACATAGGTTTCCCCTTTCCAAAATCCAACCTGTAGGAAGGATCTGCAGATGCTGGTTTAAACTATCTTAATGGTTTAAAGTAGCATCTGCAGTTCCTTCCTACACATCTTGCCTGCTCCACTGCGAAATCTCCTCAAGGTACGTCTACTTTGAAAAAGATCTCTCAAGTCAAGAGAGTCAAGAGTGTTTTATTGTCATATATCCCAGAGAGAACAATTACATTATTACTTGCAGCAGCACAACAGAATATGTAAACATATTACACTGTAAACAATATAATAAACAAGAAAATAAAAGTTCAGTGTGTGTATATACACTTACTCACAAATACACACACACACATATATATACACTGTAGATTATACATATATATAGGTCATATACTGTATATACATACACATTCACGCGTACACACACACAGAAAAAAACACAATAATAGTAAGATTAAACGAGAACTTACCAGTTTGAAGTTTGATCTTTATTTTATGAGGAGTTACGATGAGGGACTACGTGAAGAACCCCGTTCAGCCGCACGTGCGTCAATCTTCAAAGCAGCGGTGTGAAATCACAGGTAATAGTGACTGAAGTATAATAGTAAGATTAAACGAGAACTTACCAGTTTGAAGTTTGATCTGTATTTTATGAGGAGTTACGATGAGGGATTACGTGAAGAGCCCGTCCAGCACGCATGCGCGACATTCTTCAAAGCAGCGGTGTGGAATCACAGGAAACACAATAATTGAAATAAACATAGTAAAGAAAAGGAGAACTAAGATACCAGTTGATCTATAATTGAGGGTGGGAGCGGAGGGCACGTAATCCCTCATCGTAACTCCTCATAAAATACAGATCAAACTTCAAACTGGTAAGTTCTCGTTTAATCTTACTATTTTACTTCGGAGTCACGTGAGTGACTACGTGAAGATTTTAAAGCTCTGTGATTTCAAACCGTGTAACAGTTCATACTTCACTCGCTGCCGAAGTCATTCAAGGGAGGAAGTATGTTATCGTAATCAACCATAATCTGTTTGTAAACAATAATGGTATCTATTAAACAATAACAAAAGACAAAATGCTCCCCCGGGCTTAAATTATATATTTTTGCAGATTTTAAAACTCTTTCTGCAAATAACACAGGTTCTGCTAGCGGCTTGTGGTAGAACGTTTGGAACGTTTTCTCCATGTTCATTCTTTTAGCCGCCGATGTGGATGCTGCCCTGGTGGAGTGAGATGTATATGCATCAGTATCTACTCCAGCAGCTCCCAGTACCTGCTTGAGCCATCTCGAGATGGTTTGGCTCGACACCCAACCATGAGGTTTCTTGTGGCTGACCCATAAGGCTTTTTTTTTTTTCTTTTTTTTTTCCTTTCTCCCTCGAGAATCTCTTGTTGTGTTGATGTAAGTGAATAAGTGAGTCATGACACACAACCGTAGGTCAGGTGGGTATGCCCGGAAATCCATAACTAGGACTCAAGTTCCTGGCTTGCTCTGCTTTAGCAGCTCCTGAATGGTGAATGAGACCCGGTCTGGTGTTATAACCATGTTGTCCAGTCGCAGTAAGTGGAGGGACTGGACTCTTTGTGCTGAGACTAGTGGCATCAGCATGACCGTTTTCAGGGTTAGCTTTTCCAGGGTGAGAGACCTGGCTGGGGACCATCCCCTTAGGTATGTCAGGACCACACTGACTTCCCAGATTTGTGTATACCTAGGTCTAAGAGGGTTGGAGTTGACGATACTCCTCATGAGTTTGATCACCAGCGGGTGAGACCCTATGGCCTGTTGCCCTGGCACCTGTTTTAAGTAGGCTGACAGCGCACGTCTGGCAGTATTGATGGCGCTGTAGCTCAATCCTTCATTATGGTGAAAGTCCCCCAGGAACTCCAGTACATTGGTTATGGTTGCAGATGAGTACGTTGTCCCAGTAGTCGAGCAGTATCTTTCCCACTTCCTGATGCTCGATATGTATTGTTTCCTGGTGGACATACGGTGTCATCATGTTGATGGTCCTGTCAGACAATCCCAGTCCCAGCAGTGGTCTTTTGATAATCTGCAACCCAGTAGGTTAATTTTGCCATGGCATGGATGACTTATGCCTGATACAGGGTGCGTCAATAGGTCTGGGCTACTGGGAAAGGTCATAGGAGTTTCGATGACCATGTCGAGGACCACTGGGAACCATGGCTGTGTAGGCCAGTTGGTACTATCAAAATACCTGAAGCAGAGTCCATCTGTATTTTGCGTAGTACCCTACAGATTAAGGCAGAAGGGGGGAAAAGCATAGAAGAAATAGGTCCCCCAGTTCAGCGCGAATGCATCTATCGCTGCTGCCTCAGGGTGTGGTTCCCAAGGGACATACATTGGTACGTGGTGATTTAGTCTGGATGCAAAGAGATCGATATCTGGTGTGCCATATTGGTTTGTAATTTTAGCAAAAGCTCTAGGATTTAACATCCATTCGGTGTTTATCATTGAATTTGCGTGACCTGGCACTGTATTTAGCTTACCTGGTAGGTAAGTTGCTGATAGCCAAATATGTCTATCGACCCACCATTACCAGATTGTGTTGACCCAATTGTCACATGATATCGATTTTATTCCGCCCATATGGTTAATATAGGCCACCACCGTGATATTATCAATTTGTAAATGAACATGCAAGTTGTGCATATTCCTAGAATATGCTTTAAAACCATAAAACGCACCCAACATTTCCAAATAATTTATGCCCAGTGTTTGTAGGAAAGACGCGTCTAGGTTAGTCCATCTACCACCTGTGCTGGATATGGTATTAGTTGCTCCCCAGCCTTGAGCACTGGCATCTGTTTGTATAGTTAACGTTGGGTTATTGATGATGATAGGGCTGGAACTATGCCAAATGTGTTATATCCACCATTGTAACTCTGATATTGCTTCAATGGGTAGTTTCATGGTTCTGTCAAAGTGACCTGCATGTCGTTTCAACGCCTGTACTTTTGCCCTTTGTAGGTGCTGATAGTGCAGGAGTCCAAATTGTGTAGCTGAAAATGCTGCTACCATTTTGTCAATTACTCTTGCCACTTGTCGGATGGTTGGTCGATTGCTTACCATTAAATTGTTGCACATCTGTGCCAATTCTGCTGCTTTACCTTTTGGCAACGTTACAGACATGTGGATTGAGTTAATTGTGAATCCCAGATAGTCCATAGTTGTGGATAGCGTCAACTTAGATTTATCTGGATGTATGACAAACCCAGGGTTTCAAACAATTGTTTGGTAGCTAATACAGCTGATTTAGCCAACTCCATGGTTTTGCCAACTATTAGGATATCATCAAGATACGCCATGACAATATGTCTTTGTTTCGTTAATGTTGCCAAGGCTGGTTTTAATATCTTGGTAAATAGTCTAAGGCTGATGTCAACCCATTAGGCAACACTTTATACTGCCATAGTTGCCCCATCCAGGTAAATTTTCAGGTATCTGCGATGACCCTTGTGAATGGGTACTGAATAGTAGGCATCTTTTAAATCAATGCTTGCCATAAAGTATCCTTTGGAAATCAGTTGTTTAGCAGTTACAAATGTTTCCATTTTGAAATGTACATACTTAACAAAGGTATTTAGTGAGGTTAAGTCAATGATGATGCGACATCCCCCATCTTTTTTGCTTTTGGTAAATATATTTGAGACAAATTCCAAAGGTTCATGTTTGGATTTCTCAATGACACCCTTTGTAAGTAACCTCACCAGTTCTGCTTGAGCCTCTAGTTCTCTTTGACTGAGAGGGTAAAGACCCTTTGGGGTACGTGCTGAACTGGTGGCATGTTTTCTTGAATGAACTCTATTTTGTATCCCCGAATACTGTTAAGTATATAACTATCATTCGTGAGACACCTCCTGTTAGTACAGTTCCCCCATTTACATGCTGGTAGGAACCAGACCAACCTACCTCCATAGTTATGGTAGTGTTCCTTTCTTCCGTTTGTTCATCCGTCGTTATACTGCTGGATGTACTGCTGATGTACTGCTGATTGGGGGTGGCGCATTTTCCATGGGGTCCGCTCTGGGCCCTGGCCTAAAAAGGCTTTCGGGGATAGTATGCGGACCCCGAGCTTTCACCAGTTCCATAAATTTGACCTTGACTGGTGGACGCGGTGGGGTACTGCCGTCTGGTTTTTTGTGTGGGTCTGCTCGTTCCGGGGCCTGCCCTCATGAGGCCAAATGCTTTGGACTCTTCCTCCAGGTCTTTCACTTGTCCTTCCAAATAACAGGATCTGCGGCTCTGAGGCCGGTGTTTTACACAGTCCTGCAAACCTGGGATTGAGGGCAGGTCTTATTCTCTCCTTGCGGAGGTTGTTTATCTCATATTGGGTGTTGCACAGCAGAGCCAGAGTGTCTTGCTGGTTTGTGGTCATATCCACCCCATCCACGGAACGAGCATAGGCTGTTATCCCTGTCGTCAGGAGCTTGAGGATTTTAGCTCCTGGTTCCGGATACTCTGTCCCATATACCCCCCCCCAGATTTGGCTGTTAACAGCCGGTACATTGAGCGAACTGCAGTTTTCCAGCTCTTGTGCCTCATTAAGTACCTGTCTTGTAGGGGTTTGAGGGACAGGTGGTTAATGCTGGCCGCCAATTTTGGCTGCAACGGCCGCCCTGCTCGTGGTGTAACCACGTAGCGAATCTCCACACCCAGCAGCTCTTCCTGATCCTGTACCCCAAGCGTACTCCCGACATCTTCAGCCAATGACCCCTGTTCCTGACCAGCCCAGCCCTGGTCGCCAACGCTGCCCTGCTTTGAGGGGAAAGCGATGGCCAGTGCATTGTAGAGCACTGCTGTGGGAGTGCCTGATCCCCCTGGCGAGACTGCTCCAGCTCCCGAAGCAAGTCTCGCTGGAGCAGTTGCTCCATGAGCCTTTCCATTCGGCTCAGGCGGCTAGTTCTCCCACTCTCAGGCGGACCCTCCTCATCGGAGTCAGACATAACCGGCCGGTTTGTTTTTTGTCTTACTTTTCCTCCAGCCCGCTGCCGCTCATCAGGCTGCCTAGCGGTACTAGGCTCGGCTCGGTCTCGATGAGGGTGTGCCGCAGCATATGCGGTCCAGGTGCCGCCTCTCGCCCCCCACTGATGGAACACTCCCGTTCTGTTGGAGTTGAACGGGGGGCGGTTTTCTTCCTTTGCCGTGCTGCTCATTTTCCCAGTTCCCCTGGAATACAGAGCAGAGCACAGCTTGCTGATTACGACCACAGAGTAAGACTTACCTGATGGTCCGCTGTTTATTTTCCACCGACGTGTAGTGGGAGCGCCTGTACTCCCGGTCGTCGCTGTTGCACTGCGTGAACGCTAATGTCGCGCATGCGTGCTGGACGGGCTCTTCACGTAGTCACTCACATGACTCCGAAGTAAAATAGTAAGATAAAAGAAGACTAGAACTACCAGATGACATTTATGAGGGCTGGGAGTGGAGGGCACGTAGTCCCTTATCGTAACTCCTCATAAAATAAAGATCAAACTTCAAACTGGTACGTTCTCATTTAATCTTACTATTTTACTTCGGAGTCACGTGTGACCTCGTGAAGATTTCAAAGCTCTGTGATTTCATGCCGCAGATTCAAATCACGGCCTCTCACTGCATTGATTGACTCAACATAATTAAAATAATCAATAATGCATCAACCATAACATTGCTTTAACGAATTAATGGTTTATTTACAAAGAAAACAATAGTAACCCCTCTATCCCAGGGGAAACTATATAACTGAACTTAAAACAGAATCGGCAAAACCCCCCAGCCTTGTAATTGGCTTATGATAAAACCTTTGGAACATTAGTTCACTGGACCATCCTGCGGCCGCGAGGATATGGTCTATAGGAACGTCCATCGCCCTGGCCGCTGAAGTTGATGCCGCCCTGGTGGCATGAGATTTAAAATTATCAGTGTCAATCCCAGCACTTACCAGAACCTGTTTTAGCCACCTTGAGATAGTTTGCTGTGCGTTTTTTTGTGACTAATGAACAATGCTGACTCTGTTCCCTTCAAAGTTCTGGTAACCTCAATGTAATGGGACAAACATGACACTACACACAGGCGGGAATCCTTGGGGTATGCCGAAAAGATAATCTTACACCCTGTCGCCCCTATTCTACTCTGCTTGAGTAGATCATAAACAGAAAAAATGATGACATCTTTTGATACCTCCATGCTGTCTAGCCGCAGTATCTGTAATGTCTGCACACGTTGGGCTGATACCAATGCCATAAGCATGACCACCTTCATGGTGAGTTTGGCTAGAGATAGGACTGTGACAGGAGCCCACTGGTGTAGCAGCATTAGAACTTGGCTCACATTCCAGATAACCGAATATCTGGGCTTGGGAGGATTGGAATTAAAACTCCCTTCATAAATCTGGAGACTAACAGATGTGTCCCCACTGCATGTAATTCTGACATCATGGGTAAATATGAAGACAGAGCACTTCTGGCTGTGTTGATCGCACTATAGCTTAACTTTTGATCGAAATAGAGAGTTGACAAAAACTCTAGCACATCTTGGATGCCTGCATTTTGATATGAAATATTCTGCCATAAACAGAACACCTCCCACTTTCTTATCGAAGAGATGTACTGCTTTTGGGTACTATCCCTCCAGGCCATAGTGATAACATCCACGGTGCGCTCGGATAGTCCTCTCCCCAGGTATGGTCTCCTTAGAATCTGCAAATTAACAGATCAATACGATCATGTAAAGGATGCTGATCGCCAGTTACAGGATTCACCAGTAGGTTTCTGTGTTTGGGAACAATCATGTGAGGCTCAGTAGCCATCTCCAAAACATGAGCATACCATGGCTGAGTACCACCAATACTCCTGAAGCGGAGTCCTGCTTGATTTTTTGCAGGCATCGACTGACGAGACAGAATGGAGGACATACATATATAAACATTCCAACCCAGTGCAGCGAGAACGCATCAACCGCTGCTGCCCCACGATCTGGTTCCCATGAAACATATTTAGGCAACTGATGGTTAAGTCTGGATGCAAACAAATCGATATCTGGTATCCCAAAACGAGCAACAACATTTTCTAATATATCATGATTCAACATCCATTCTATATTGTCATTGAATTGTCATGACCTTGTGTCTGCGATTATGTTGAATCTACCAGGTAAATGGATTGCTGAAATCCAAATGTTTCTGTCAATACACCAGCTCCAGATCTGATTAGCCAACCCATCACAAGCTTTCGACTTGACTCCACCCATATGATTCAGATATGCTACTGCAGTAGTGTTGTCAATTTGAACCTGCACATGCACCTGACTTTTGGTAAAACAATAAGCTTTAAGCCCGTAAAATGTTCCCAGAAGCTCTAAATAATTGATCCCTCGCAATTGCAGAAGGGATGCCTCATCACTTTTCCATCTGCCTCCACAGCTGGAACCCATATCAGTAGCACTCCAACCTAGGCCACTGACATCAGTCTGTAAAACTATAGAAGGTGGGTCAACCAAAATCTTCCTGGAGCTAGTTGCAACATTCATAATCCACCATTGTATCTCAGAAATGGCTTCTGTTGGCAACTTCATAGGCCTGTCAAAATGGCCTGCATGTGCTCTCAATGCTTGTTCTTTTGCTCGTTGTAATTGTTGATAATGCAGAGGCCCAAACTGCACTGCTGGAAAAGCAGCCACCAGCTTGCCAATCAACTTTGCCACCTGTCTAATTGAAGGTAGTTGTTCTTCAACAAACTTAACACATTCTTCAATTAACTGCTGCCTTTTATCACTCGGCATAGTCACTAACATGTGATCTGAGTTAATGGTGAAGCCCAAGTAATCAATAACTTTAACTGGTGTTAATCTGGATTTATCTGGATGGATAATGAACCCCAACTGCTCAAAAGTGAGTTTAACAACTGATACAGATGATTCAGCTGCCTCCCAAGTGTTCCTTACAATAAAATATCATCCAAATAGGCCATTACCACATGACCCTGAGTTCGGAGTAAGCCAAGAATTGGTTTCAACAATTTGGTAAACAATCTCGGAGCTGAGGTTAACCCATTAGGCAGTGCTTTGAATTGCCACAATTGCCTCATCCAGCTAAATTTCAAATATCTCCTATCACCACAGTGAACAGACACTGAGTAATAAGCATCCTTGAGATCTATGCTTGCCAGAAAACATCATTTGGAAACCATTTGTTTGGCAGTAGAAAAAGTTTCCATTTTGAAATGTCTATACTGCACAAAAGGGTTCAGGCTCATCAGGTCCAGAATTATTCTACATCCCCCATCCTTTTTAGACCTAGGAAAAATACTTGACACAAACTGATGGGATTGACGAACCGACCTCAATAACCCCTTTTTTAAAATCTCAATAGGCCTTACTTTGGGGAGAACTGGGGTTGGGGACTGGACATTGTGCCTTCCCCCACAGTGGTAACCATTGTGGGGGGATGATTTTGTGTATAGTGTGAAGTGTCTATGTTAGTCTATGTCCAAGATGGCGGTCGGAAGGGAGAGTGTACGCTGGTGCGGTTTGGCTGCCGCTGCTCTCCCTTCACATTGTGTTTCAGATTTTTTTTTTTGTCTTTTTTGGATCGAATTTCTGTCTTTAATTTGTGTATTGGTGATGTCTTTATAACTTATTTTACTCTGATTATATGTTTCTTTGTTAAATTTTGTGAGGTGTCCTTGAGACTTTTGTATAGGCGCCCTTAAATAAAATCTATTATTATTATAATGGGGTTTTTTTGCACAATATCTCAAGCTCTGCCTGTATCTGTATATTCTCCTCTTGTCAAAACACGAGTGTCCGACGTGGGACATGCTGAGTGGGCGGACACACAGTAGGGTAGAATTCAATTCGAAACCCCTCTATACAGCCCAAAACAAATGGATCTGATGTTATCTCCTGCCATTCTTTGAAAAACAAGTGTAACCTGCCCCCAACTTGAACATCTTCCCCACTTAATTTATTTCCTTCAGGAGCAAAGTCTCTTACCTGCACATTTCCTGACTGAGCTTGTTGCCCCCGGCCCCTCGTAGGGAAATTCATCTTTGTCTTTGTGCCTGTGGCAGGATACCAGGTTTGTGTGTTCGAGAATGAATGACTCGTCCCTTCACCAGTCCCTGAGATAGCACCCCGTTGATAGGGGAAAAACCTTTTGCCCATTCTGCTGGTTGTTGGCACTTTAATGAGGCCCACAGTTTTTGCCTCTTCTTCCAGTTCTTTGACTCGCTTTGCGAGGTCCTCCCCAAACAACAGATTCGGTAACTGAACATTATTAGGTTTGCAGAGTGCTGCAAAATTTGGGTGAATGGCGGGGCGTATGGCACTCTTTCTAAGGCTGTTCATTTCAAAATGTGCACTGCACAAAAGCCCCAGAGCATCCTGGTGAACTTCAGTCATGTGCCCCTCTTCCACCATTCTGGAGAACGCAGTGATACCTGTTGCTAGCAATTTGAGCACCCTCTGGAGCTTCAATTCTTGTGCTCTCACTGCAACCACCATTTGGCCCCATATAACATGGTTGACCACCGGCACCTTCGACAACCCACAGTTAACCGGGGTTTCGTATTTTTTAGCCGTATCGTCCATAGTCAGCTCCTGGAGCTGATGGGAGAGCATATAATTAATTGTAGTAGCCAATTCTTCCCACAATGTCTCCCCTGCTTCTTTGGGGATTGCGAATTTAGCAGCCAAATTAGGTACAAAGACCTCTTGCCCTTCACCCTTTGGGCTATGTACTGCCATTACCTCGGCATCAGCAAAATCCTGACCCGACACACCCTCCTCCTCCATGAAGGGGCGATTATGCAGCCCTACACCTTGTGCTGCTGGCACAGGCTCTCCAACAGCCTGGCGAGAACTCCACTCCTCCTCCCGGAGTGAGTCCTTCTCGAGCAACCTCTCCATCAGGTGCTCTATTTGTGTGAGCCGTGAGCAAACGGACTCTCCTGGAGGTGAAACCTCCTGGCCCGACTGGGTCTATAGGCCTGGCAGACTTGAATGTGGCCTTACGCCCTGCCGGCGCGGCAACGCTGCTCCCAGGCAGCGAGTCTGCAGTTGCAAGTCCCCCTGCTTGCGACAAAGTCGGTGATCTAGGCGGGCCCTCGGTAACCGCACTCCCGCGGTCCTCCATACTTTCCGCCATGGGTCGCCTCGCCTTCACCTTACTTGCTTTCTGCATCGTCGAACTCTAAAAACAACCACCGACACAGAAAGCGACCTCAAGACTACGTTTTCTACTTACCTCGAGGTGTTTTAAACTTACCCGCTGGAGGAGCTCTGCTGCTCCAACCGGCCGCCTGCACCATTGTGTCTGACGTAATGATGCACGTGCGGCTGAATGGGGTTCTTCACGTAGTCACTCACGTGACTCCGAAGTAAAATAGTGCAATAATAATAATGATAATAATCTATTGAAGTTCAGAGCTCATTTGAGTTTATAGTGTTTAATAGCCTGATGGCTGTAGGGAAGAAGCTGTTCCTGAAGGTTCCTGTACCTTCTTCCCGATGGCAGGTGTGAAATGAGTGCGTGGCCAGGATGCTGTGGGTCGCTGATGATGCTGGCCGCCTTTTTGAGGCAGCGACTCCGGTAAATCCCTTCGATGGTGGGGAGGTCAGAGCCGGTGATGGACTGGGCAGGGTTCACAACATTTTGCGATCTTCTTCGCTCCTAGGTGTTCAAGTTGCCGGACCAGGCCACGATGCAACCAGTCTATATGCTCTCTACTGTAACCCTGTAGAAGTTCAAGCGAGTCCGCTCTGACATAATCTCCGTAATCTTCTCAGGAAGTAGAGGCATTGATGTGCCTACTTTATAATTACATCAGTGTGCTGGGTCCAGGAAAGATCTTCGGAAATGTGCACTCCCAGGAATTAGAAGTTTTTGACTCTCTCCACCATTGTCCCATTGATATAAACAGGATTGTGGGTCCTCATTCTTCCTCTTCCAAAGTCCACAATCAGTTCATTGGTCTTAGTGACGTTGAGAGCCAGGTTGTTGTGCTGGCACCATTTGGTCAATCGGTCGATCTCACTTCTATGCTCTGACTCATTACCATCTATAATTTGTCCAACAACGGTGGTGTCATCAGCGAACTTGAAGATGGAATTCACACTGTGTCCAGCTACATAGTCATGAGGATAGAGTGAGTAGAGCAGGGGGCTGAGCACACAGCATGGAGGCGCTCCCGTACTGATTTTTATGGAGGACTGTAGTCTGCAGATGAGGAAGTTGCAGAGGGATGCACAGAGACCCAGTTCGGTGAGCTTGGTAACCAGCTTGGAGTGGATGATGGTATTGAATGCCGAGCTGCAGTCTATAAACAACAGCCTGACGTATGTGTTTTCTAAGAAGAGTACTAGAGCATTCCCTCTTGCAGCACCCTCTCTGTGATTATCTCCCATTTCCCTTTCCCCCGACTCTCAGTCTGAAGAAGCGTCTCGACCCAAAACGTCACCTATTCCCTTTCTCCAGAGATGCTGCTTGTCCCGCTGAGTTACTCCAGCTTTTTGTGTCTATCTACTGTCATAAACTAGTTTGGGGGGGATTGTGGAGTCCAGCATCAGTAAACTCATCCAGCCATCTCTGCAACTGTGAAGAGTTTTCACAGTCAACAGAGCAGAAGCACAACTTGTAACAAATACTGTAAAAGATTTATAATGAAAAATGAAATTAATGTAGAAGCTACAACATCATCAACTTGTTAAAATGGAGAAGGGTCCTGACCTGAAATGTCACCAATCCATGTCTTACAGAGATGCCGGCTGATTTGCTGGGTTACTCCAGCGCTTTGTTTGTTTTTAAATAATGACGTAAATGATTTGACTATTTATGTGAAATAGTCATCTGAAAGATTGACAATCACATATGAAATTACATTGCAGATAGACACAAAAAAGCTGGATGGAGTAACTCAGTGGGTCAGGCAACACCTCTGGAGAAAAGGAATGGGTGATATTTCTGGTCGAGACCCTTTCAGGATTAGAGTAGTTGTAAAGCTACAATTCTTACTCGAGCCCCAAGCGTATCTTAAAGCAATAATGTTCATGAAATCAGAAACATAATAAAAGTAGGGTAATCTCTGAGATCCTAAATATTTGCATTCCAATATTTTCATATCTATAAACTCATCAGTATGGATCATGCTTCTGGCCAACAATATCATACCAGTGTTTCCTCGTCTCCGTTCTAAATAGCTTACTCCTTATTCTTAAACTGTGGCCCCTGGTTCTGGACTCCCCCAACATCGGGAATATGTTTCCTGCCTCTAGCGTGTCCAAGCCCTTAACAATCTGATATGTTTCAATGAGATATCCTCTCATCCTTCTAAACTCCAGTGTGTACAAACCCAGCTGCTCCATTCTCTCAGCATATGACAGTACCCCCATCCCGGGAATTAACCTTGTAAACCTACGCTGCACTCCCTCAATAGCAAGAATGTCCTTCCTCAAATTAGGGAACCAAAACTGCACACAATACTCCAGGTGTGGTCTTACTAGGGCTCTGTACACCTGCAGAAGGACCTCTTTGCTCCTATATTCGATTCCTCTTGTTATAAAGGCCAACATGCCATTCGCTTTCTTCACTGCCTGCTGTACCTGCATGCTTACGTTCATAGACTGATGCACAAGGACCCCCAGATTCCGTTGCACTTTCCCTTTTCCCAACTTGACGCCATTTAGATATTAATCTGCCTTCCTGTTTTTGCTACCAAAGTGGATATCCTCACATTTATCCGCATTAAACTTCATCTGCCATTCATCTGCCCACACCCCCAACCTGTCCAAGTCACCCTGCTCACATATAAATAGAAAGAGGAAGAATATGATGCTGTGTCCTTCAGGCTGCAGAATGTTCAGATGGAAGATGAGGTTTTGTTCTTCATGCAACATCTTAATTCACCATCCCATCTCACTCTGACCATTCTGTCTGTGGTCTCCAGCACTGTTACAATCATGCCCAATGCAAGCTCAAGAAAAAGACAAATAAATGGTAAATTGATTTGTAGAGTCATAGAGTGATACAGTGTAGAAACAGGCCCTTCAACCCAACTTGCCCACACCGGCCAACATGTCCCAGCTACACTAGTCCCACCTGCCTGCGCTTGGTCCATATCCCTCCAAACCGGTCCAATCTTTGTACCTGTCTAACTGTTTCTTACATGTTGTGATAGTCCCAGCCTCAAGTATCTCCTCTGGCAGCTTGTTCCAAACACCCACCACCCTTTGTGTGAAAAAGTTACCCCTCAGATTCTTGAGCTTGTATTGGGCCTCATTGTAAGGCCACAGACAGAATGGTCAGATTCCTATTAAATCTTTTCCTCTTCACTTTAAACCTGTGCCCTCGTGCTCAATTCACCTACTCTGGGCAAGAGACTATGTGCATCTACCTCCATGTTTCAACTCCAGTCCTACCTGGTCGGAGATGCGGTTTTCCTCCGAATCGCATCTTCACTCTCCCCATGCGACCTTCCATCGGGCTGGAGCGGCGTTTCCTGCCGGGGACCACAGCTTCGGCGGCGCAGCGCTGGGACACCAACACGGAGCGGGCGATGCCTTGCCGGGTCGCCGCTCCGGAGTGCTGTGACCGCCGACCACCAACATCGAGCGGCCGCGGGCTGCAGTCTGGGGGCGTCCCGCCGCGGGCGGGCGGCGCTGGATCGAAAACACCGCGGAGTCAGAGTCGAAGCTCCAACCGGCGCGGCCTGAAGACTACGGGCGTCACAGTCTCCGGGGAGGGAGCGGCCCCTCCAGACACTTCCAAGGCCGCTGAGGACTTTCAACCCGATGCCGGTGTTCCAGCTTCCCGGCGGGTGGGTCTACAACATCGGGCTGCCGATGCGGCGACTGGCTGCGGAGCCCTCGGACTGGCCCCGATCTCGGGTGGACTGGGAGGAGGACTGGACATTTTGGTGCCTTTCCCTCACAGTGGAGAGTGTCGACTCTGCTGTGGCGGGATGTTCATGTTGAATCTCTAAATAGTGTGTCGTGTCTTTTTTATTCTACCTTTTTATTTTTATTTATATGGTTAATTGTCTGTGAAGCGCTTTGGTTTCAGTAATCTGATTGAAAGGCGCTATATAAATAAACGTACTTTACTTTACTTTACTTTACTTATACACCTCTATAAGATCACCCATCATCCTCCTGCGCTCCAAGGAATAGTCCCAACCTCTCTCTATAGCTCAGACCCTCTCGTCCTGGCAATATCCTCGTACATCTTCTCTGTACGATCTCCAGCTTGAAGGTGTCAGGGTGACAGAGAAGGGCAAAACAATGAGCTAACACTGATTAGCAAGATGTGACTAATAGTGTCCTGTGACGGTTTGTGTCGGGGCTACATCTATTCTGCCTGTGTATCATTTAGATGATGAGTTTGTGATTCACCCCAAACAGTTCAACTGCAAGCTGTATAATTGGAGGTGGATAAAATAAACAGTTTCAGTGGAAGGTGAAGGGGAAAAATGAGGCGATTGGTGGAAGACCAGAAACAACAGGGATTTATTTGTTGAATAAACAGCCAGTACATGTGGTTCATTGAATTATCATAGGGAAATGCAGAAAATAGTTTAAAAATCCAATTAAATCGGATAGAAACATAGAAACATACAAAATAGATGCAGGGGCAGGCCATTTGGTCCTTCAAGCCAGCACAGCCATTCAATATGATCATGGCTGATCATCCAGAATCAGTACCCCCCGAACCTGCTTTCTCCCCATATCCCATGATTCCTTTAGCCCTAAGAGCTATCTCTAACTCTTTCTTGAATAAGGCTATACATAAAGATAACTGAGCCAAACTCAAGTACGGAGCAAAGAGAAAGATTCAAGGGTGTAGAATCTCTCCACGTCACCGTCTATTCTCTCGTTTCCTTTATCAATAACCAGTCTGAAGAAGGGTCGGGACCTGAAACATCACACATTCCTTCTCTCCAGAGATGCTGCCTGTCCCGCTGAGTTACTGCAGCATTTTGTGTCTATCTTAGTGGAGAATATAATATTTGTATCGAGTAGATTAGCGTACAATGAGTTCACAGCTAATTCACAGCAACGTTAAGAGCACTAGTTAGAGTGTAATGTATTGTAATCAGTGCCCAGCACTTCATTTTTTGTCAGATTTGTGTGGAAATTCCAGTCCACTCTGAAGATCACAGGTTAACCATAATCTCAGTGAAGTTGAAGCAGGTCCAAAGGTTAAACGGCCACGTACATCCTCAGGAGGAACGGGAGGCTGAGGGGTGATCATGAGGTGAAAGATAGGGTGATTGTACAGAGACATTTGTTCTATGGTAGGAGATTCAAGAATTCAAGGGCATAGGGGTTTCATATGAGAGGAGAAAGATTTAATAGGAACCTGAGCCACAACTTTTAATGGAGGACATGGTGAGTATGTGGAACGAGCTGCCAGATGAAGTAGTTGAGGCTGGTAAATAATAACAGCATTTAAAATAAATTTGAAAGGTTTCTGGAAATGGGACTGGCTTGGATGGGCTATCTTGAAGAGTTGGGCCAAAGGACCTGCTTCCATGCTCTATGACGACTATTGATCATGGAGTCCATTATTAAGGATGTTTCTGAGTACTTAGAAGCACAGAAGAAAATAGGCCGGTCAGCATGGTTTTATGAAGGGGAGATCTGGCCTGACAAACCAGTTGGAATTCGTTGAGAAAGTAAATATTGTAGCAGGATGAACAAAGGAGAGTCAGTGGATATTGTTTACATGTATTTTCAGAAGGCCTTAGATAAGGTGCTGCACACAAGGCTGCTAAATAAACTCAGGGAAGATACTAGCATGGTTGGAAGGTTGGTTGAATGGCACAAGGCAAAGAATGGCAATAAAGGGCCTTTTTATGGTTGGCTGTCAGTGACTGGTGATGTTCCACAGGGGTTGCTGTTGGGCCCGCCACTCTTCACCTTGATAGCTATGTGGTTAAGTTAATGGATAATGCAACGAAAGGTGGAGGGGCAAGTAATGTAGTGGAAGCAGGGAGGCTGCGGAAGGACTTGGACAGGTTCAGAGATTGAACAAAGAAATGGCAGATGGAATACAGCGTAGCAAAGTGTGCGGTCTTGTACTTTTGTAGGAGGAATAAAGGCGTAGACTATTTTCTTATTGGTGCAAGATTTTCAGAAGGTTCATTCGCTCGTGTGTCAGACCATGTAGCTCGCTGTTGGCTTCTGTCGTCGTCCAACATGTTGACAGAATTGGTTGCGTCACAGAATGCATCGTGTCGTCGTTTCCGGGGATCGCCATTAGGAGGCTTCTGTCATGATCCTCTCCCAGAAGGTGAATTTGCAGGTTGAATTGGTAGTAAGGAAGGCAAATGCAATGTTAGCATTTAATTCGAGAGGACTAGAATTTAAAAGCAGGGATGTAATGCTGAGGCTCTATAAGGCTCTCGTCAGACGCATTTGGAGTATGGTCAGCAGTTTTGGGCACCATATCTGTGGAGGAATGTGCTGGCTCTGGAGAGGGTCCAGAGGAGGTTTATGAGAACAATCCCAGGAATGATTGGGTTGACGTATGAGAATATTTGACAGCACTGGGCCTGCACTCGCTGAAGTTTAGAAGAATGAAGGGGTGCCTCATTGAAACTTACCGAATAGTGAAAGGCCTGGATAGAGTGGATGTGGAGAGGATGTTTCCACTAGTGAGGGAATCTATGACCAAAAAGCACAACCTCCAAATAAAAGGACATACCTTTAGAAATGAGCTGAGGATGAATTTATTTAGCCAGTGGGTGGTGAATCTGTAGAATTCATTGCCAGAGGCAGCTGTGGAAGTTGTCACTGGACATTTTAAAGTGGAGCTTGACAGGTGATTGATTACTAAGGCTGTCAAAGCTGAGGCTGTCTACAGAGAGAAGGCAGGAGAATGGAGTTGAGAGGGAAGGATATATCAGCCATGATTGAATGATGGAGTAGATTGCACTCCATCAGGGCGGCATGGTGGCGCAGTGGTAGAGTTGCTGCCTTATAGCGTTTGCAGCACTGGAGACCCAGGTTCGATCCCGACTATGGGTGCTGTCTGTATGCAGTTTGTACGTTCTCCCTGTGACCGCGTGGGTTTTAACCATATAACCATATAACCATAACAGCACGGAAACAGGCCATCTCGGCCCTTCAAGTCCGTGCCGAACATTTTAAAAAAAAATGTTTTTTTAATTAAAAATAAAATATTTCCCCTAGTCCCATCTACCTGCACTCAGACCATAACCCTCCATTCCTTTCCTGTCCATATACCCATCCAATCTATTTTTAAAGGATAACATCAAACCTGCCTCCACCACTTCCACTGGAAGCTCATTCCACACAGCTACCACTCTCTCAGTAAAGAAGTTCCCCCTAAACTTCTGTCCCTTAATTCTCAAGTCGTGTCCCCTTGTTTGAATCTTCCCTACTCTCAATGGGAAAAGCTTATCCACGTCCACTCTGTCTAACCCGCTCATAATTTTAAAGACCTCTATCAAGTCCCCTCTTAACCTTCTGCGCTCCAAAGTTTTCTCTGACATCTTCGATTTCCTTCCACACTCCAAAGATGTACATGTTTGTAGGTTAATTGTCTTGGTATAAGTGTATCTAGCATGTATAGGATAGTGTTAATGTTCGGGTATCGCTGGTCGGCGCAGACCCGGTGGGCCGAAGGGACTGTTTCTGTGCTGTATCTCTAAACTAAACTAAACTAAACTCGACCAGATGGACTTAATGCCTTATTCTGCTCCAATGACATGAACTGATAGTTCCAGGATATTTTGAAGGTTGCACCTCTGTCATGGACTATTTTGAAGCCCCCACTTTGCTAATTACAAAATCCACATATTGATAATGCTGTTGCCAAAGATACGGGGCGTTCAGGATAAAATTGTGGGTGTGTGTAGAAGTGTCCAAATGTGTCCTATTATGGATCAGAAGGTTAAAGTTTATGTTTTGAACCTTTCCCAAGAATTTGCCAGATGAAGCACCAGAGGACATTGATTTTGCGGAAGAAGCAGATTGAAAGAATCATTTATTTTATTTTCCCTGAGAACATAGGATGGTGAAGAATGAATAGATTGCTTTGATTATCGTAGCCTCCACTTTTGCATATACAGTATCGATGTTATTTGTTTTAACAGTCAATGCGCACTATGCACAGGGTGACATTGCTGCCCCATCACAATAATCACCAAAGGAAAAGTTTAATCTTTTGCATTAAGAATAGATTTCCATTTGAACAAGCAGATATTAATTGATACCTGCTAACACAATCACTAATTAGCATAAAAAATCAATGTAAATAACTCCATTTGAGCACTTTAAAATATAGCTTCAGTGGCTTTGTGTCTCTGTAATCCCTTTGCAATAAAAGCAGAATATACAATACAAGACACATGTAGCATAATGGACTGACTGGTTCATTATGAGTCTTGTAATAGTTCTTCAGATTCATTTTTTGGAGAGATTGCAAATAACAATTGCAGGTTTGATTAATTGAACCTTCAGCAGATACATGAAACTTTCCCCTGGTCTCTCGAGGCATTAAACTACGTTGAAATATTAGGTGGAACAATAGCACATTAAGCATCTGTCCACTTACTTTATCGGTCTAATCTTCTATATTGCTCATTGATCGCTGTTTTGGTTGAATTCTCTTCCCTGGTTACATTTGGATTGTTAGAATCAGAGAGATAGGGCATTTTCCAGAGCCAACATATCACTAATGAAAGTAGGCATACATTCACCCATTGCTGCTGACTTTGTAGTACAGGCTGTCCCTAAGTTAGGGACACCCCAACATATGAGCAAGCTCCCATAATGTTATTGGATTTTAATACCCTGATGTTCATACATACATTTGATCTTATGAATGGCAGAACCAATTTCCTCTCTCTCTGCATTTAGCTATTGTTCTATTCAGACTGATGTGCTTTTCATTACAATACTGCGAAAGTATGGTGAGCATATCGAGTGATTTGTGCGTGTTTTTTGATTTACAGACTTACGGGGATGTCTGTAATAGCTGTTTGATAACAGTCCACCAGTCTGCGTCTACCTTGTCATACCGACTAGTTACTAAATCTCCTGGAAAGTATAACCTGATGTTACATAAATGAGGATATTCAAACAATGCAACTGATTTAACAAGACAAATTGTGGAATCCCTGTCAGTTTAAATATTTTGTTTCCTTATATTTTTTATAAATCGTGCAGTAGTGAAGACATTCCTTAGACAAGGATCATTAGTACTTACAAAGATCACGTAGACTAAAAAAAGCGGTGATCTTTCATTATGTTGTCTAAAGGTGATCTAAACTTTCCTCTGCTCCATTTCCTTGAACTTTAATGAGCTCTCCATTCTTGTGACTCCAGACTGTGGCATGTTTCCACCCAGAATAGATCACTGGATTATCATTACCACTTCCATGAGCGCTGTTTTCAGCTAATGCAAGAGTAACAACTGTCAGAACCCTTCGGTGCTTTTTGATTTATCCTTTCAAATCCTGTGTGCAAGATTAACAATTGAAGAGTATTGACTGGATAGCCAGCTTGCCGTTGCTTAAATGCAATGTGAACTACTTAGCTATCAGTGTGTCAGCAAGCTTGTCAATACAGTATTCCTTAAGGTGCAATCTTTATCCTGAGGCAACTTTTTAATGGTTACCAGTTACTATTTGGGATCTTGCCCAGATGACCACCCTATACTCAGGAATCTGTCAAATATTCAATTGGAGGAGTGATACAACTAAAGCCCAAACTTGGACACACCTGTGCGTAGATCATTAGGTAGCATGATGCAGAAACATTGAACCTAGCTAATTTCTCCACCACCAAATTAGGGGCAAGGAGTTCAATAGTGTTTTATTATTCAATGCCTTGCTTCATACTTGCTAACTAACTGCTCAGCTGCACCCTGAAGAGACACATCAGCCTGGTTCTTGCTGGGACCTGAATGACTGATGCTGGGTATTTAGGAGATACATCCCATGACAAAATACTGATTCCTGATCCCAACAATGTTGTCTTTACTGCAGTTGCACGGAATGCCTGGTAGTCACAAAGTGCTGGAGTAACTCAGTGGGACAGGCAGCATCTCTGGCTAGAAGGAATGGGTAACGTTTCGGGTCGAGACCCTTTCTCAGAATCATTGTGAAGAAGAGTCTTGACCCGAAATATCACCCATTCCTTCTCTCCAGTGATGCTACCTGTCCCGCTGAGTTACTCCAGCTTTTTTAAAATCTATCTTTGGCTAAAACCAGCATCTGCAGTCCCTTCCTACACAGCTCTGAATGCATGACATGCTATGAATGTCAAACTTGTTATTTTTCGTTTAGTTTAGGTTCTGTGACTGCTCCTCTTTAATATAATTTCACATAGTTCAAAATTGCAGTTCTGATTAAGTAGAATGTCATTAATTTAACTATCACAGACTGTAGGGAGAACTTTTAAATGGAGCTGTCTGGTTGAGGCAAGTCCACTTACGAACTTATTTCCACTGTGAGATGTTTAAAATTCAGGAAGACCCATTTATTCTTTCAGTGATAAACGAAGATAAATTTTGTTAAAATCAATTGAAACGTCCAAAACAGTTTTTTCTAGGTTCCTTGGTGGTAAAAAAAAGTTATACATGCTTAAACTACCCCCCCCCCCCCACCACCATTCTCCTGCCTTCTCCCCATAACCCCTGACACTCTAATCAAGAATCTATCTATCTCTGCCTTAACAATATCAATTGACTTGGCCTCCCCAGCTGCCTGTGCCAAAGAATTCCACAGATTCACCACATTCTGACTAAAGAAATTCCTCCTCATCTCCTTCCTAAAGGAATATCCTTTAATTCGAAGGCCTGAGACCTCTAGTCCTGGACAATCCCACTGGTGGAAACATCCTCTCCACATCCACTCTAGCCAAGACTTTCACTATTCGGTAAGTTTCAATGAGGTTCCCGCTCATCCTTCTAAACTCTAGCGGGTACAGGCCCAGTGGCGTCAAACGCTCAACATACCTTTACCGACTCATTCCTGGGATCATTCTTGTAAACCTCCTTTGTACCCTCCCAGCACATCCTTCCTCAGGTATGCTCACACTTGCTACAGCAGTGAAAATAATTTTCATCGGCAGATGCATGGGAATGAAAAGTGGATGAGAAATGAGTCTGTGCCTATGCATTAATAGAGAGATTAAATGAGAACTTACCAGTTTGAAGTTTGATCTTTATTTTATGAGAAGTTGCGATGAGGGATTACGTGAAGAAGCCCACCAGACCGCATGCGCGTCAATCTTCAAAGTAGCTGTATGAACCCACAGAATAGTTGCTGACCTAAGCTATAGAGAGATTGAAGGATAGAACTACCGAATGATCTTTATGAGAATAGGGTCGGGAGTGGAGGGCACGTAATCCCTCATCGCAACTTCTCATAAAATAAAGATCAAACTTCAAACTGGTAAGTTCTCGTTTAATCTCTCTATTTTATTTCGAAGTCACGTGAGTGACTACGTGAAGATTTCAAAGCTCTGTGGTTTCATACTGTGACATAATCTGTGTGTGAAACTAAAACAGATAAACCATTAATGGCAGGAAAAAACATGAGGTATTAATATCACGATGCTAACTTGCATACATGGCCATTGCTCTAAACTGGCCTGTAGTCCCAATAGACTGTTGAGTTGGACAATAATGTATGCAAGAAAGGGCATAATTCTATCTGCAAACATCCAGACATATTCCACCAAATTTATAATTTGTTAAGCTGCATTATGTAAACCTCATGCTGCATGATGAAAGGGAAACCATTGTATTGGCTGCTAATGAGCCATCAGCAATATCTTGAGAGTATTGAAAGAAAATAATTGTCTTTGATATCCTAGGCACTAGCAACTGAGTGCACTTGTATGCCTATGACATCCCTGAACTCTGCCGTGGTGGGTATGCTGTCAACCTCCAATCCTGCTCATTTGCTTATGAGATTATTTCTATAACAAGCTACCCTAATGTCAGTATGACATAGACTAGGCCAGAGATTGAGCAAGGATGTGTTCTTAATGCTGAGATCAGCTGCTGAAAGCATAATCATATTAAGATACTGGTCTCATTAGGGAAATTTTGAGGAACATTTGCACAACAAATACTGATATATATCGCACACTACAATGAGTGTAGGCAATTAGGGTGGTGAAATAAAGGACACCCTGCATAACGTTAGAGAATAGTGGGTGAAGAACTAATCATTTACGTCCCACTTGGTATAGCAGACATGATAAAGCAGCACAGCAAACTGTCAAGTGTGCTGTCCCATAAAGTTTCTCTAGGCTCAAACTGGAAGCCACACAACCTTGTTACTTCCGTATAGAATTGACTCACACATGTTGTTCCCAAGCTTCTCATACAATCGTGCAGAGCTAGCTGGCCGAGAAGACAGGCTGTCCCAGCCATCACATGTGAAGGAGTAAACAAAGGTTGCTTCAGCCACCTACCATGGCATGACTGAATAGGCAAACTGGTACTGTTAAATTCCATGTTGCCTTAAATGTAATATTGCCAAAAATATCTACCGACAATGCATAAGATTAATCATTTGCAATGTTGCTTAATACCCAAAACTCATTGACATAATGCCCTTAATCTGAGAAGGGCAGCATAGGCTTTCACCACTAGCTTAGTTATTTTTATTTGTTTTAATTTTTATTTATTAGAAGTACATTACATTACAACCAATTACATTAGTACTCATCACGTATATCTTATTACAATTAATGTACTCCGTCATTTTTTACACTGATAAAAAGGAAAGGTTGAGATTAAGAAAAAAGAGAAAGTGAAGGAAAATAGTGAAGGTGTAAAAACGTGACAACAGGAAAGAACAGAGACCCTGTAGAAAAGAAATTTAAAAGAAAGGATTAAGGGATAGACCCTAAAGAAGAAAAAAAAGAGAAAGAGGAAAAAAGAGAAAAACAAATACTTTGTTATAAGCATCACGCAAATGGGATATACCAACTCTCCAGCTTTCATCCCCCTTTACCTGACCTCAGTTTTTTTAAAGTACTTTTGCACCCTATACTTGTAATAATTCTATAAATGCAGACCACGTCAGGTGGAAGTGATCTGGTTTACCTGCCAGGAGGAGTCTTATCTCTTCTAGGCGTAATGTTTCAAACATATTTGAAATCCACATGTTTATAGTTGGTATTGGAGCGTTTTTCCAGAATTTTAGGATTAACTTTTTTCCAGTTATTAACCCGTAATCTATTACTTTCTTTTGAAACACATTTAGTTCAGAACTATCTTCCGTTGTTCCGAAGATAATCCATTCTGCTTTTGGTATCAGTTTTATTTTAAATAATTTTGTAAAGATTTCAAAAATTTCAATCCACAATTTTTGAATTTTTGCACAAAAAACAAATGAGTGCGCTATAGTAGCTTCTTGAGATTGACATTTATCACAAATGGATGATACATTTGGGAAAATTTTATTAATTTTAGTTTTTGAATAATATAATCTATGTACAATTTTAAATTGTATTAAAGTGTGTCTTACATTAATCGAACATTTATGCACGTTTAATAAATGTTCATTCCACCTTTCCTTTGAGATTTTAATAGCTAATTCTTGTTCCCAGTCTCTTCTAATACCTTCCGTAGATGGTATCTCTACATTTAAGATAATATTATACAAATATGATATTAAGTTTGCTGATTCAGCTTTTATCTGCATTGCTTCATCCAATACATCTGCAGGGATATTATAATGATCTTTTGTATATTTTTTCAAATAGTCACATATTTGAAAATATTTAAAATATTGATTATTTCCCAGTTTACATTTTATTTGTAATTGTTGGAATGATAGTAATTTTCCAGTTTCATACAAGTCACCGAACGTTTTAATTCCTAGTCTATCTCATTGTATAAAAGATTTGTCTGTAATAGAGGGATTAAACGAAGGGTTATTAACTATTGGAGATAAAAGCGATAGATTTCTTAATTTTAAATTTTGTTTTATTTGTTTCCAAGTTCTGATTGTACTATGTATAATTGGGTTTTTGTTATAATTTATGTTATTCAGTTTCATTGGTGAGAGGAGGATCGCTCCAATGTTACCAGAGGAGCAGTCCTCTCTCTCCATTACAATCCAGTCCACTTGCTGGGCAGAGTTGTCCATCAGTTGGATCATATTTTTAATATTTACTGACCAATAATAATACATGAAGTTAGGGAGTGCTAAGCCCCCTACTACTTTAGCTTTATTCAAGTGTGTTCTTTGTATTCTATGGGATTTATAGTCCCATATAAAATTAGTAATGTCTGAGTCCAATTTTTTTAAAACTTCTTTGGTAGGTATATAGGAATCGATTGAAATAGGTATAAAATTTGTGGTAAGAAGGTCATTTTTATTGCATTTATTCGGCCTATTAAAGACATCGGAAGCTTTTTCCAAAATTTAATTAATGTATTTAATTTATTAAGTAGAGGATCATAATTTGCTTTGAACATGCCTTGATATGTTCTGGTGATTTCAATACCCAAGTATTTAAATTTTTCTGTAGCTATTTTGAAAGGGAATTTTAAAAGATGTGGAGTCTTTCGGTTTTATTGACATAATTTCACTTTTATTCCAATTTATTCTGTATCCAGAAAAGGATCCAAAGTCCTCAATTAGATTTAATATGTTTGGTATAGTAATTTGAGGTTTTGTAATGTACAATAATATATCATCCGCGTATAAAGATATTTTATTATTTGAGTATATAGTATTATACCCATGGATATCTGGATGTGTTCTAATTTTTTCTGCTAAAGGTTCGATTATGAGAGCAAACAACTGTGGTGATAATGAGCATCCTTGTCTGTTTCCCCTTGATAGTTGAAATTTCAAGGATAATATGTTATTAGTTAGTATTCTAGCTGTAGGTTTATTATATAATAATTTAATCCATAAAATAAAATTCACTCCCAGTTGGAATTTTTGTAATACTTTATCCATATAATTCCATTCTACTTGGTCAAATGCTTTTTCAGCGTCCAGCGAAATAATTGATAATTCTTGTTCTTCAATTTTGTGTGAGTGCATTATATTGAGTGGACGTCTCATATTATTAGATGAATATCTCTTAGGGATAAACCCTGTTTGATCTGGGTTTATTAATTTACTAATATATTTACTTAATCTTCTAGCTAATGTTTTCGCTAATATTTTTTGATCTGTATTTAACAATGCTATAGCTCTATATGAACCCGGTTCTTCTATAACTTTGTCTTTTTTAAGTATTAGTGTGATCGTTGATTCAGCTAATGTATCAGGCAATATTTGTTTTTTAAAAGCATATTGATACATTTTTGTAACCGTGGTATAATTTTGTCATAAAAGCTTTTATAAAATTCATTAGTAAATCCATCAGGACCTGGAGTTTTTCCATTCTTTAATGAATTTATTGTGTCTTCTAATTCCTTGATTGAAATTTGTGCACCCAATTCCTCTTGTTCTTTCAACTCTAACTTTGGAAGATTACAATTATCCAAGAACTCTGTAATTTTATTGGAGTCTGTTGTCGTTTTAGATGTGTACAAGTTCTCATAAAATTGCGCAAATCTTTTATTAATATCCTTCGGTATGGTTAGTAATTCCCCTCTATCTGATTTAATCTTTTGGATCGTATGTTCTTTTTCTCGTATTTTTAGCTGACGAGCCAAATGTTTATGCGGTTTATCCAGAAAAGACGTCCATTTGTTCTTTTAAATATATACTCGCTTGCGGATCTTTTAGGATTTAAGAATTGAATCTCCAAAACGTTTTATTCTTAGACATTCCTTCCAGTTTTAAAAAGAAAGTTAGTGGTGAATGGTCTGAAATCGAATATGTGTGGTATGCTGGGTTCACAGTGTTTTGTATCCACCATGAAATAATCTATACGTGAGTATGTTTTGTGTACCATTGAATAAAATGAGTATTCCCTGCCAGTCGGATTAGCAATTCTCCAAACATCTGTTATATTGGTATTGTTTATATAAGTATTTAAAAGTTCACTAGTTTTAGATTTCGTATTTCCTCTCTGTTTTTGACTTGATTTGTCTAAATACGGATCTAAAACACAGTTAAAGTCTCCTCCTATTATAATATTTTGATAATTAAACTCTGCGATTATGTTCAGAATTTTATTGAAAAAATGAGGATTGTCAAAGTTAGGCGCGTATATATTTACCAAGGTAATTGGAGTATCATGAATTTCTCCGGTAACTATCAAATATCTCCCTTCAATGTCTGTTATGATATTCTTTCACCACTAGCTTAGTTATAAACAGCAGAACTGTGCCTATGTGCATAGATATCACAGAGTATGCAACTACAAGATTGATTCTCTGAGTTAGTTAAATTGCAGACACCCAATCATCCATTTTAAACTGGGTAAGTGAACCCACAATTTGATTAGTCTAATGGTATCCTGATTCGGCCTGCACCATATTTCTGTAATCTTGAGAAATATACCCCTCTAGTCCTTGGTCAGACCACACATCCTCGGATGAGTAGTCACTGAATGTGCTTGGAATCGCTGTTCCTCCGTAGACCCTATGGACAGAATTTTTGTGGGGCACCGCTACCCGCGGAAGATGCATATCTAGCTATTCATATATATCGCTGATAATATAATCAGCAGCTAACGACTAGAGCTGAACCACAGTTTCCCTTAGAAGTGAGAAAACTAGTTCCCTGTCAACTCTTGACTAAGAGCCACGATGAATACGTACCATTTCCCTTCAGAGTGGAGATTAGTATAATGCAAAGCTGAATCAACAATCACCTCGCAGACCTTTGACTGAGACCACATGTCTAAATCTCCAGAGTGCATAACACAATCTGTTGGACACACTACTCAATCAGGAATAGTGGTATTGAGAACCTATGGATTATTATGAGTACATTGTTGATTCACAACATGGCCTGCAGGTCAGAAAAATATATAATATATTGCAGACGAGCTTTCTGCTGGTAACTATCTGTCCCAGAGAAAATGGCAATGAAGATTCCAATGAACCAGTAACTCTGATAAATGAGGAGAATAAACCATATGTTGAGAAAACCTCAACTACTTAATTCTATTACCCAGTCTGATAACCTCTCATAGATGATGAAGCAGTGCTCCTCTTGTCACTATGACTCGTATAGTCAGCCAGATCCATGATGGTCTACCCTGATCCAGGGTAACCAAACTGTTCCTACTTGGAACTTACAGAGGTTACTGTGTAAGGCACTTTGCCAATGTTCCTACATCAACCTGATGTTATCCCAGAGACAGTGAAACCCCGACTAGGCAGCCCATGCTGGTAGAAACCCTCAAGCTGAGCCGACAGATTGCTCCGTTTCGGAGTTTACGGAGGTTAATAATGAGACCTACTTCCCAACGTCTCTAACCCCAGGTCGCTTACCTTTGTTGGAGCTTCAGCAGTTCCATTTGCAGACTCTGTCCATCATGTTTGTCATTTCTGTTAGATAGCTGATGCCGCTGGCCAACTTCTCTTGTAGTGGTTAGTTCATCCCCAACGGAGCAGCAATTTTAGAGGCAAAAGCACACTGCTTTCCCTCATGCGATTGTCGTCCATCATGCATTAAAGCATGGGATCCCGGCACATAGTCATGTTCCCGGCAGATGGTCATGTTCAGGCTCATGTATGGAGTAAAATTGCACCCTGAACCAGGTGTTGCCATATCCGTATGCCTCGAACTGTCTATGCATGCTTCTATACCAAGCATATTTTGCGACACCATCTCGATAGTCTTTCGGATGGGAGGAAATGCGAACCTTGAAACCAAGGCAGCTGCAGGCATATGACTTGAACTGCCTGAGTATGCTTCCATGATACGGGGCATAATAAATACGGCTCCATTTTCATCCTTCATACATCCGAATGGGAGGACTTATTCAAACCTGAACCAGGAGCTGCCTCAGGCATGTATGCATATACTTTGGCACCATCTCCACCACTACGTTCAACCGAGTGGGAGGAAATTGCAACCCTGAACCAGGCGTTGCTTCAGGCGTAAGTGCATATGCTTTAGCACCATCTTCACCACTCCGTCCATTTGAGTGGGAATAAATTTGCAACCCTGAACCAGGAGCTGCTGCCTGACAAGCCTTCCTAAGACGCAGCATTCCTTGTGTTATAATTTGATTCATCAGATGTTCTTAATTGAGACAACCCAATCATGTCTGACATAGATGTCCCAAGACTGGCTATGACTCTGCCCTGACTTGGGGTTGTCAGGCTGCGCCCTTCAGCAGCGGAACCTGGACTAGCTGTGCAGATCGATGCTCTGTTGGTATCCTCATTTACCAAACAGGCTGCACGTGCTAGTGACTCCGAATCCTGCTCCCTTCCGGTGCCAACGGAGTATTACAGGGAAGGACTGGAGCGCCTCTGGCCCCCATATGCCAGACAGAGTGGGATAAATGCTGCAACCCTGCCAGGTGGTTGTCATAGGCAAATGATGTTTACATGACTGAAGAACCCTATCCCTATTAAATCAGAGATTTGATCACTTTATTGATATGCATAAAGTTGGCATCTTTTTGCAAGGAATCTCCCATAGTCCCCTCTAATGAGCGGAAATTAACATGACGCCACCAGGTGTAGCTCCCACAGCTCAAACAAGGCTTCCCAAGCCAGGAGCTCTGGACTGCCATGGCAGGTCCAATTCCACTACACCATTTTATTGGTGTAAGTGATAATAAATGTTCCTTGTAATTTCTCTGTTAAAACAAACTAAATTGGCATAATAAAACATATTTATGATATTGCCAAGAATAAAACCTGAACTGATATTATAAATCAGAGGATACCAGCACAATGGTGCAGCTGGTAGAGCTGATGCCAGACACCTGGGCTTACAGCACCAGACCTGGCTTCTTGACCACAGATATATCTGTGTAGAGTTTTGCAGCTCATAGAATGTATTGGCTATGATAGTCACAAACGTGACCCTGTGGCAACTGTTATAAATGCCAACTTATTATAGCCATCCAATTAAAAGAATACCATATATGTGCTATGACCTAGCTGTAGCAGCAACTCAGTTAAATTTGTTTGGTGCTACAGCAGGCTGAACTTACCAAAGACTATGGAATAGGTTTAATGGTTATTATCATCGCAAAGCTGTATCATTGCACCTCCAACCTGCCAGCAACCTCTGCAGAATGCACATGCATCATTTATGTGAACATTCAAAGGTTGCTCATTGATTTCTTACTCCTCCAAAGGGTGGACTGGTTTCCAGCCCATCCTGCATCATCTTCATGAATCAATGAGCTACCCTTTGTAAACCATATTCATTGAAAAATACCCTGAGAGCATTTTGCTTTGTTGCAAGGTAGGAATGAATGGTTTCCACTGGGGTACTAAACTATTATCAATGCCAAGCATCCATGCCAGCCCTAAATAAAAGTTTATTTTTGTTTGTTTCATACTTCTTTTGGACTAGTAGCTCAAAATATTCGTTGTCAGATCATGTTAGTGTATCCAGTGGTTCTGAAGGCAATTCATGCTAAAGTCATTGTCATAGAGCCCTTTGGCCCAACTTGCCCGCACCGGCCAATAGGTCCCAGCTACACCAGCCCACCTGCCTGCATTTGGTCCATATCCCTTGAAACATGTCATATCCATGGACCTGTCTAACTGTTTCTTAAATGTTGGGATAGTCCCAGCCTCAACTACCTCCTCTGACAGCTTGTTCCATACACCCACCACCCTTTGTGTGAAAAAGTTACCCCTCAGATTCTTATTAAATCTTTCCCCCTTCACCTTCAACATATGCCCTCTATTCCTCAATTCACCTACTCTGAGCAAGAGGCTCTGTGCATCTACCCAATATATTCCTCTCATGATTTTGTACATCTTCATAAGATCACCCCTCCTGCGCTCCAGGGAATAGAGTCCCAGCCTGCTCAACCCCTTTACAGACCCTCTAGTCCTGGCAACATCCTCGTAAATAATCTCTGTACCTGTTCCAGTTTGACAATATCTTTCCTATAACATGGTGCCCAGAACTGAACACAATATTCTAAATGTGGCCTCACCAACGTCTTATACAACTGCAACGTGACCTCCCAACTTCTATACTCAATACTCTGACTCACTGAGTAACTCCAGCGCTTTGTGTCTTTGTTTGTTTTAATACTTTGATTTAACAGTTTTAATTTGTCATAGAATCAGAGTGATACAGCGAGGAAACAGGCCCTTTGGCCCAACTTGTCCACACCAGCCAACATGTCCCATCTACACTAGTCCCACCTGCCCGCGTTTGTCCCATATCCCTCCAAACCTGTCCTATCCATGTACCTGTCTAACTGTTTATTAAATGTTGGGATAGTCCCGGCCTCAACTACCTCCTCTGGCAGCTTGTTCCATACACCCACCACCCTTTGTGTGAAAAAGTTACCCCTCCGATTCCTATTAAATCTTTTCCACTTCACCTTAAACCTATGTCCTCTGGTCCTCGATTCACCCACTCTGGGCAAGAGACTGTGCATCTGCCTCTCATTATTTAGTGTTCTTTGAATGATTTTAATTACCTGAACTGGAAATTTTAACTTCTGTTAGTGCGTTCTGAGATGGGGGATCCTCAATGTGCGACGCAAGGATTTTTCATCATTCACATCTTGCTGCTGAAGTCCTGGGTGTGGGCAGCCAGCAAGATGGGCCCTCTTTACTGGGGCCATGAGAAGCCCACACGCATCAGTCCTGAGTAATCAACCTGGTCCATCATGGTGCAATACAAGGATTTTTCAAATGATAACTTTAAAAAAGAGTACCTGTTTATATGTTAGCCTCTCTTTGAATCTACATCACACTAAATAACATGCTAGTCAAGAACAAATGATTTTTACTTGTTTGGTGTTTATTAAAATTCTTTACTCTATCGGCGCTCAGGCAATGCGATTACTTTTGTTAGATACCAGGAATTTACTAAAATTGGTATTTACCAGCAATAAACTTCAGGAGTACGAGCAATAAAGAGTTTGCTGGATCTTTGTGAACAGTTGTTTTGTCACTGCCCGCAAATCCAGGCCAACATGTCAATGTACTTTATACAAAGGAATTGTCTGTACATTAGTGATACTTTTCCTCTAGTACTTTGAAGGTTACTGTCTCCATTGAAATTAATTCTATGATGTTTTGTGCTCTGAGCTTTCCAGTAAAACAGGAATGTGTCACTTTTTTATTGTTGCAAAATCAGGGGGATTAAAAGCCTGAATATTTAGTCTATCATTTGAAATCATAATTTAGTATTTACATTATGCAGTATGCAATAATTGTTTAAAGCGTGATGAAAAATTATAATATCATGAACGAAAAAACGGAATATACTATTATCCCCTGGTGACACTGCTTTCATGTGCTATAATTCAGTGTTTGCCGATCTTCAATCTGAACTCCTTGAGTTGCAACATCAGTAGATGAGAAATGATCGAGGTACATGAACCAGCTCATGCCAATTATCTACATACACTGAGCTACACGACACCTTACAGCAGAGGTCATTCTTCAAAATATGTCAAAATGAGATCAATATAACATGTACAGCATTGGTACATAATTTAGTTAATGTATCATATTGTCTTTATTCCAATTCCCCAGGGAGCCACCAAGAGCCATAAGAACTAAACAAGTGGATTTAATTATTGACTTGCATTCTGTTGGACATGGAATCATTTTTTGTTTCTTATAAATCTGTCTCCTGCGCTCACTGGCTGCTAAAAGATTCAAAATAAGAGAATATGTTGTTGTATTTTCAAGATCGGGAACAAATCCAATGTTTGAGCCAGCTACCTCATTAAGATTCAGTACTGGATGTGAGGTCCAATACTCAACAACATAGATTGTCCTGTGAGGGGCTCTGCCTTCACAACTGTTGTGGTCCTGAATTCCACCCATTGATGTAGCCCTGAGCTCATTCCCTGGGTCCAGCTTCATGTTAATATTATGAACATGTTTGCCCTCTCACTTGCTAAATATTTCTACCTTTTTTTCTCATGGATTTCCATTGCTCTTTAGATAGACACAAAATGCTGGAGTAACTCACTGGGACAGGCAGCATCTCTGGATAGAAGGAATGGGTGACCATCCCCCACCAGGAAATACCTCGACTCCATCCTATCCCTCCTGATCCAATCCTTCCCTACCTATGTCCCATACACCTCACACGCTCTTCGTCTCCTCAATGACGACCATTTTCCAGGCCCCCACTCCCTCATCTTTACTATGGATGTCCAGTCACTCTACACCTCCATCCCCCACCAGGAACCTCTCTCCACTGCTCTTAATGCCATTGAATGCCGAGTGTCTCAGCAATCCCATTGATCCCACTCCCACACTGCCACTTTGTGACCTATACTCTCTGACGTTTCCATCAATTCTACCCTGATTCTCCCACCAACCTCCTACCTCTGGGGCAATTAAGAGTAGTAATTTAACCTTGCACTCGGCATATCTGTGCAGGAAATTGGAGTAATCTGAGAAACCCTCAGACCACAAAGAGAACGTGCAAACTCCACATAGACAGCAACTGAGATCAAACCTGGGCTACTGAACCTGAATCAATGTACTGCTCCTGCATCGTTGCCTTTTACACGGGCCTTTTTTGTTAATGTGCCCGGTGGCTGATAATGAAACAAATTCAGTCCAATGGGGCTGCATCAAAAGATACTTTAAAACAATGGTATGATGATGATAGACACAAAATGCTGGAGTAACTCAGCGGGACAGGCAGGCAGCATCTTTGGATAGAAGGAATGGGTAACGTTTCTGGTCAAGAAACATGATGTATGATATAGGCTGAAGCTATATGATGGGGAAATTGAGACTACTTTTATAGCCGTTGGGGTTTAATTTTTATGTTATAAGTGATAGGAGCAGAATTAGGCCATTCGGCCCATTAAGTCTACTCGCCATTCAATCATGGCTGATCTACTAACCCCATTCTCCTGCCTTCTCCCCATAACCCCTGACAGCCGTACTAATCAAGAATCTCTATCTCTGCCTTAAATATATCCATTGACTTGGCCTCCACAGCCTTCTGTGGCAGAGAATTCCACAGATTCATTTTCTACTCAAAACTATTACAAAGCAGGTGGCAGGCAAGAAAACAATACACACCAGAATATCAAGCTGCTAAAGACTAGGCTGGCATTGTGCAGCAGTATGCAATTAGAGCACTGCACACTTATAAACTTCTGCCCTGCTCGCCTGCATTCTGAGCAGGTGCGAGGCACAGGGCAGGTGGAGTATTGAAGAAGGAGTCAATTCAGACATTATCACATTGCTGCTACCAACCTACTTTGCAGCTGCGCTGGCAGAGAGCCAGGAAGAGCTTATCACTTGGACACAGTGACTTAAAGCACAAAAAAAAACAAAGAGAAAGCATGGAAAACATCTTTTGCTCCTTGTGGCAGACGGGCCGTCTTTGGATGCCAGTTCCTCTGTGTGTGTGTGTGATGTGACGTGACTGGATCAGCAGAAAGATTTGTCAAGCTCTTTGGCTGTTTAATTGAGATAATGACTGGTTAAATCATGTTTCAGATTTGTGCTTGCTTTGCTAAATGTTTTTGAGAATGCAAATGCAGGTTAGGTCTGAACTTTACAAAAATCAACCGTTGTCATGTTGTTGGAAATACGTACCACCCACAGGCTGTTTGTCTATCGCAGCAATATACTATTTAAACAAAGTAATGAGAGTAGCTTGATAATGAAGCACAGTGGAACCTTATTTACATAATTGGCTGAGTAGGCTGAATAGGCAGTTTGTATAAAACAGATATTTTTTGTTTCTATCTTCTTTTGTTTCTTAAAATTTTGCAGATTTCTATGACCATTTAAAAAAAAAGTGAAAACCCACTTTGGATTGCCTGTGAATAATCTTCAATGGTGATGAGACAAGGAATCAGTCTCACTGAGGAAACACCAGCGCAGCCCGCCTGAACCTACTTGATCCCCCGGTTGCTAAACACTTTAATTCTCCTTCCCATTCCCACACAGACCTTTCTGTCCGAGGTCTCCTCCATTGTCAGAGTGAGGCTAAATGTAAATTGGAGGAACAGCATCTCATATTTCGCTTGGGCAGCTTACAGCCCAGTGGTATAAATATTGATTTCTCTCACTTCTAGTAGCGCTGGCATTTCCTCTCTCTCTTTCCCTTCCCCACATGTCCACTAGCTTCTTGTTTTCACCCAACAAACAGCTAATAATGGCCACTTCCCTTTATCATCGTAACTTTTCGCACATCTTTTATTAATTGTTCTTTATCTCTTTACATGATCGTCAATATCTCTCGTTTCCCTTTCCCATGATTTTCAGTCTGAAGATGGGTCTCGACCGAAACGTCACCCATTGCTTCTCTCCAGAGATGCTGCCTGTCCTAATTTGACTCCTAATTGAATTGAACCCAGCATAGTTATATTGAACCACTTCTGCTGCTACGTTAACCTGATCTGTCCAACTTGGTTGCAATCAATTGCAACAACTTTTAAATCCATCTGCTGCTGTTCTGCCTGTCCACTTAATCTTCTAATGTCTCTTTAAAATCTATCTACACAGGTCACAATGCCACATATGTGTAATTGAGAACTTGAAGATGTGGCTTTCTGCTTCATTATCTAATTTATTTATAAACACAGTGAACAGTTGAGGCACTAACACAGATCATTACAAGAAACCGGTATCACTTTCTACCAATGTGAATGCACGCCTCCTTTCCTCTCTCCCTGTCTTCTGTTGCTGAGCAGATTTCCTAGATAGGTCAATAACTTGCATTCTTGTTCATGAGATTTAATTTTAACTGGCAGGTTAATCTGAAGGACCTTTTCAATGCCCACTCAAAGTTCATTTAAATAACATCAATAGGCATTCCACTGCACACTACTTCAGTCACTTCAAAAAATAATTTGATGTGGTTCATTAGCCTTGACCTACACTGCAATCCATGCTGGTTCTCTGAACAGCTGATAATCTAAGGTGGGCGGTCCTTACCTTCCTAACAAACGGCTCCAGTCATTTCATGACAACTCATGTCAACTCCTGCTGTTGTCCAATGCTCTGCTTTGCCCACTTACATTTCCTAAAGATGCAGACTGGCAAGTCTAACATTGCAACTGAAGGACTGTTTCCTGCATCAGGAACTCAGGCAGATTAAAGCAAGGACTGCTGCAATTTTCTTGCCCATTTCTTTTAAAATGCTGGGATGTGAACAAGAACAGGTCTTGTCAATGTATCACTTTCTTATTATTCTTCACTCCCTTTCTGCTCTTTGCTTCTGTTAATTTTGGCAAATACCCATCCTAATTGAAGCTATGTAATTAGTTACAACATTATCTGGAACATCCTAATGTTTGGTAGCAGTGTTACCCATATAGTATTCAAAGGGACCACATTGATCCATATCCACACTCCTTGTATCCACAAAATGAATTGATATATATTCATTCTCATCTTCCCTTTTTTCAGCTGAGCGTTTTATTAACATTTATGTTGTTCTTGCAACCCCTCCCAGTGTCTTTGACCTGAACCATGCCTCCTATGTATTTTTGAAAACTTTCCTTTTAGCTGGCATCCTGTCTTGTGTTTCTGTACTGTATTGTGACAAACATTTTTGAACACGCCCCACTGATATTGTAGTGACTGGCCCAATTTGCGAGGATGCTTGTCATTCTTTTCATCCAATCTTATTGAAATTTGGAATCCTGACTAGTTCACTTTTGTCTCTTTTAAATGGAATTGAACACATGACATTATCAATACAATGACACCAATCCTCAAGCATTTAGCTAACTAAATATGGATTGTTGTTTATTCTTAAATCTAATATAACCTGCCCTTGGTGATCCCAGAGCCTATTCAGTCCACCATAGAGTGATACAGTGTGGAAACAGGCCCTTCGGCCTGACTTACCCACACCGGCCAACATGTCCCAGCTACACTACTCCCACTTGCTTGCATTTGGTCCATATCCTTCCAAACCTGTCCTATCCATGTACCTGTCTAACTGTTTCTTAAATATTGGGATAGTCCCTGCCTCAACTACCTCCTCTGGCAGCTTGTTCCATACACCCACCATCCTTTGTGTGAAAAAGTTACCCTTCAGATTTCTATTAAATCTTTTCCCCTTCACCTGAAGACTATGCCCTCCAGCACCTCGATTCAGCTACTCTGGGCAAGAGACTGTGCATCTACCCAATCTATTCCTCTCATGACTTTATACACCTCCAAAAGATCACCGCTTATCCTCCTGTGCTACAAGGAATAGAGTCCCAGCCTACTCAACATATTTCCTCCAACAGAGTGCCCAGATCTGAACACAATATTCTAAATGCGGCCTCACCACGTCTTACAACGTCAACATGACCTCCCAACTTCTATACTCAATACTCTGACTGATGAAGGCCAATGTACCAAAAGCCTTTGTGATCACCTGATCTACCTGCGACTCCACCTTCAAGGAACCATGCACCGGCACTCCTAGATCCCTCTGCTCTATAACACTACCCAGAGGCCTATCATATACAGTGTTGATCCTGCCCTTGTTCGACATCCCAAAATGCAACACCTCACACTTCTTGTATTAAATTCTATCAACAATTCCTCCAACCACCTGACCAACTGACCCAGATCCTGCTGCAATCTTTCACAACCATCTTCACTATCTGCAAAATGACCCACTTTTGTATCATCTGCAAACGTGTAAATCTTGCTCTGTATGTTCTCATCCAAATCATTGATGTAGATGACAAACAGTAACGGGCCCAGCACTGAACCCTGAGGCACACCACTAGTCACAGGCATCCAGTCCGAGAAGCAACCTTCCACCATCACCGTCTGTTTTTTCCATGGAGCCAATTTTCTATCCATTTAGCTATCTCTCCTTGGATCCCATGTGATCTAACCTTCCAGAGCAGCCCACCATGTCCACCAAAAACGGATTATTTGGTAATTGCCGGAATGTTCATTTCAAGTTTTCTCTTACAGTGTCACGAGTGCTCTATTTATTTCTGGGAGAAATGGCTTTGCATACTTGAAGTTGTAATTACATAATGCATACACAACATTATACTTTGTCCTGATTACAACAAATCGTGTTAAGTCAAGGTGTTTAAGAAGGAACTGCAGATGCTGGAAAGTCGAAGGTAGAAAAAAAGAACTATGCATGGTCGTGCAAGAGGTGGACCATCGTGTTCCGTTGTCAAGGTGGGACTCAGGTTCTGCTGCTTGGCTCATGATCTTGGTAGTTGTAGGAAAGTAACTGTTCCTGAACCTGTGGTGTTGTACCTCAGGCCTCTGTACCTCTTGCCCGATGGTGGTAGCATGGCCTGGATGGTTAGTGAGAGATGATGCCTGCTTGTGGCAGTGCCTCACACCCATGCTGTTGATAGAAGCAATATCTGAGCTTGATTTGATCCGGACTGAGTCCAACACTCTCTGCGGCCTCTTGTGTTCATGCGTGTTTGAATTGCCATACCAGGCCATGATGTGTGGGGTTTTTTTGTACACTATTGTTGTGAATCAGCTGATGATTAGCCTTTGCCCAGGGCTCAGTTCCATCCATGGTAGACTAGTGAAACCATTGAGCACTTGCCCAGTTGCCCAAATGCTTTCATGGTATTAGATTTGAGGATGACGTGATCAAACAAAGGTATGTATATGCTGAACTACTGTCTACCTCTTTGGAGACCCTCGGACTATCCTTGATGGGACTTTACAGGTGTTACTTTGCACTAAATGTTATTCCCTTATCATGTACAGTATCTATACACTGTAAATGGCTCGTTGGAATTGTGTATTGTCTTTCTGCTAACTGGATAGCACGTAACAAAAGATGTTGGGGGAGTCCAGAACCAGGGGCCACAGTTTAAGAATAAGGGGTAAGGCATTTAGAATGGAGACGAGGAAACACTTTTTCACCCAGTGAGTGGTGAGTCTGTGGAATTCTCTGCCTCAGAGGGTGGTGGAGGCAGGTTCTCTAGATACTTTCAAGAGAGAGCTAGATAGGGCTCTTAATGATAGGGGATATGGGGAGAAGGCAGGAACGGGGTACTGATTGGGGATGATCAGCCATGATCACACTGGCTCGAAGGGCCGAATGGCTTACTCCTGCACCTATTGTCTATTGTCTATTGTCTAAAAGCTGTTCACTGTACCTCAGTACATGTGACAGTAAACTAAACTGAACTGAACTTGTTGATTCCCATGACTATTCAGTGACTCAGTCCACCATTTAAAACTTGATCCAACAGGGAATGAAGGAATATGATTCACGTGCAAGCAGATAAGGGTAGTTTAAGCTGGAACATGTTTGGCATGTAAATTGTGGGTCGAAGGGCCTGTTCCTGTGCTGCACTATATTCTAAAGATTGCTTCCTTTTGCTTGTCTATTATGTACATTTTGGAGGCGTTAACTTTAATAAAACACTAATCGCTTTGCTCCTTTAATCAAATAGGAATGGAATCACTCATTTTGTGGTAAATTTCACTCATAAATATTTTCTAACGACTTGTATATTGTTTGTATTTTTGATCCAAACTCAGCCCCATATCAACAGACATACAGTCTAGCATGAACTGCAGTTCCTTCCGACACATCTAGACCAATTGGAAAACCATTTGCAGCATTTAGCCATAGCTTTCTGGCCAGCAACCCATCATACGAGGTGATGAGATAGATGCTGTGTATTGGCAGGGCCTGGTGGGATGTAATTCTGTTGTATGGCGACCTAGCACAACCTCCATCCATGTCACAGATAATAGTGGACTAAGCCACACACCCACAGTTAACCACTCCATGACATGCAGACACATTCACAACATGTTGCAAAGTTTGGAACAAAGTTTAAAAGTTTTTAATTATTATACATTTTAAAAGTAAATAAGAGCACACACTAAGCCATTCTATTAAACAAATACTGTAAAAGCAGTTCCATTAACAACAATTTATTATTGCTGGAGAATTATTACACCGCATTGCAGGAATTTGATTAGAGTACAGACAGGGAATAGCCAGGAAAGCACAACCTCTTTCTGGAACAAAATGGCGCAGCGGTATAATTGCTGCCTTACAGCACCAGAGACCGGGTTCGATCCTGACTGCAGGTACTGTCTGTACGGAGTTTGTATATTCTCCCTGTGACCTGGTGCTCCGGTTACCTTCCACACTCCAAAGACATACAGGTTTGTAGGTTAATTGGCTTTGGTAAAATTGTAAATTTTCCCTAGTCTGTAGGATATTGCTGGTGTACGGGGATGATCGCTGGTCGGCACAGACTCGGTGGGCCAAAAGACCTATTTCCACACTGTATCTCTAATGACAAATCTGGGACTTTTGTGGAAGAATCCCAGACACAGTGGCACATTTGCAGTGCATTGCCAGCAATTGAGTGAAGATTTGGTCATGGAAACTGTTAACAGTTAATAGCTATTGTTGGGTAACATATTTTAAACCTGGGCTGATGACATGAGAGACTGTTGTGTTGTTCATGATAGAATTGTGGGTTGGCTAATCCATGAACATGACTACTAATTAGCAATTACTGATTTAATTCCACTTTCACATCTGCAATACATAAATTAAAGTGAAAATGAACTGAACTATTGAACTGTGAGCAGTTTGCTCATGACTCGTTAAAGTGTCTGTTTTACATTTTAGATTAATATCTTTCTTTAAAAAAATCAAATGGATAAGCTTGGATTAAACTTCTGTGTACAGAACATCAAGATTAAGATAGAGTCTGAAGAAGGGTTTTGGCCCGAAACGTTGCCTATCTCCTTCGCTCCATAGATGCTGCTGCACCCGCTGAGTTTCTCCAGCTTTTTTTTTTTTTTTTGTGTACCTAAGATTAAGATAGATCTTGCTTACTTGAGGAAAATATTAAAACATATGTCTTTTTACAGTTCCCAGGTTACGTCAGGGTTCTGTGGCTAATAACTGTGCATAAGTTGGAATTAAACAAAAACAGATGGTGAGAGCGGATCACAACTGCAGCAGTGACAGGGAGCGCACACAGGTGTAGGAAGAGTAGTCGCCAGCTGGATTCAGCGAGTGAGTCAGCTCAGCGCTCACAGCTCTGCTCAGCTCAAACCAGCCCACGATTGTTGTGGCTCAGCAAGCTGGGGGATCTGGAGGGGGAGTGTGAACATTTCCCAGTCAGCAGAGGTATCTCCCGGCAGAACTCACGGATTTCTTTTTTTTCCTTCTTTTTTTAAAAATATTTATTTTATTAGAAGCAATTGTACAAGGAGAAAGTAATCGACATAACAGTTATACAATTTTCGTACAACTTCGGTTTTAACATTTTATAAACTAATAACTAAGTCGGAAAAAAGGAAAAAGGAAAAAAGGGAAAGAAAGAAGAAAAGAAAAAGAAAAGAAAGAATTTTGAAAAAGACACAAAAAAGAAAAAAGAAAAACCCCAGAACTAACGAAAAAGTGAAAAAAGCGGAGATATATCCCACTACCTTTCCCTACGCCCTATCATCGGTTTTGAGTTTGTGTTCAACCATTATGTTGTTGAAGAAATTCAATGAAAGGAGACCATACTTTGGAAAATTGATCTGGTTTGTCTGTCAACACAAGCCTTATTTTTTCTAGATGTAGTGTCACGGTCATTTCTGGGATCCACATCTTCACTATGGGGACTAAGTATAAGTTTTTTTGCAGTTATTAAACCATAGTCAAGGAAGCGTCTTTGAGATATCATTAAATTAGGGCAGCCCTCTGACATTCCTAATATTATTAATTTTGAATCTGACTACAATTGAATTTTATGTGTTTTAGAAATGATATTGAATATTCCCGTCCAGAAGTTTTGTATTTTTATACAGGATACAAAAGAATGAGTTAGGGTGGCTTCTTGAAAGTGACATTTATCACAAAGAGGAGAGACAGTTGGAAAGATCTTGTTCAATTTGGTCTTTGAGTAGTATAACCTATGCAATACTTTAAATTGTATCAGGCAATGCCTGGTATTTAAAGAACAGTAGTGTATGTATTGTAGGCTTTCCTCCCATATATCTTTCGAAATGGGTAAACCCAGCTCGTGCTCCCATGCTCGCCTATAAATCTCAGAGGGTGGGGGTGTCAATATTTAGAAGAGTGTTATAAATGTAAGATATCAACTTACTTGTATAGGCATGTCTATTCAAACAATCGTCTAATATATCTGGACCCATAAGAGGACAGTCTTGTGTATATGTTTTCACGTAATCTCGTATTTGAAGGTATCTAAAAAAATTATTGGCATTCAAGTGATATTTCTCCTGTAGTTCTTGAAAAGAAGAGAGAGTCCCCTTCTTATAGAGGTCTCCCACAGTATTGATTCCCAGGTTCTTCCATTGAACAAACACCACATCTAAAATAGATGGTTTAAACAAGGGATTATTTGCAATAGGAAGGAGACATATTTCTCAATTTAAGACTGAATTTCAGCTGTTTCCAGATATGGATAGTACTATGTATTATCGGATTTTGCTCATACGTTGACTTGTTCAAATGTATTAGAGATAGGAGGATCGAGCCTATACTAAAAGGCAAACAATCTTCCCTCTCCATTTTTAACCAATTTACATGTTGACATGTATCGTCCAACCAGAAAGTTATATTTTTAATATTAGTTGCCCAGAAGTAAAAAAGAAAGTTAGGTAGAGCTAATCCTCCATTTTCTTTGGATTTGCGCAAATGTCTTTTGTGTATTCTGTGGGTTTTGTAGTCCCAAATAAAGTTAGTGACAATAGAGTCAATTTAAAAAAAAAAGCTTTTGCGGAGATATATCAGTATTGATTGAAATAAATATAAAAGTTGTGGAAGGAACATCATCTTTATGGCATTTAATCTACCAATAAGGGAGATAGGAAGTGTTTTCAAAAATTGGAGGTAGGCATACAGTTTAGTGATTAATGGTGGGAAGTTTATTTTAAACAAAGAGGAATACTTTCTAGTCACGTAAATTCCAAGATATCTAAACTTTTCAGTAACGATTCTGAAAGGAAATTGTTGGAGTTGAGAAGGGTCTTGTTTTTTTATTGGCATGATTTCACTTTTATTCCAATTTATTCTGTATCCAGAAAAAGAACCAAATTGTTCTATAATGTTTAGAACATTTGGAATACTAACTTGGGGTTTAGTAATGTATAAACGTACATCATCTGCATATAACGAGATTTTATTGGAGGTATATTTGGTATTATATCCATAAATGCCTGAATGGGACCTAATACTCTCGGCAAGAGGTTCTATGGCTAAAGCAAATAATATTGGAGAAAGAGCACATCCTTGTATGTTACCCCTAGATAAATAAAATGTAGGTGAAAGCATTTGATTTGTCAGTATTCTAGCTGTCGGATTAGTGTATAAAAGCTTCACCCAAAAAGTAAAGTTTTCTCCCAATTGGAATTTTTCCAACACTGTAAAAAGCTAGGACCATTCCAATTGGTCGAAAGCCTTTTCTGCATCTAGACAAATAATTGTTAGATCTTCATTTAGCATTCTCTGAGAATATATTATGTTAAACAAATGTCTCAAATTATAAAACGAGTGTCATTTAGGTATAAACCCAGTTTGATCTGGATGTATTAGTTTACCGATAACTAAGCTTAATCTACGAGCCAAAGTCTTAGCTAGTATCTTCTGCTCCATATTTAAAAAGGCTATTGCCCTATAGGATCCAGGCTCCTCGAGATTTTTTATCTTTTTTTGGAATTAATGTAATAATTGATTCAGCAAGAGTTTGTGGTAAAGTCTGTTCTTTAAATGCTTGAATATAAAGGGTTTGTAAGCGTGGAGAAATTAAATCATTAAATTTTTTATAAAATTCGTTACTAAACCCATCCGGGCCAGAGGTTTTTCCACTTTTCAATGATTTAATAGTCTCTACGATGTCTTTTGTTATTAACTCTGTGCCTAATTCATCCCGTCCCCCCTCAGTAAGAAATGGGAGATTGCAATTCTCAAGAAAGCTTTTCATCTTGGCAGGATCGACTGTTGATTTTGATGAATATAGTGTTTGGTAGAATTGTAAGAATCTTTCATTAATATCTTTAGATGTAAGCAAAACTCCTTTTTCTGATCTAATTTTGTGTATTGTACGATCATTCTCTAATTTGCGGAGTTGACGTGCCAGTAGCTTGTGTGGTTTATCACCAAATTCAAAACATTTTTGCTTACTATATTGTATATTGAAATACCCTAATAATTTTTGCAGAGAGAATCTGGTTTAATTTAAATTTTAATGTAGCTATCTTATTATGTTTTGCAATGGTTGGGTCAGCCGCGTTTTCTGGATCTAACTGTTTTATCTGTTTTTCTAATTGCATTTGTTCAGTCTTATTTTTCTTGTTTTGAAAAGCTCGGTATGCGATAACATAGCCTCTAACATAGGCTTTAAAAGTTTCCCACAGCAAGGATGGAGAAATACCGGCGGTATCATTTGTCTCAAAACATGTTTTCATCTGTAGCTTCAAATAGTCACAGCAACTTGCCTCAGCTAGTATTTGTGGACTAAATCTCCAAAAACGGTTGTTTATTATACATTCCTTCCAATTTTACTGGAAAAAAGTGAGAGGACAGTGATCCGAAATAATAATGTGTGATATTTTGGGTTGTAGGTAAAAGGGATAAGTTTGGCATTAACCAAGAAGTAGTCAATTTGTGTATAAACTCACGGATTTCATTAACTTCACCACTAACTTCCACCTTCCCCCACAAATTCACCTGGACCATCTGAGCCAACTCTCTCCTTTACCTGATGTCTCTGCCTCCATCACAGGAGACAGACTGCCGACTGTCGTCAACTACAAACCTACCGATTCCCACAGTTATCTTGACTACAATTCTTCCCACCTTGCTTCTTGCAAAGATGCTTTCCCCTACTCTCAGCTGAATGAATGAATACTGTATTGTCACATGTGACAAGTCACAGTGACATTCTTTGCTTGCGTACCCAAGGTATGCAAATAGTCGCCCATGAAGGGTGCTTACAAAGTTCCTCTGTCTCCACCACATCTTCTCCCAAGATGAGGCTTTCCATACGAGAACATACGAGACGTCCTTATTCTTTGGTGAATGAGGTATCCCCCTGGCTGTCATTGCGGGATCCCTTACCAACATCTCTTCTGTGTCGGCCCGGAGTTCTGCTCTCACCTTCTCCAGTGCTTTTACCCTCACCTGCCTCAGCATCCAACACATCATCCTCTGACATTTCCATCACCTCCTACTTGATCCCACCACTAATTATATCTTCCCATCTCTATCCATTTCCGCCTTTCACAGAAACTGCTCCCTCCACAACTCCTTGGTTCACTCACCCCTTCCCACCCAAACCACCCGCTCCTCAGGTCACATGGAGATGCAACACCTGTCCTATACCTGCTCCCTCAACTCCATCCAGGGACTCTGACATTCCTTCCAGGTGAGGCAGAGGTTCACCCACACCTCCTCCAACCTCATCTACTGATGCTCCCGATGTGGGCTGCGGTACATTGGCGAAACAAAGCGTAGACTCCACAACCGTTTCGCTGAACATTTGCACACACACAGTCCGCCAAGGCCTATCTGATCTCCCGGTTGCTAACCATTTTAAATCCCCATTCCCACATTGACCTTTCCGTCCTGGGCCTCCTCCATTGCCAGAGTGAGGACGCACGCAAATGGGAGGAACAGCATCTCATATTTCGCTTGGTTAGTTTACAACCCAGCAGAATGAACGTTGAATTCTCAAATTTTAAAATACATCTAAAAACACTCCCCTCCTCAGTTCCCACCCCCCCCCCCCCCACTTTCCTCCACTAAGGCCCGTGAACCAGTTTTGCAGTTCGCAATGATGTATCCCTCTTGGACCCACGCTGCCTCTTGCTAAAATCAGCCTATCAGGGAACATCCTTGCCTGAGATCATCTGTTTCCGGTCATGACATGTTCTTGTATTTTTATGTTATTTTTATTTATTTTTCTTATTTTTATTTGTTATGTTCTGTACCGGCCCCCTCACAATCCTTCTGAAGAAATGTCGCGAGCTGAAACGTCACCTATCCATGTTCTCCAGAGATGCTGCCTGTCCCGCTGAGTTACTGCAGATAATAATAATAATAATAATACATTTTATTTATGGGCGCCTTATACCAAAGTCACAAGGACACCTTACAGAGTTTAACAAGTAAGAAACATATAATCGGAGTAAAATAAATTATAAAGACATCACCAATACACAAATTAAAGACAGAATTCAATCCAAAGACACACAAAAAAAATAATTAGAAACACAATGTGAAGATGCTGGTTTAAACCGAAGATAGGCACAAAAAGCTGGAGTAACTCAGTGGGACAGGCAGCATCTCTGGAGAGAAGGACTGGGTGATGTTTCGGGTTGAGTCTGAAGAGATGTCTCGACCCGAAATGTCATCCATTCCTTCTCACCAGAGATGCTGCCTGTCCTGCTGAGTTACTCCCCAGTATTCTGTGTCTCTCTTTAACGATATCTCCAGCTCCACTGCAGCTGGCAAACCCATCCTGCCCCTCTCCCAAACGCCCTGTATGTGTTGTCCATACGCCAGGGGTCCATAACCTGGGGATGACCCTTTTCCGGAATATAAGTATGCTGGAGTTAAGGATATCCAATAATCTTATTCCTAAACTTCAATCGTGTCATGTTGGACCTTTATAAAATACAAGACAGTGAACACTCTTGTTCCCTTACACTGGGCTGCATTTGAATTCATTTTGGATGTCAGACAAAGCATAGTAGCATAAATAATTCATGGTAATTATCTAAACCCTTGTACGATGGCATTAAATAACTGAAGTGTTTCCACATGAGGTTTCTGCAGTCATAGAGTGATACAGCGTGGAAACAAGCCCTTCGGCCCAACTTGCCCACATCGGTCAACATGTCTCAGCTACACTAGTCCTACCTGCCTACGTTTGGTCCATATCCCCTCCAAACCTGTCCCAGCCATGTACCTGTCTCACAGTTTTTCAACTTTGGGATAGCCCCTGTCTCAACTTCCTCCTCTGGCAGCTTGTTCCATACACCCACCACCCTTTGTGTGACCCATGGGCATCAGATGGCAGGACAGACTGGTACACCTGGATGTACTGGACAGGGCTGGCATGGCCAGCAGGGCACAGTTGTACATGAGAGACGCAGTTGCACTGGACAGACCACAGTGCTCCACTCTATGCCACTATCAGCTCCTTAATGGAGAACTTACATTGGGCGACCAGAACTAGGGATGCCCATGAAATACAAGGATTGTACCAAAGATCGCCTCAACCACAGAGGCACTCCTGCAAGAGAGTTGGAGTATTGTGCCCTGGACAGAACTAGCTTTGATCAAAATAGCCTGCATCAACTTTGAAAGCATCTGAGTCCACCAGAGCCAGGGATGTCAGGAGGGCCTCAGCATCTGCACCTGGCCCAGTGTCTTTCAATAGACAATAGACAATAGGTGCAGGAGTAGGCCATTCGGCCCTTCGAGCCAGCACCGCCATTCAATGTGATCATGGCTGATCATCCACAATCAGTACCCCGTTCCTACCTTCTCCCCATATCCCCTGACTCCGCTATCTTTAAGAGCCCTATCTAGCTCTCTCTTGGAAAAGTATCCAGTGAACCGGCCTCCACCGCCCTCTGAGGCAGAGAATTCCACAGACTCACAACTCTTCGTGTGAAAAAGTGTTTCCTCATCTCCGTTCTAAATGACTCACCCTTATTCTTAACTGTGGCCCTGGTTCTGGACTCCCCCAAAATCAGGAACATCTCCCTGCCTCTAGCGTGTCCAAACCCATAATAATCTTATGTTTCAATAAGATTCCCTCTCATCCTTCAGAGCATCCTTCTAAGATCCCCTCTCATCCTCCAGAGTATATTAGCCCAGCCGCTCCATTCTATCAGCATATGACAGTCCTGCCATCACTGGAATTAACCTTGTGACTACGCTGCACTCCCTCAATAGAAAGAATGTCCTTCCTCAAATTAGGGGACCAAAACTGCACACAATACTCCAGGTGTGGTCTCACTAGGGCCCTATACAACTGCGGAAGGACCTCTTTGCTCCTATACTCAATTCCTCTTGTTATGAAGGCCAACGTGCCATTTGCTTTCTTCACTGCCTGCTGTACCTGCATGCTTACTTTCTTTGACTGATGAACAAGGACCCCAGATCCCGTTGTACTTCCCATCCCTACTCTTCCTGAGTGTGCACCTCCAGGGCTGGTCTTGCCAACAACACTCAGGCTCACTATTGAGGAACACACACTGACAGCATTGAAGCTGATAATCAACCAGTAATGACTGGAGGGCATTGGGAATACAGTGTTGTTATTCATGAACAAGAGAGTGCTTCTGGTTTGGGAGAAGTCCCATTAGTGGATCAAGTGAAGGGAGCAACAATTGTTTCTGTCTGACGATACAATAATTGGTGCCAAGATGGTGTGCCTGAGTATGGCGTTCAGAATGCAGAATTCTAGTTCACTCCACCACCTGTAGATAGACACATAAAGCTGGAGTAACTCAGCGGCTCAGATAGCATCTCTGGAGTGAAGGAGTAGTGAAGCCTATTCCTTCTCTCTGGAGATGCTGCCTGAGTTACTCCAGCTTTTTTGTATCTATCTTTGCTTTAAACCAGCATCTACAATTCCATTCAGCACTCCACCACCTGGTCTTTGTTAACTAATCCCTGCAGAAACAGCAGTTGTCAAACGCAGGGTGCTTTGCTGCTGAGGCACAGAACGAGCCACTGCCTGATATTTCAAATTAATACTCATTAACACCTGCTGGCAGTGTGCTTGTGCTAATATTTAGTCAGGACGTGACATTGTGGGGTTAAAATAAAGTTTAGAGATACAGCGCGGAAACTGGCCCATCGGCCCATCGATTCCGCACAGACCAGCGATCCCCCGCACATTAACACTATCCCCACACACACTGGGGACCATTTACAATTTACCAGCCAATTAACCTACAAACCTGTACGTCATTGGAGCGTGGGAGGAAACCGAAGATCTCGGAGAAAACCCACGCAGTCACGGGGAGAATGTACAAACTCCGTACAGACAGCACCCGTAGTCGGAATCGAACCCGGGTCTCTGGCGCTGAGAGCACTGTAAGGCGGCAACTCTACCGCTGCGCCACTGTGCCACCCCAACCCTACTGTTTCCTTGCTTAGTCTCTCCAGCTTCGTCAGTAAAAAAATGGCAATTTAAGCAGAAACTGGCATAACACTGGAAACTGGAACAGGATTACAGCTTCTACTCTCGCAGAAGGAGGAAACAATTAATCCAGTGAAATATAAATAATCAATTGCACTAGCCACAAAGCTGAGATAACAGAAGGCAGATATCACAGTCCATTGCAAACCCATTCATGAAACAGTGAATGCGAAAAACAAAAGTCCATTTCCGGATGAAGGCAGACTAGGGAGTTAGAAGATTACAACTGTAAGAGGATTGTGAGAATTAGTAGCTCATGAAGAGAATTTAATGAGAAAGTTCCCATATGAGATTGCTGGACCATAGTTAGTGTACTGAAAACCGATATCTCAATTTCAATTTGAATTTCACATTTTAGCAATCGACACCGACCCTTCCAAATACACCAGGCAGTATTTCCAGCATCTACACAGGCAAATATGAATTTGCTGTCCAATTGCCTTGCACCTCCAAATACTTTGCTACTATGGTATCTTTCCAAGACATCCATAGTCATAGTCATAACATGATACAGCATGGAAACAGGCCCTGTCGTCAAGTCCGGTGGAACGGACTTGACGACAAACAAGGATGTAAATTGTTGAAACTCTTTGCAGTCCAGATTTTGTTTTGCTTATTTTAATTTGGGGGTTTTACTTTTCTCTTTTTTTCTCTTTTTTTTTCTTTCTCTTCTTTTTATCTTTTTATTTTTATATATACAAGTTCTCTTTTAACCATTTAACTATATGTACATAGAGACTGGGTCTATACCCAATGTGTATTTTGACACTGGATTCATACCTGTATTATACTTGTTATTAATGTAATCCTGATCCCCTATGTATCAATATCACTATTATGTCATCATTATTATTTTACTTTTGATTTTGAAAAAATTAATTAAAAGATTTAAAAGAAAAGAAACAGGCCCTTTGGCCCAAACTTGCCCACATTGGCCAACATGTCCCAGCTACACTAGTCCTACCTGCCTGTGTTTTGCCCCAATCTCTCTAAATCCGTCCTATCCATGTGCCTGTCTAACTGTTTCTTAAATGTTGGGATAGTCCCAGCCTCAACTACCTCCTCAGGCAGCTTGTTCCATGCACCCACCACCCTTTGCATGAAAAGTTACCCCTCAGAATTCCTATTAATTCCAGTGCACTTGCATTAGTGCACATATATTAATACAGCATTTATGTCATTATCCCTGTCTGTGCATCAGGATACATCCAAAGACTATGGAATAAGTTTAATGGTTATTATCATCGCACCTCCAACCTGCCAGCAACCTCTGCAGAATGCACATGCATCATTTATGTGAACATTCAAAGGTTGCTCATTGATTTCTTACTCCTCCAAAGGGTGGACTGGTTTCCAGCCCATCCTGCATCATCTTCATGAATCAATGAGCTACCCTTTGTAAACCATTTTCATTGAAAAATACCCTCAGAGCATTTGCTTTGTTGCAAGGTAGGAATGAATGGTTTCCACTGGGGTACTAAACTATTATCAAAGCCAAGCATCCATGCCAGCCCTAAATAAAAGTTTATTTTTGTTTTGTTTCATACTTCCTTTGGACTAGTAGCTCAAAATATTATTTGTCAGATCATGTTTGTGTATCCAGTGGTTCTGAAGGCAATTCATGCTAAAGTCATTGTTATAGAGCCCTTTGGCCCCAACTTGCCCGCACCGGCCAATAGGTCCCAGCTACACCAGCCCACTTGCCTGCATTTGGTCCATATCCCTCCAAACATGTCATATCCATGGACCTGTCTAACTGTTTCTTAAATGTTGGGATAGTCCCAGCCTCAACTACCTCCTCTGACAGGCTTGTTCCATACACCCACCACCCTTTGCGTGAAAAAGTTACCCCTCAGATTCTTATTAAATCTTTTCCCCTTCACCTTAAACATATGCCCTCTGGTCCTCGATTCCCCTACTCAGGGCAAGAGACTCTGGGTATCTACTCGATCGATTCCTCTCATGATTAAACTATGCACAAAGTTGCAATAGCCACAATGAGATACCATTGCTGGAAAATAGTCAGTATTCCAGAAGTGATGTTAGTGTGTTGTTTACTACAAGTGGCTAAACTTGTAAAATCCCAGTGGGCTGCACTAACATTACAGTTGATTTGTTCCAATCACTAACAGCTGCTGATTATTTAAAATCTGTGATACAAGATTATTTTGCCATTAAAAAACTGGTCACGACAAGCTGATTATGTTGCAGTATATCTTTTTTCTGTTTATTCAGTACAATAAAAGCTGAGTTGTATCACTGATTGTAGTGAATTTGGGGGGCTTAATATTATGTTGCAGATCTACAGTTGACTGGTTGCTTTAATCTTGGACTAGCATTGCATCAAAAGTCCACAGAAATTCATGTTTATTGCCTTTAATGGCCAACAGCCATTAGTGACCAACTTGTACTCTCATATCTTTCTGCACGTCTGCTATGGACATGTCTTTTCCATGAGCACCTCATTAAATACCATCACAATTTCCATCTGAAGGTCCTCTGCAAATAACAAAAATTTGTGGTGAGAAAATGAGAAGCTAGTGTGTCTTGGGTGGGGGAGGGATAGAGAGAGAGGGAATGCCGGGGCTGCCTGAAGTGAGGGAAATCAATATTCATACCACTGGGCTGTAAGCTGCCCAAGCGAAAGATGAGATGCTGTTCCTCCAATTTGCGTTTAGCCTCACTCTGACAATGGAGGACACCTAGGACAGAAAGGTCTGTGTAGGAATGGTAAGGAGAATTAAAATGTCCAGGAAACCGGGAGATCAGGTAGGTTCACACGTGCTGAGCGAAGGTGTTCCGCGAAACGATCGCCCAGTCTGCGTTTGGTTTCTCCGATGTATAAGAGTCCACATCTCAAACAATGGGTACAGTAGATAAATTTGGAGGAGGTGCAATTGAACCTCTGCCTAACCTGAAAGGATTGTCGGGGTCCCTGGACAGTCAAGGGAGGAGGTGTAGTGAGAGGTGTTGCATCTTCTGTGGTTGCAGGGAAGGTACCTGGGGAGGGGATGGTTTGGGTGGGAAGGGATGAGTTAACCAGGAAGTTGCGGATGGAACAGTCTCTGCGGAAGGCAGAAAGGGGTGGAGATGGGAAAATGTGGCTAGTCGTGGGATCCCGTTGGAGGTGGCGGAAATTTTGGAGGATTTTGCGACGGCAGATGTGGTGGAAGGTAAGGACTAAGGGGACTCTGTCTCTGTTGCGACTAGGGGGAGGGGGAGTCAGGGCGGAGCTGCGGGGTACCGAGGAGACACGAGTGAGGGTCTCATCTATGATGGAAGTGGGGAACCCTCGTGCCCTAAAGAATGAGGACATCACGGATGTTCTAGTATGTAACACCTCATCATGGGCGCAGATGCGGCGTAGACGGAGGAATTGGGAGTAGGGGATAGAGTCTTTGCAGGAAGCAGGGTGCGAGGAAGTGTGGTCAGGATAGTTGTGGGAGTCAGTGGGTTTGTCAGAGACGTCAGTCAATAGTCTATTTCCTTTGATGGAGACTGTGAGATCAAGAAAGGGAGGGAGGTGTCGGAGATGGTCCAAGTAAATTTGAGTGCAAGATGGAAATTGGTGGTGAAGTTGATGAAGTCCAGGAATTCTGCATGGGTGCAGGAAGTAGCATTGATGCAGTCATCAATGTAATGGAGATAAAGTTTCTGGGTTAGGGCCAGTGTACGCCTGGAACAGGGGTTGTTCAACATACCCTGCAGAGGCAGGCATAGCTGGGGCCCATGCGTGTGTCCATAGCTACGCCTTGGACTTGGAGGAAGTGGGAGGAGTCAAAGGAGAAGTTGTTGAGGGTGAGGACTAGATCCGCTAGGCGGAATAGAGTGTTAGTGGATGGAAATTTGATGGTTCTGCGGTCGAAGAAGAAACGGAGGACTTTAAGGCCTTCCTGGTGGGGGATGAAGGTGTAGAGTGACTGAACGTCCATAGTAATGTTGAGGGAGTGGGGGCTCGGAAAGCAGAAGTCATTAAAGAGACGAAGGGCATGTGAGGTATCTTGGGCATAGGTTGGGAGGGATTGGAGCAGGGGAGATAGGACGGTGTCGGGGTACGTGGAAATCATTTCCATGGGACAGGAGTAGGCAGAAACAATGGGTGTGCCAGGGCAGTTGTGTTTGTGGATTTTGGGGAGAAGGTAAAACTGGGCAGTGCGGGGCTGGGAAACAATAAGGTTGGAGGCTGTGGAAGGCAGGCAGCCAGAAGTGATGAAATCAGTAATGGTGTTGAGATTGAGGCCTGGCGCTCATCTGTGGGGTCATGGTCCAAGGAATAGTAGGAGGAGGTGTCTGAGAGTTGTCACCTGGCCTCAGCCCATCAGCGTGCCAGACCATCACGGCACCTCCCTTGTCAGCGGGCTCGAAGATAATGTCGGGGTTGCTGCAGAGTGAGTGGAGGGTTGTACGTTCAGAGGGGGCGAGGTTAGAGTAGGTAAGGGTTGTGGAAAAGTTCAGACGGTTGATGTCATGCCGGCAGTTAGAAATAAAGCAGTCTAGAGAGGGTAGAGGCCATTCTGGGGAGGCCATGAGAAGGGGCACCGGTGGAGAAGGGGTCATCCCTGCGTGGTGAGGACTCCTTTCCATAGAAAAAGGCGCGGAGGAAGAGGCGACGGAAGAAAAGCTCTACGTCATGGCGGACCCAGAACTCACTGAGGTGGGGGTGGAGGGGAACGAGGCCTCTGTTGAGGACACACCATTCCGTATCGGAAAGGGGAGGTCAGGGGGGATGGTGAGGACAGGACAAGGGTGGGTGGCTCGGGAAGACAGTGGAGGTCGGCGACAGCAGTGGTGGTGGCCCTAGGGAGGCGATGAGAGTTGCCGGCCCGGGCCTGGAAGGCGGTGAAGGTCAGAGAGGGGGTGGATGTTGGTGCTACTCCTCGTGGTGGCAATCTCGGCCTTGTGGTGTTCAGGCAGGTGGAGCGCCGGGCCTGCGGCTGGTCTTGTCGAGGATTGTCGGTGGAGGGACCACTTTGGAGGCAGGGAAGCTTGTGATCCTTTGTAGAGTCCCAGGTAGGCGAGGAAGCGTTTGTTGTAGGCGTTGAATGAAGTACAGTTGGGATCCATTACAGGTGTGGGGTGAGTGAGGCCCGGAGCTGTGGGAGAGTCAGAGTGAGGGCCTACTGGTGCCGGTTCATTGCAGCCAGTGTAGAACGCAGGGCACGGAATGAGAACTGTTGGAAAAAGCGGCAGATCCACTGTCAGTACCTGTAATCCGGGTTGGGTCCTAACTGGGATGTCTGGAACCGGAGCTGGAATCCACGAGGTACAAGATGGAGGCGCAGGCAAGCACCGAGTAAACAAACATGGCTGTGGTAGCGAGTCTGGGTTAAAACGTCGTCGTAGAGTCGGAGGGAAGGAGGAATCACAGAGGGGGAGCAGTGAGAGAGGATGTTGCTGAACCCTCATTGGAGAGAGGAGGAGAACTTCTTCAAAGTAAACATAGCAGATGAAATATGTAGGAAGGAACTGCAGATGCTGGTTAAACCAAAGATAGACACAAAAAGCTGCAGTAACTCAGCGGGACCGGCAGCATCTCTGGAGAGAAGCAATGGGTGATGTTTTGGGTCAAGACCCTTCTTTTCAGACTGAAGAAGAGTCTCGACACGAAACATCACCCATTCCTTCTCTCCGGAGATGCTGCTAGTCCCCCTGAGTTACTCCAGCTTTGTGTCCATCCTCAAATAACGTCACGCGCTCCAGACGGCTGTGCGGGCCCATGAAATTGCGCGCAACCTTCGCGGGACCATCGCGGCTCAACGCGACCAAGAGTTCGCGTAATTTACGTGCCAAGGACACGTAAGTGGGACAGGCCCTTAAGGAAACAGGCCATTGTTAGCTGTTTGATGGGTGAAAATGAGGAGCTAGTGCAACTTGGGCGGGGGAGGGATAGAGAGAGAGGGAATGCCGGGGCTACCTGAAGTGAGAGAAATCAATATTCATACCACTGGGCTGTAAGCTGCCCAAGCGAAATATGAGATGCCAAAGATTGTTCCTGCAATTGGCATTTAGCCTCACTCTGACAATGGAGACTGAGGACAGAAAGGTCTGTATGGGAATGGGAAGGAGAATTAAAGTGTCCAGCAACCGGGAGATCAGGTTGGTTCATGCCGGCTGAGTGAAACGATTGTCCAGTCTGCGTTTGTAGTAAAATGGTTTAAGATTAGTGTGTCCATCTCTAACTCGCATAGTGAACAAGTGGGCAGAAAGAAAAAGCAGGGCTAATTGAATTATTTAGTCAGGGTCATAAATGGGATGGAAGCATTCTGGTTGGCATGGACAAATAGGCCAAAGGGCTTGTTTCATCCATTGTGACTCGATGCTTGTTGTATGAACGTACTCTTAAGATAACCTAAAAAAACAACTTAGTGGGAGTTTTATTTCAAAATCAAATGAGTTATACGAGCATAGAATTCCATTGAATCACAGTAGGAAACTGAAGATGTTCCACCATATTGCCAAGTTCTGGTTACTACTCCATGATTGTTGTTGAATCTCGAGTTGGAAGTGGTCATGGCCATGCAGGCCTAGAAATCCAATCATACAGCTCTGATTATTCTCATCTTATGTGATTGAAAGGGACTACTCCTGGGTGAAATGTGATAATGACAATGTCTGGATCAGCCATGATCACTATGAATGGCGGTGCTGGCTCGAAGGGCCGAATGGCCACCTCCTGCACCTATTTTCTATGTTTCTATGGATCATTCCAAAATTATCTGGACATTTGACCAAGTCATCATGCTTGTTGCAATTTTCCTCATCTCCACGTTCAATCATGCATTATTTCTTTTGGAACATTTACTGACAAAGCAGTGCCCATTGTCCCATATGTATCCTTCCTGACCCTTCCAGTCCAATCAGTTTTTAATACCATAACATTCAGCTAGAATTCCAGTAGGTTAAGCCACGTATGTATGTGCCATCTATACTTTGGCTTCAATTCCCAGCCCCACAGTATATCACAATACCGATTCAACGTCCCACACAACACGTCTGGACAGTTGGTGTGCAGCTAACCATTTGCTTACTTTGGTTTGGTTTAGAGACACAGCATGGAAACAGGCTCTTCGGCCTACCGAGTCCACGCTGACCAGCGATCCCCGCACATTAACATTATCCTGCACACATTAGGGACAATTTACGTTTATACCAAGCCAATTAACCTACAAACCTGTACGTCTTTAGAGTGTGGGAGGAAACCGGAGATCCCGGACGAAACACACGCAGGTCACGGTGAGAACGTGCAAAGTCCGTAGTCAGTATCGAACCCTGTCTCTGGCGCTGTCAGGCAGCAACTCTACCGCTACACCACGGTGCCGCCACCAATTTGCCTTATCAACGAGGAGGAAACTAGCTGTTCTCATCTGTATCCTGAAATAATTGCAGCTTGTTTGCTTGGGGATGTTAGAATGTGTTCTGCTCCAGCAGATGCTGTTTTTAATGTTTGGCATCAATCTTACACTAGTTTAGCTCCTTCACAGACACATGGAACTGGGTTAAGTTGCCGAGCTACTGTTTCGTTTCAACAACATCCCACCAGACACTGCTTCTAGTGATGACAGTGAAAAGCCGCTCATATGAAATGAGCCCATTTGTCTTGCCTGTTGCAACATTGCAATGTCCATTTGTAGATACTTTTTATCAAGAGCTATTGTTGACTTTGTTAATGTGCATAACTATAAATAACTAGAATAAATGTGATTGTATTTGTGATGTTGTATCCAACATAAAATATCATATTCTTGAATAAAATACAATATACAATTGTATTTTAGAATGTTAGAATGCTAATTAATAATGAATGGTCTGATCCTTTAATTGTCTAGAATTTTGGTGAGCCATACCACCTATGTTTCTTCCCCACAGCCCATTGTTCCACTCAGGTTCTCCTCTCCCCCACTGTTTCCATGCCTTGTTCCCAAGACCTATTACACCCTCCTACCTGGTTTAATCTGCTCATCCTCCATATACCTATCTACCTGGGTTTCTTTGGTTCACCTTTCCTATCCTCTCTCCCACCTAGTCCATCTGCCCATCTGATATTAGCAGTCTCCATCTCACACCGCTAGCTTCTATCTGCCAGTTATGTTCCCTCTACATTCTCAGTCCTGATGCAGGGTCTTGATCCAAAATATCTACCGTTCCAATAGACAATAGACCTATAGACAATAGGTGCAGGAGTAGGCCATTCGGTCCTTCGAGCCAGCACCGCCATTCAATGTGATCATGGCTGATCATCCCCAATCAGTACCCTGTTCCCGTCTTCTCCCCATATCCCCTGACTCCCCTATTTTTAAGAGCCCTATCTAGCTTTCTCTTGAAAGCATCCAGAGAACCTGCCTCCACCACCCTCTGAGGCAGAGAATTCCACAGACTCACCACTCTCTGTGAGAAAAAGTGTTTCCTCGTCTCCGTTCTTAATGGCTTACTCCTTATTCATAAACTGTGGCCCCTGGTTCTGGACTCCCCCAACATCGGGAACATGTTTCCTGCCTCTAGCGTGTCCAAACCCTTAACAATCTTATATGTTTCAATAAGATTCCCTCTCATCCTTCTAAACTCCAGAGTGTACAAGCCCAGCTGCGCCATTCTCTCAGCATATGACAGTCCCGCCATCCCAGGAATTAACCTTGTAAACCTACGCTGCACTCCCTCAATAGCAAGAATGTCCTTCCTCAAATGAGGGGACCAAAACTGCACACAATACTCCAGGTGTGGTCTCACTAGGGCTCAGAAGGACCTATTTGCTCCTATATTCGATTCCTCTTGTTATAAAGGCCAAAATGCCATTCGCATTCTTCACTGCCTGCTGTACCTGCATGCTGACTTTCATAGACTGATGTACAAGGACCCCCAGATCCCGTTGTACTTCCCCTTTTCCCAACTTGATGCCATTAGATAGTAATCTGCCTTCCTGTTTTTGCTACCAAAGTGGATAACCTCACATTTATCCGCATTAAACTTCATCTGCCATGCATCTGCCCACTCCCACAACCTGTCCAAGTCACCCTGCATTCTCATAGCATCCTCCTCACAAATCACACTGCCACCCAGCTTTGTGTCATCTGCAAATTTGCTAATGTTAATTTGAATCCCTTCATCCAAATCATTGATGTATATTGTAAATAGCTGCGGTCCCAGCACCGAGCCTTGCGGTACCCCACTAGTCACTGCCTGCCATTCTGAAAGGGACCCGTTAATCCCTGCTGTTTGTTTCCTGTCTGCCAACCACTTCTCTATCCATGTCAGCACTCTACCTCCAATACCACGTGCTGTAATTTTGCCCACTACTCTCCGATGTGGGACCTTACTGCACTGTTCCGTTGCCTCAGCAAATGCAACCTGCCCTGCTGAGTTTTTCCAGGTTTAATTTCTGCACCAGATTCAAGCATCTGCAGTTTCTCACGCCTCTAAATATTAAGCACATTTCATCGTTAATCCCCTGGATTTTGTGGTTATAGTGATGGCAAAATTATCAGATTTTCCTTGCTTTTACAAGACAAACATCTCCATAGTTTCCACTTGTTATCCATTCTAAGAGGACAAGAATAAACCATAGGAGAATTGGTAGCAAACTAGTGGCAGCACTGTGGCGCAGCGGTAGAGTTGCTGCCTTACTGCGCCAGAGACCCGGGTTCGATCCTGAATACGGCTGCTGTCTCTACGGAGTTTGTATGTTCTCCCCGTGACCTGCGAGGGTTTTCCCCGAGTGCTCCAATTTTCTCCCACACTACAAAGACGTTCACGTTTGTAGGCTAAATGGCTTCAGTAAAGATTCTAATTTGTCCCTAGTGTGTAGGATGGCGCTGGTGACCGGGGATCGCTGGTCGGAGCAGACTCGGTGGGCCGAAGGGCCTGTTAAACTAAACTAAACCTGACACACAGTTAAACATAGATATACTATGCAGCAGTTACTTTTTTCTGCGGAAGATGGACACAAAAACCTGGAGTAACTCAGCGGGTCAGACAGCATCTCCGGAGAAAAGGAACGTTTCAAAAGTGACGTTTTGGGCCGAGGCCCTTCTTCAGACTCTGCAGTTCCTCCATTCTCAGCATCTGCAGTTCCTTCCTACACATACTGTTTTTCTATGGTTGCACTGATGCAGGCTTTGCACATGAAATCAATACAAAATCACTCAAAATCACAAGACCTATTTCAAAATTATTCTCATTGTAAACATCACCCTTTCATCTTTGATCCTGGAGAATGAATTTTAGATGTGAAATCCAGCTCCTTCCGAATAACCATTTAAAAATTCAAAGAAAAATATTATTTGGACAACTTACATCATCATGCAACAAGACTGAACATTTACTGAACAATACGTTTTAAAAATGATGTCTGAATAACTTCAATTAATGCCACTTTTGTGTGATCTGCAGTGGAGATGGTGCATACAGCAAAGTCTGCGGCAGCTTTGTCCCTCTGACAGCAACATGTGGAGCTTTAAAACTATGTGTGTGTGGAAATCTCAAATATGTAGGCAGTTTAATAAATGAATGTCTGCAATTTCAGCCTTCAATTCAGTCTTCGGACAATATTCAATAAACTGCAGGCCAGTGTGTCTGATGAAAGACATGTACCATTTTGCATTGAAGATAGACACAGAGCTGGAGTAACTCAGCGGGTCAGAGAGCTTCTCTGGAGAAGATGAATAGGTGATGTTTCATGGGTTGTAACCCTTCTTCAGATGGGTCTTGACCCAAAATGTTAAGTATTCCTTTTCTCCAGAGGTGTTGTCTGCCCCGCTGAGTTACTACAGCACTTTGTGTCTATTTTTGTTTTATGTTGTTTTGTTCAATTTTTCAAAAGTTTGCATTCCATTTCAATCTTCATCATACATTTGTTAAAATTAACCTGCAAGAACCTCCAAACATTTGAGAATATTGGTAGGAAGGAACTGCAGATGCTGGTTTACGCTGAAGATAGACACAAAATCTCTGATGCTGCCTGCCCCATTGAGTTACTCCAGTATTTTGTGTCTAGCTAGAGAATATAGGGCATGTCAGTGCTCTGGATTCCTGGAGAAATCACAATCGCGTGGTTTTGTAGATCTGTGCACTTTGTACTTCGAATCGACAATGCTTTAATCATCAGCAAGAACAAGGATTCAGGCCAATTCCTTCCTTCCTTATGTATTTGAATCAACTGTTGCAATCTGATGCTGCGATGCCTGGTGTAGTCGCTGGCAAACCACAAAGCTTGTAGTTGACAGCAGCAGCTCGGATAATTAGTGTTTATACAATGCGGGTGTCACCTGCTCTTGAACTCGGATTCAGAAAGTTCAAAACAAAAAGAAACATAACATTTTTTAATTCATGGAGGCTTTGGCAGGTGCATGAGGTAGTTAGGTCTTGGACTGTTATCCAGTTCACTGGACCACTCATCCTGAGAAAGCATTCCATTTTCCGCCACACATTTAGGGAAATGAAATTCAACAAAGCAAATAAATCTGAACTAGATAGTAAGTATCAGTCATGGTGAAGACAAACAACTGGTTTGTCATAAAAATCCAACTGGTCCAAAAGTCACCCTATTGGGTTTGACCTGTATGTGACTCTAGGATGGAAGCAATGTCATGGATCTTAACATCCCTCTTCCAGCGAGCCACAAACTATACGGGATGTTGAAGGATTAGGCTATGTGCTGACTTTGCTGGTGATGTGCAAATTCTCTAATTAAGTAAATATTAAAGAGAAAGCACGGGATCAGCAGCTTCCATGACAACAGTGAGGAATATGGACAACTAGAAAGCTGCTTGATTTGTGGATTATTTGGGGGAAATCATTTGTTTTTTCACCTGCTGGCAGTCTTGGGAGCTTTGTGAGATCGTTGTTACATTCAAACCAATTCAGCTAAACTTAGCCATGAAGTTATGGCCAACCTATGCATATGGTTTGCACACCTTTCACTGGAATAACAGGTAGGTTACATGTTATTGCTGGAGTCAGTAACTCACATGTTAGTAACCAGAGAGATGAGAATGTTCTGATAATTAGGCCTGCAATACGAGTCAGTCTGCATGGAATTTGGTCACACATGCACAGGAGATGAGTATTTGCTTTGTGTCGGAAGAAACTGTAGATGCTGGGTTTACACCGCAGGTAGACACAAAATGCTGGATTAACTCAGCGGGCCAGGCAGCATCTCTGGAGAAAAGGTATCAAGTTGGGGAAATGGGAAGTACTATGAGATCTGGCGGTCCTGGTTCATCAGTCACTGAAAGTAAGCATGCAGGTACAGCGGGCAGTGAAGAAAGCGAATGGCATGTTGGCCTTCATAACAACAGGAGTTGAGTATGGGAGCAAAGAGATCCTTCTGCAGTTGTACAGGGCCCTGGTGAGACCACACCTGGAGTATCGTGTGCAGTTTTGGTCTCCAAATTTGAGGAAGGAAATTCTTGCTATTGAGGGAGTGCAGCATATGTTTACAAGGTTAATTCCCGGGATGGCGGGACTGTCATATGTTAATAGAATGGAGCGACTGGGCTTGAATATACTGGAATTTAGAAGGATGAGAGAGAATCTTATTGAAACATATAAGATTATTAAGGGATTGGACACGCAAGAGGCAGGAAACATGGTCCCGATGTTGGGGGAGTCCAGAACCAGGGGCCACAGTTAAGAATAAGGGGTAAGCCATTTAGAACGGAGATGAGGAAACACTTTTTCACACAGAGAGTTGTGAATCTGTGGATTTCTCTGCCTCAGAGGGCAGTGGAGGCCGGTTCTCTGGATGCTTTCAAGAGAGAGCTAGATAGGGCTCTTAAAAATATCAGAGTCAGGGGATATGGGGAGAAGGCAGGAACGGGGTACTGATTGTCGATGATCAGCCATGATCACATTGAATGGCGGTGCTGGCTCGAAGGGCCAATTGGCCTACTCCTGCACCTATTGTCTATTGTCTATTGAATGGGTGACTTATCGGGTCAAGACCCTTCTTCAGACTTTCTGCCCTGGGCCTCCGCCATTGTCAGAGTGGAGGAACAGCACCTCATATTTCGCTTGGGTAGCTTATACCCCAGCGGTATGAAGCTGTCTAAGTGAAATATGAGATGCTGTTCCTCCAATGTGCGTTGGGCCTCACTCTGACAATGGAGGAGGACCACGACAGAAAGTCCGAAGAAGGGTCTCGACCCGAAATGTCACCCATTCCTTCTATCCAGAGATGCTGCCTGTCCCGCTGAGTAACTTCAGCATATTTGCTTTGCTCGTTCATTACCTGGGAGAAGATGTGTTTGCAAAGCATAAGTGGGAAATTGAGTCAGGGGATGTTGAGAATACATAGTCACATTTATGCTAGAGATTGGTCAATTTAGATTCTAGGAGATGGGTGTGTGGATTTCCACAGTTATTCACATAATATAACTCACAGCTCTGGTGACAGAGTTTGTAGTGTAAGCATGGGACTATTTTTTCATTCATAATGTCTGCCAGAATCCGAAAAGCTTTAGACTTAATACCACAACAAATGGCAAATCTACTCATTGAGAAGATTAAAGTCTGTCTATGCTTATTCAAACTATTCAAGTACATTATGGTACAATCCTAGCTATATATAGCGCGATTGTCAGCATTTCTAATCTTTAATGTTCAAATAGAAATGCTCAAAATAAAAAAATAAAAATGCATTAGTGGACTTATTTGCGCTTTGCAAATAAGTATCTTCTTTCAGCTTAAACATCTTCTTAAAAATGGATTAGTGTGTTTTGCATGTGGCTGGCACAGGTTAATTCAGTTGCTCTGATCTATTGATACTGTGAATACTAGCAATGCACACCATCAGATACAATCACATTTTGCACATAAACTTCAGGCAAGATTGATTCACCACTCCTGTCAATTTGCACCACTCCTTGCAATTTGACCGTGTTTGTTTTTGTTGTTGCGCTTTTCACTGTAACATTTTATGGTTTAGTTTAGTTGAGAGATACAGCACGGAAACAAGTCCTTCAGCCCACCAGGTCCGCGCCGACCAGTGATCTCCGCAGATTAACACTATCCTACACCCACTGGGGACAATTTTTACATTTACCAAGTCAATTAACCTACAAAGCTTAATGTCTTGGGCGTGTGGAAGAAACCCCACGCAGATCACGGGGAGAACGTACAAACTCCATGCAGACAGGTCCTGTAGTCGGGATCAAACCCGGGTGTCTGGCGTTGCATTCGCTGTAAGGTTAGAAGTTGAACACATTTACATTGTTTGGAGGTCGAGGGAAGACCTGATAAAAGTTTATAAAATTCTGAGGGGTTTAGAGACGGCGGACAATCAGAATCTTTTTACTAGGGTGGAAATGTCAAATACTCAAGGACGTAGTGTTAAGGTGAGAGGGGAAATGTATAAAGAAGATGTGCTTAAAGTGGATGCCTACCAGTGGTGGCGGTGGAAACAAATAAGATGGTGGCATTTCAGAAACCGTTCAATAGATCCATGACTATGCGGGGAATGGAGATATGCGTCTATGCAGGCAGAGCAGATTAGTTTAATTTGGTGTCTGTTCAGCAGAGACATTGTAGGCTGAAGGGTCTGTTCCTAGGCTATATTTTCTAAGATTGTAAGTTCATCAGTAAAGAGGGAAATACAGAAATGTACTGAAAGCTGCAGCCTTGATTCCCACTGGAACAAGGATCTGTTTGATTGGACAGTGATTAAATCGTGGATACTGTCATCAGAGCCAATATCTTTTCCCTTGGTTATACCTTAGGCATCATTATAATCTTTGGGAGGACGTATTGTGCTAAGGCCATTTGTACACTCATCCTGAATACATGAGCCTGTAAGGATGTGGCTTCATTGCATCACTCGCAATGGAATACTTGTGTCGCAATGGAAACTGAGTCATTGGCAGTCTGATGGTACATACGATCAGCCATGATCACAATGAATGGTGGTGTTGGCTTGAAGGGCCGAATGGCCTCCTCCTGCACCTATTTTCTATGTTTCTATGTTTCTATGATAGTTGAATGAATGGTATTGAAATGAAGCCAGCCAGTATTTCCCTGCAAGATATGTTGGGCTCAACGTAACAGGGTGCAAAATTAGTGCTGGATTCATTAAATGTTTCATACAGACTTTCTGGTCAACTCACTATTGCATCAATCATTTAATTGTGTATGACCATACGCTTTTGCCTATGGAAGTCCTTGAAGTGTATAAGCAACTGCATACTCTGGACAAGTAAGTTATGTCACCATAGGTCACTCAGTTCATCTGCATTCCCAGCTACCTTCTACAGTGTTTAGTTTAGTTTTGTTTACAGCCACGCACACTAACACTATCCTAGAACACTAGGGACAATTGACATTCATACCAAGCCAATTAACCTACAAACCTGCACTCCTTTGGAGTGTGGGAGGAAACCTGCGATCCAGGAGAAAACCCAAGCAGGTCACGGGGAGAACGTACAAACTCCGTACAAACAATACCCGTAGTCAGGATCGAACCCGGGTCTGTGGCGCTGTAAGGCAGTAGTTCTACCCCTATGCCACCATGTTTGAGATGGTGGCTGCAAGCATCAGACGAAGTAACAAATTTCTTCATATTTGATCTTTTATTGGTCAATGGTGAATGGTTCAATGGCACTTTCTTGTCACGTGTGCTGAGGTACAGTGTCATATTTTGTATACGGTTCAGTAAAAGTATCACTATACATAAAGCATCTCAGATACAGTGCAAATGTCCAGCAGAAGCCGGGCCTTCTGGGTGGGTTCCCAGCCTGCGGCAGGGTACTCCGTCCATGTGGGTGAGCCAGGCCTCCAACAATTCCCAGGCAGCTCCTCCGTCCTCAGTCCGTGGTGAGTGAGTCCTCAGTTTGTGCGGGTGAGCCGGGCCTGGCCGGGCCGGGCGAGTCCTCGGTCCACGGTCTGCGGCAGGCGTGTCCTTGTTCTGCAGTGAGCGAGCCGGGCCTGCTGGTGGCTCCTCAGTCCTCTGCCTGTGGCGGGTAGGCTGCACCTTCTGGGCAGGTCCTCGGTCCTCTGCCTGTGGTGGGTGAATCCTCGGTCTGAGCTGGACTTTCTGGATGGGTCCTTGGTCCTCTGTCTCTGGCGGGCGAGCCGGTCCTTCTGGGTGGGCCCTCGATCCTCGACCCACGGCGGATGAGCCGGACATTCTAGGGGAGTTCTCCGTCCCCTGTCCGTGGCAGGCAGCCACGCTGGTAGGTCTGGCCGTGGATTACCAGGATACTCCCGCCACGCACCTTGCATCAGAGTTCTTGGCTGTCTGAAAAGGGAAAGTTGCTAATTTGTCTGAGTGATGAAGCTGAAGTGGGAAATAAGAGTGCAGCTTATAATTCACTGAGAGATTGTAAAATCATGTTGATGAGACTTGTGAGACAGAGAATTAACTGCAAACAAGTTCTTGCAAAACCAGAGACTGGGTTCTGATTTCATGTTGTGTGCTGACTGTGTTGAGTTTGCACTTTCCCCAGTTGGCCATGTGGAGTTCCACCAAGTATCCACATTCCCTCCCATTTTGCAAACACTTATGGGCAGAGAGATTCAATGGCCAATGGAAATTGCCCGTGATTTGTAGATAACTGGTAGAATCAGAAGGAAATTTATGTTGGGGGGAATTAAATAGACAATAGACAATAGGTGCAGGACTGGGCCATTCGGCCCTTCAAGCCAACACCGCCATTCACTGTGATCATGGCTGATCATCCACAATCAGTACCTCGTACCTGCCTTCTCCCCATATCCCTTGATTCCGCTATCTTTAAGAACTCTATCTAACTCTCTCTTGAAAGCATCCAGAGAATTGGCCTCCACTGCCTTCTGAGGCAGAGAATTCCACAGACTCACAACTCTCTGGAATTAATGGAGGATTAGTGTAAATTACTGATAGCTGCGTGGACTTGATGGGCCAAAGGATATGTTTTAGTACTGCAATGCTCTATAATAGTTATATTTTCAACAGTCTCAGCACCATCTCATGCTCTGCCTTGTCTGTTTCAATAACGGTGAAGACTTAAAATTCCAAGAGGAATAAATTAAGGATTGAATGTGGATACAATACACATGTCCCTTTATTGCTTATTGCTGTTAGTGTGTTTTATACATTACTGTTTCTTGCAACAGGAAACCATGTGCTGTGAGTGTTGTGAGATGCCTTTGGGAATGTGGCTATCCAGTTGGGATTCTAGCAGGATATGTGAAATGTGATTCTCAGGCTTGGAGAAGTAGTAACTTTTCTGAGTGCTGTAGGTGTAAATTTTGATTGTTAGAGATTATTCACAGGGGAGAGATTGAGCAATAGAGGTCAGCAGGCCTAATATCAATAGTTGGAAATTATTGGAAAAGGTTCTGAGAAATGGTATTCATCAGCTATGCAATGATGGAGAATGGAGAAACTAAAGGCCGTGCGAGAACTAATAAAATAGTAGATAGACTCTAAATGCTGGTGTAGCTCAGTGGGACAGGTAGCATCTCTGGAGAGAAGGAATGGGTGATGTTTAGGGTCGAGACCCTTCTTCAGACTCACTCAGGGGAGAGAGAAGAAATATGGAAGCCTACTAAGAGCATGTCAGGTGTGAAAAGGACAGATGTAAGCAGATGCTGATTAAGGAAATGTAGAATGGGTCAGTGTTGGCTGAGGGGAAGGTGAAAGTAGTTAGGCTGAACTAGAGTATTGTGTGTCATTGTGGTCACAGTATTTATAATGAGAATGATAGTTATGAGGAGAGATTGTCTAGGTTGGGGTTGTTTATCTTTAAAATAACAACATGGAGGGGAGATTTAATTAAATTGAATGAAATTGTGAGAGAAATTGTCAGATGGATGAACATGGAAGAATCCTAGGGTGGCCTGGTGGCGCAGTGGTAGAGTTGCTGCCTTACAGCGCCAGAGTCCCGGGTTCAATCCTGACTACGGGTGCTGTCTGTACAGAGTTTATACGTTCTTCCCGTGACCACGTGGGTTTCCAAGATGTTAAAGAAGGAACTGCAGATGCTGGAAAATCGAAGGTACAGAAAAATGCTGGAGAAACTCAGCGGGTGCAGCAGCATCTATGGAGCGAAGGAAATAGGTAACGTTTCGGGCCGAAACCCTTCTTCAGACTAGGGCACCCCCTATCAGTCTGAAGAAGGGTTTCGGCCCGAAACGTTACCTATTTCCTTTGCTCCATAGATGCTGCTGCACCCGCTGAGTTTCTCCAGCATTTTTCTGTACCTTGGGTTTCCAAGATCTTTGATTCCCTCTCACACTCCAAAGATGTACAGGTTTGTAGGTTAATTGGCTTGGTAGAGATGTTAATTGTCCCATGTGTGTGTAGGATAGTGTTAATCGCTGGTTGGTGTGGACCCGGTGGGCCGAAGGGCCTGTTTCTGTGCTGTATCTCTAAACTAAACTAAACTAAATTCATTTATTTTGGCGGAGAGGACAATGGATTTTGAACATGGATGCATGTTGATTGGTGCATGGATCTGAGAGAAGTTAGCATTTTCTTAAAGGCCTGTCTCACGAGTCTGCGGTCTATGGTGGCGAAACGGGAGGAATCTGCCGCCATAGACCGCGCACTCGTGAGAAAGTACAATTCCCGGGCCGTGCGGCGGCGTTCCCAGCACCGCGCGGTGCTAAAATAAAAACGACAATGTCCAAAACAAAATACTCACCGCACAACCTCCACCAGTGATGCACGAGTGCGCACGGCCGCTCGCACGGGCCGCCGCCAGTATGGCTCGAGCGCCGTGCGTCAAACCTCCACTGCCACAGCCTCCGCCAGTGACGCACGTGCCGCCGCCAGTGAGGCACGTGTGCTGCACGGCCGCAGGCACAGCCACCGCTACAGCGCCGCGATCAGGATGGCCGCCGCCACAGCCGCCACTGGTGAGTCACGTGCGGCGGGCCGACGTCATCGCAGTCGGCCCGCCCTTTTTTTACTTACCGCAAGCACGTGGGACCCGCCGTGTTTGAATTAACTCGGCCCCCGCGCAGCATCCGTGAGGCGCTCCGGTGGATAGGCTCGACGCTCTCGCCGTTGCCGCGCGGTCCTCGCTACCGGCGACGCCGCGCTTCACCGCCGATGACCGCAAACAGGTAAGACAGAGCCTTTACTCTGGTGAAATTCAATGCTTGCAAAGGTGCTGATGGTGGAACCCCTTTGCCACATTTCAACACAATGAGCACTTGAGAATCCATAATGTACAAGAAAGAGGGATGAACCTAAATAGTTCATTTTTGGGCAGGGTGGACTAAATGGAGTAAATGGGCCAAATGACATCCTATGCTGTTAATGTCCATGAGTTTGTGATTTACAAGTTGCAGTCACGTACGTACAGTCATAGAGTCTATTGAGACACTTAATTTGGCTTGTAGTCTATATTCCTTTCATTCATTTCAACTGATATCGCCTCTCACTCTTGTTGCAGCATGTGCTAGGGTTATAATGGGAGGACATCGCTTCTGCGTCTCATTATTCCACCTGGTGCCTCCAGCCCTTCAGCAGAATATTGGACAGCTTCAACTTTCTCATATTTTGCCATCGCTTTAAGCAAACTGTAATATTACTTTGTGTTGCAAGGAACTGCAGATGCTGGTTTGACCTGCGGAGTTGCTCCAGCTTGTTGTGTCTATCTTTGTAATATTACTTTGATCTGTCTTCCACACCAAGTGTAGCTCCAAGGAACCTTCACATTTTAGTTTAGTTTAGTTTAGAGATACAGTGCGGAAACAGGCCCTTCGGCCCACCGAACAGCAATCCCCGCACATTAACACTACACCACACACACTAGGGGCAATTTACACTTATATGCGAGTATACAAACCCAAACCAATTAACCTACAAACCTGTACGTCTTTGGAGTATGGGAGAAAACCCACGCAGGTCACGGGAGAACGTACAAACTCGATACAGACAGCACCCGTAGTTGGGATCGAACCTAGATCTCTGGTGCTGCAAGCGCTGTAAGGCAGCAACTCTACCGCTGCGCCATCGTGCGGCCCCCATTTTAGAGATGCAAGCTGGATTTTAGGCTTTTATATACACTAGCCAGCTGACCTATTTTTGGTTTACAGAAGTGCATTCCATGGAGAATGTTGAGCCTTTCTATAGTCTGCTGACTCTGGCTGATCAGTGAATTCAGCAATGTGAGCTGGCAGCACGGATGTGGTGTTGGTCTTCCATGGGTGGTCCTGTTCAGGCTAATCCAGTGCTGGTTAATTTAGCCCACAGCGGGCTTCTCCATAGAGTCTGAAGTAAAGAGGAAATGGAGGAGCAATTAAAATTATAAATCAATACCACTAACAGTGATATTGTGGGACTATAACAAAGAAATATAGAAATAGAAAATAGGTGCTGGTAGAATCAAAAGAAAATTGATGTTGGGGGGAATAAAATAGACAATAGACAATAGACAATAGGTGCAGGAGTAGGCCATTCGGCCCTTCGAGTCAGCACCGCCATTCACTGTGATCATGGTTAATCATCCACAATCAGTATTTTTTCAAAATCAGTATCAGTTCCTGCTTTTTCCCCATATCCCTTGATTCCGTTAGCCCTAAGAGCTAAATCTAACTGTGTAAGAAGGAACTGCTGATGCTGGTTTAAACCGAAGATAGACACAAAAAGCTGTAGTAACTCAGCGGGACAGGCAGCATCTCTGGAGAGAAGGAATGGGTGACGTTTTGGGTTGAGACCCTTCTTCAGAACTCTCTTGAATACATCCAGTGAATTGACCTCCACTGCTTTCTGTGGCAGAGAAATCCACAGATTCACAACTCGCTGGATGAAAACGTTTTTCCTCATCTCAGTCCTAAATGGCCTACCGCTTATTCTTAAACTGCGATCCCTGGTTCTGGACTCCCCCAACATGGGGAACATTTTTTCCTGCATCTAGCCTGTCCAATCCAAGATGGTTGAGCATGTAACGTGTTCACATGAACTGTATCCTTCACTGTTCAACAAAGTCTACCATCTTCAGAAACTACGGAGTTGGGTTTTCCCAGGTGAAGCTAGATTTGCTTTTGAAAAAAATTACAAATTGTACCTTTGACTAAAATCCAAGCTGTTGTATTTCCTACATGAGATTTACATTCCCCAGGAGGTTAGCAACTGGCTGCTCTGTGCCTTTCCTGAATTATGCGCACTTTTATGTGTTTATGTGTAAATTTATGTGCTTTCATTTAAGTGTTTAAGTTGCAACGTGTTATTAATATACTCCAGTTTACATTATTTATACACTTGGCACTGTTGAAAAGCCATCCTACCCCATATGATTCATGGATATTTTTGGAAAGTATAAATATTATGATTTATTTTGCTGCAGTAACTGCAAAGATATCTCAAGTCTGCCCAGCATCATTTGAAATACAAAGGCCATTAAATCTACATTTACTTACTTGGCATTTAATCCATCTGAGCAAGAGAATTAATACAGTGTACAGTTTAGCAAAAGATTTGTTTCATTTGACCCTCCCTCTTCACATGCATTGTTTCCCAATAACTGATAACATCATGTTTTCTTCACCCTTCCACCAAATTATAAAAGATATCAATGTAACACCTCCATACAGGGCTGTTGACGCTGTCTGCCAACAAGAAACTGACAATGAGAAGTTGCAGGTAGCTTTTCTGTACTGTACATTCTGTTATCACCATCCATTGTAATGTTTTAGGGATTCATTTACTTCCAGGCATTGATGGGCTCCATATCTGATGAAGGATGTGCTGCTTCTGGAGGTTCATGAGAATGATCCCAGGAATGAGTAGGTTAACATATGATGAGCGTTTGTCGGCACTGGGCCTGTAACCACTGGAGTTTAGAAGGATGAGGGGGCACTTCATTGAAACTTACCGAATAGTGAAAGGCTTGGATAGAGTGGATGTGGAGAGGATGTTTCCACCAGTGGGAGAGTCTAGGACCAGAGGTCACAGCCTCTGAATAAAAGGACGTTCCTTTAGTAAGGAGATGAGGAAGAATTTCTTTAGTCAGAGGGTGGTGAATCTGTGGAATTCTTTGCCACAGAAGGCCGTGGAGGCCAATTGATATTTTTAAGGCAGAGATCGATAGATTCAAGTTCAAGTTCATGTGAGTTTATTGTCATGTGTCCCTGATAGCACAATGACATTCTTGCTTTGCATCAGCACAACAGAACATAGTAGGCATTTACTACAAAACAGATCAGTGTGTCCATATACTATTGTATACTGTAAATATATACACACATGAATAAATTGACTGATAAAGTGCAAATAACAGATAATGGGTTATTAGTGATCAGAGTTTTGTCCGAGCCAGGTTTAATAGCCTGATGGCTGTGGGGAAGTAGCTATTCCTGAACCTGGTTGTTGCAGTCTTCAGGCTCCTATACCTGAAGGTAGCGGGGAGATGAGTGTGTGGCCAGGGTGGTGTGGGTCCTAGATGATACTGCCAGCCTTTTTAAGGCAGCGACTGCGATAGATCCCCTCGACGGAAGGAAGGTCTTGATTAGTATGGCTGGCAGGGATTTTGACGAGAAGGAAGGAGAATGGGATTGAGAGAGAAAGACAGATCAGCCATGATTGAATGGCGTAGACTTGATGGGCCGAATGGCCTAATTCTGCTCCTATCACTTATGAAGTGATGCTGAAGTTACTTATCCAGGTGCCTGCGTGGTTAGATTCTCCCCTTTAGTGCTGTACTCCAGTAACAGACATTTTAAATCATCAGCACTTTCTTCATAAAAGTCCTTGCATTAATTTGCTCCCTGTATTGTTTCGCTTCAGTTGTATTCACCCGGGATGGGTTTGTGCTTGTCCTGACCCTATCTTGACCCAGCTCATTATCATCCCAATAAAAAGGTTGGTAAGTGCTGTGCTAGTCTCATTTCAACCAGACTCGCTTGTTTGTCTGCTTTGAAGAGATGAGAGTAGGAGTTTCTTCATGAATGGGCTGCCGCACAAAATCCGATGGCTTCATCTATCCCTGCACCATGAATGGGAGATTAAGAGATTAAGCCTCTCTCTGGAATAAGCCCTTTGATGTAAAACCAATTTGCTGGTATTGTTTAGC